>CM032233.1:139225000-139770000 GCA_019009955.1 Riptortus pedestris | reverse complement strand
GGGTGCTAGTACAGCAGAGCTCATTTATCTACCCTTACAACTAGCAGGTCCAGCATAGTGGCCTATAACAAGGGTGCTAGTACAGCAGAGCTCATTTATCTACCCTTACAACTAGCAGGTCCGGCATAGTGGCCTATAACAAGGGTGCTAGTACAGCAGAGCTCATTTATCTACCCTTACAACTAGCAGGTCCAGCATAGTGGCCTATAAGGGGAGTCGCGGCCCTTTTTTGGGGTGGGGGGGGGGGGGGGCGGGCGGGGGGGGGGGGGGGTGGGGTGGTGGGGGGGGGTGGGGGTGGAGGGGGGGGGGGGGGGGGGGGGGGGTCGGTGTGGGGGGGGGGGGGGGCGGGGGGGGGGGTGGGGGTGGGGGGGGTGGGGGGTGGGGGGGGGGGTGGGTGGGGGGGGGTGGGGGGGGGGGGGGGTTCGGGGCGGGCGGGGGGGTGCGGGGGGGGGGGTGGGGGGGGGGGGGGGTGTGGGGGGGGGGGGTTGTTGAGGGGGGGGGGGTGGTGGGGGGGGGGGGGGGTGGGTGGGGGTGAGGGGGGTGGGGGGGGGGGGGGGGGGGGGTGGGGGCGGGTGGGTGGGGGGTGGGCGCGGATGTGGGGGGGGGCGGGGGCGGGGGGGGGGGGCGCGGGGGTCGGGGGGGGGGGGGGGGGGGGGGGGGGGGGGGGGGGGGGGGGCGCCCGGGGGGGGGGGCGGGGGGGGGGGGCGGGGGAGGGGGGGGGGGTGCGGGCGGGGGGGGCGGGGGACCCATCCCCTGAAGGATGATTAGCTGGCCACACTAGGACAGTCCTTCTCTGGGCTCGGGCACTTGGCTGCCCCCCCCCCCTGAGATACGATTAGCTGGCCACACTAGGACAGTCCTTCTCTGGGCTCGGGCACTTGGCTGCCCCCCCTCCCTGAGGGACAATTAGCTGGCCACACTAGGACAGTCCTTCTCTGGGCTCGGGCACTTGGCTGCCCCCCTCCTTGAGGGACGATTAGCTGGCCACACTAGGACAATTTAGTTACTTTATTCTGTTTCGTGATTACGTTTAGAGACAAAGTTAACTAATAAACATAAACAAAAAGATTTATATTTTTAAAAATAAACACACGTTAAAGTACATCGTAACCTTTAGGCATTTTCAATAGCCTCGCCAAGGATATCGATTTTTAACTATAAAATGTAACTGACTCAGTTACACGGGAAGTCGCGAATACCGCCTCGATTGTCGCCAACCATATGCTAGGGTTATGTTTCCAGAATGATTAATGATTGTTGATTGTGATTAAGAGTCCTTCGTCTACTGTAACTATTTCACTCCCGTTCATTATGTTTATTAAAGTGGGCACAATGTTTTTTAAATGTTTTAAGGAAGAGGCTCTTACGACATGCACATAGTTTGAATGGTAACCAAGCACTGTTTATAATGGTATAAACATATGTTTAATAACCGCTGCAATGCATTGTCATACGACGAAAATGTAATTGACAAAAGTTTCTCAAAATAAGACAGCAACAATTGTTTTTGGAATGCATGCGCAAAAACAGGTGGATTTTTGCTAAAAATCGAATAGGAAATGAAATATTTCGCTTATTCATTTCTGGCCTCCACTACACCCCCATTCGTGTTCTTACTGAAAAACATTAATGTATTGTACTTTACAATCTCGTAAGGGGCAAGATACTAGGTTTGTTGTTTCCTCTAGCCAATTGTCACCTTTAATTTGATCATCCCGATATATAGTATTTAGTGGACATCTTGCGATAGATATAAATAAATAGAAATAATCTGCATACAGACAGATAGAAATAAATAGAAATAATCTGCATAAATCCAATTTATGGCCAATGTTATATATGAGGCAAGATTGAGAAAAGAAATTAATAAATATGAATAAACCCCCTAACATTAAATCCCCCAATAAAAAAATATTCAAAAGGGTTTAGAATCAAATGCAAGAACCTAGCAATAGTTCAGAGAACGAGATGGATATAAATATTAACAAATTCCTTATAGTTGAGAGTGCAGATGAAGGTGACCTTAAAAAAGTTTCAGCCTTCTTAATAGCTAAAACTATTAACGATTATTGTGGGGAACCAAAAAATGTTAAAAAATTAAGAAACGGTACCTTACTGATTGAAACAAAAGCCAAAGAAAAATCTGAAAAATTAATAAAATTAACAAATATTGGATCTTCAATTCAAGTTAAATTCAGACCTCATGAGAAGCTAAATATAAGTAAAGGTTATCTATTGTCCTGATTTAGATAATATAGAGGAACAGGAAATTTTGGAAGAATTAGAAAAATATAAAGTAGTAGAAGTTAAAGAATTATTACAAAAAGATCAGCTCATGAAAATAAAACTCTCTTGTATGTGTTAACATTCACACTGCCAAGTCTCCCAGAAACAATCAACATAGGATTTTACAAACTTAGGATAAAATTATATGTTCCTAACCCAATAAGATGCAGAAAATTTATGAAATTTGGACATTTTTCTGACAGCTGTCAGAAGGGAGTAATATGTGGCTTCTGTGCAAATCCAATACACCCAGATACCTCCTGCAACACTTTTATACCCAAATGTGTGAATTGTGGCGAGCCACAGCCTTGATATAAAATGCTCTAAATTTATTGACGAGAAAGGAATAAAGTTGATTCAGTTTAGAGACAAGGTTCCATACCCTGTAGCTAAAAAACAGTATTTTCAGACGTCCGGCACATCAGTGAGTTATGCTGCAGCTACGAAGAAAAAAAGGAATTGTATTGAAGTCGAGAAGGTTATAAAACCTCCCTGCCTCTTCCCCTCCTACACCTAACCTTCCTGCCTCTTCCTTTCCTGCCGCTAACCTCCCTGCCTGTTCCCCTCCTACACCTAACCTTCCTGCCTCGTCCATTCCTGCCGCTAACCTCCCTGCCTCTTCCCCTCCTACACCTAACCTTCCTGCCTCTTCCTTTCCTGCCGCTAACCTCCCTGCCTGTTCCCCTCCTATACCTAACCTTCCTGCCTCTTCCCTTCCTGATGCTAACCTCCCTGCCTCTTCCCCTCCTGCCCCTCATCCGTCCCCACCTACCACTCCTCCCCCTCCCAACACTCTCTCTCTCTCTACTCCCTCTGCATCCTCTCAATCGAACTCCGAGGGACAGGTAGAGAAATTAGACAATTTTTAAAACCCCTTGCCTAAGCGTAGCCCTCCAGCTACGGGTAGGAAAAAAGGTAACTAAACCTAATGACGGAACACAAAATAAAGAAAATAAGTTGGAACTGTAAATACTGTCCCATTTGCAATATGCCGGCAAGAGAACAAGCTCGCCCCACATATGAAATTTCTTTAAAATGACATCCTTTAATATTTTACAATGGAACTGCAGAGGAGCAAAGAATAATGCAAACGACCTCAACATTTTGATAGATGAGTACGGGCCAGACTTCATTACATACATACATTCATTACATACAGGAAACAAACCTGAAAGAAGCTGATATCTTCAACTTGAGAGATTATACGATCTGCAGGCTTGACTACACTCTTGGTGCCAAAGCTTGAAACGGAGTGTTGATCGCGGTGGCAAATCACATCCCATTTCAACAACTTCAAGTTCAAACATCTCTCCAAGCGATAGTAATTACGACCCTTACTGATATACCAACTACTATCGTTACTATCTACTTACCATCTGATGAACTAGTAACTGAGGAACAATTACAAATGATCTTACACCAAATCCAAAAACCATTTTTCTTCTTAGGAAATATTAATGCTCACTCAATTTATTGGGGCTAGAGTAAAAATTGTAAAAGAGGCACGATGTTAGGGAAATTCTTTCACCAAGAGGATTTACATATACTTAATACTGGAGAAGCAACCTTTTTGAGTGACACTCATGGAACATTTTCAGCAATAGATGTCTCCACAATCAGCAACTACTTCATCCAACAAACTAGCTGGCAAGTATTACCTGATCAATATTCAAGTGATCACTTCCCATTATTAATTACTTCTTTCGGAAACATCCCCGCTCAAGAAAGACGAAGAAAGTGGAAAATCCACAAAGCAAATTGGGAATTCTTCCAGCAATCGGCCGAAATAGGTGGACCTTTACCAGATAATCCAGAAGAAGCTTGTGAAATCGTCACCAAATCCATTTACAGCGCGGCCTGCCAAGCCATTCCCAAATCAAGTCAAAATCCCAAACATCGCCCTACCCCTTGGTTCAACGACGAATGTAAACAAGCAATTCGAAACCGACGTAAAGCATGCCGACAGTTTACACGAAGCATGACTCAAGCAAACTTAATTGACTACAAAAGGAAAAAAGCGTTCTGTAGATGGGTTATTAATAAAAGCAAAAAAGAGTCATGGAAAAACTATGTCTCAAATATAACCCAAAACACACCAGCAGTTGAAGTTTGGAGAAAAATCCGAGCAATAAGTGGGAAAAACAAATTTCAACCTATCTTTATCAACATTCAAAATAAACTCTGCTTAGAAAAATCTAGGATTGCAGAAGAGTTTGCAAAGGTCTTCAGCCTAGAAGACTTCCAGTTTGATCAAGAATTCCTACGATACAAAGAAGTGAAAGAAAAACAAACTCTAGACTTCTCTGACGAAAGCAATGAAACTGCATACTACAATCGACCATTCACAATGATTGAAATCAGATCTGCACTGAACTGCACAAAAGGAACATCTCCAGGACCTGATGAAATAACGTATGATATGATTAAAGCCTTATCTGAGAAGATGCTAGCAAACCTCCTACGCTTGTACAGCATAATTTGGAGAAATGGAACTTTGCCTTCTGCTTGGAGAAAATCTATAATCATACCCATCCCCAAGGCAGGAAAATCTAGCCAGGCTGCTACTAACTATCGGCCTGTATCTCTCACAAATTGTTTATGCAACGCATGATTAACAGACGCCTCACGTGGCCACTAGAGCATTTAAGTCTACTAAATAACTGGCAGTGTGGGTTCCGGAAAAAGCGGTCTACAATAGATCACCTGGCCAGATTAGAAGCGGAAATTCTAAACGCATTTTCTAACAAACAGCACGCAATTGGAATATTTTTTGATATTCATAAAGCATTTGACACAGCATGGCGCTTTTATATCTTAAATCAACAACATCAATGGGGTTATAGAGCCAACATGCCCATACTCATCCAGGAATTCCTAAAGGAAAGGTATTTCCAAGTGGCAGTTGGAAATACACTGTCCAAAGAAAGAACAATGAAATCAGCTGTCCCACAGGGAAGTATTTTGAGTACAAATCTTTTTTTGATTGCAGTGAACGAAATAACGAAATGTCTTACCAACAATGTAAAAGGCTTCCTGTTCGTTGATGACTTTGCTATTATTTGCAGATCGCAAAGCTTGGCATATATCAAAAGACAACTACAAGCTGTGACTCTTAGATTAACAGAATGGTCGAAAAAAACAGGTTTTTTGTTTTCCCCCGAAAAAACGACCAACCATGCTAAATTCCTAGGTATGTCTCTCGACAGCAAACTGACATGGAATGTACATATAGACAACCTCAAAAAACGCGCATCTGAAAGGCTTAAAATTCTTAAAGTACTTGCTAACACATCATGGGGAGCCGATAGGAATACCATCCTAACTATATACAAAGCTCTGGTATTGTCTAAATTGGATTATGGCAGTTTTGTATACGGCTCAGGAAACTTCAATAAATTATGCAAACTAGATGCAATTCATAATGCTGGGCTACGTTTATCCATAGGAGCCTTCCGCTCTAGCCCAGCAATAAGCTTGTGTGCTGAAACCGGAATCCCACCATTGACATTCAGAAGGCAAAAACTGGCAGCTAAATACTTATCCAAACTAGTGACACAGAGAGGTCACCCGACATTTCAGAGTATATTCCAGCCTCTCTACTCACGGCTATACGACCAAAACCCCACAACACCAAAACCTATTGGAATTAGGCTGAGTAACATAACAGACAAAACTATTACAAAACTCAAACAGTCTTGATGATTCGACCCAACTCCACCTTGGACAATTCAAGAAATATTTATAGATACAGGAATCACCAAACTCATAAACAAATCGTCCCAAGAGATCAACTATTGGAAAATAAAAGAAGCTTTCATTAATAAAATAGAAAATAATCAACACCCAAACATAATATATACTGATGGTTCGAAAATTACCGAGTCTTCCTCCTGCGCCTACTACGAAGAAAATGCCTGCCAAAAATTCAAACTCAACAAATTAACCAGCATCTATTCCGCCGAACTATTCGCAATTAAATTCGCTTTATATTACTGCATTTGCAACGACTCAACTCAAGAAAAATTCCTGATTTTCCCTGACTCGTTGAGTGCCCTATTGAGTATCAAAGATGTATTCACAAACAACCCAATAGTAAAAAAAATACAAAATCAAATACAAATGCACCGAGAGCTAAGAAGGGCCGTCTACTTGATGTGGATTCCAAGTCACGTGGGAATAGATGGAAACGAAAAAGCAGATTTAGCAGCCAGAGAAGCCCATCAACTCGACTCGAAAGAACTCCATAAACTGTTTAATTTTGTAAAAAATACGAGTTAATACAAAGAAATTTAAAGTGCAATTGTTTGTATCCTCGTTTATATTGTTAAAATGGCGATATGGATGAGGATACCAAAATGTGAATAATAAATATTACAGGGCGATGATAACCTGGTAGTTTTTCGCCCTTAAACCCTATACAACAACAACAAGAGACAGAGGTTACAATTTTATAAAATAATTTCAATATACTAAAATCTCAAAAAGCGGAAGGAGTAAAGGATGCTACTAATAGGATAATCGTTTCGACAGAAATGAAAATGGCAAAAAGCTTTGGAGGTGGCCTGTGATTCACGCTTTCCTAGAGCTCAATTACAGTATTCCTTCCTGAACAATCCAATCACTCAAATACTAATTTTTAATTGTTCTTATTAGTGGTGGCGCCAGTGGGAGTTTGGTATTCCAAATGTGGTGACGCCAGTCTGTATACACTTTTGAAGCCAGGAATGCTTGTTGATTATGATGCTGGAAGTTGCATGGATGTCCATTTATTTTTTATATCCCTTCTTAGATTGCAAGAAAATGGACAGAACACATGCATTGGAAACATTTTAATGATTGTTTTAGTGGCAATATCCAATTGTTTCTTATGATTAATGATATATATTGCAAGTCAATAGAATGAAAAATAAAAAAGTTAAAACTAAAAACAAGAATTGTAGATAAAAAAATATTTGATACGAAAAAAAAATTAATAAAAGTTCTTCCAAACAAAAAAAAAATCATTTTTTTTTTATTTCCACAGACATAATTAATACAATTTCAAAACGAAATACAATTTAGTAATATTTTTTTTCAATAACAAGCCTTTGAGTGACGATTTGATGTTTGCAGAACTGAATCTACATTAGAATGGTCGCTTCGTAAGTTGCCGTGGGTACAATTTCTCCATTTTTTTTTCACAGCCTAATAAGGTCTCATTAATAGGGTGACATACATATTTTCGTGCTGAAGCTCTTAACAAATGGAAAAAACGCCAATATTCTCGGCATAAAGCGAGGTAAAGGCCATCCTCTAATTACGCATCTTTCGGCTATTTTCCCTTGAAACAACAAGTCTATTGGTGCAGTTCTGGCAAGTATTTGGACAGCTTCATATGTCTGTGAGATAGGCCTCTGTGATCCTAATCAGAACTTGCCGTCGCCTATTCTTATTCTAAGAGGGTGCCTCTTATCGAAGCCGCCTCTCATAATGACGGCACTTGTCTTCTCGGCAGCTATCGATAGTCTAGCCTCTTTCAGCCAGTCTCTTGTCTTCCTCATTGCTTCATTTCCTTGCTCTGCGATGCTTGCTCGCGAGCTCCCTCTTTGGGCAACGTCATCGATGAGTGCAACTAATCTTAAACCTTCGGCCGCCAACATTCTTAGTAGTCCGTCTATTTTAATAATCCACATAGGAGTTCCTAACACTGAGCCTTGCGGGCATCCTTTACTAACTTCCACCTCTGCCTCTGGTCCTCTAAGGTAGGCCGTCCTGTTTTGCAGAAAGCTCCTGATGAGGGCATGGATGTTACTGGGCAGCTCCAGCTCTTGGACTGCTTCCATAACTCGCGGCCACCACGCATTGTCATAAGTCGATAAACATGGCGATGGCGTATTTCGATTCTCCCTCATCGCAGTCTTCTAGCAGCTCCCGAATAGCATCTTCTGTGGATCTGCCTGGAACACATCCAAATTGTCTGCTACTAATTGACTTGACATTTTAGGAGTGTTACATATGATTATTGTTTTACTCTTGTTAATATATGATTATTGTGTTACTTTTGTTACCATATGATTTTTGTGGTTAAATTATTACTAGCTAAGGTACCCGGCTTCGCTCGGGAATGTTGATGGTATTTTTTATTTGTCAAGGCTACAATGTGTACAACTACACTTCCCGTCTGGGCTAATGGTTTCCACGTAAGTGTCAGGTAGGGGACATAGAATAGAAATTTTAATTTTGAAGAATAAATGAAAATTAGTCCCTAATCAATCCCTCAAATTACTTCCTTCATATATTGTTACCGAAAAAGTGTATAACACCAAAGGTACTCTTGATAACAAAGTAAAAAACTTTTGTTATATACTTACACGTTTGCCGAAAATAATAAATAAAACGAAATATCGCGAATTTTCATTCGAAGCCTCGTTTATAACCCCCACTCCCGTTCGAACCTAGAATTTGTAATATAGCTTATAATCATGGAAGAATTAAAACTAATTCACATTCCGAGTTTTGTTAAGTTCGGTTCCATCGTTAGTGCGCAATAAAATTGTTGGCTCCCGTTTTAGTTTACAGTGTATAACTCGTTTATACTTTGTTCTCCGACAAAATTGTATATAACAAACGTTACTCTTAATAACAAAATAAACTACTTTTGTTATGTGCATATTTGCAAAAAAAACGAATAGAAAACGAAATACTGCTATTTTTAAATTCAGGCGTCCCTTACAACCCCCACTTCTGCCAGTCCCTAGAAATGTTAGTATGGCTTACGATAATGAAGGCGTTAGTGCTAATACAAATACCGAGTTTTATTAAGTTCGGTTGAGTCTTTTGTGCCAAATAAAATTGATCACGTCCGCTATAATTGTTAGCGCATAACACAATTACACTTCGGTATACGACGAAAGTGTATATAACAAAAGTTAATCTAAATAACAAAATAAACAAATTTTGTTTTGTGCATATTTGCCGAAAAAGCAATAGGAAACGAAATATCACTATTTTTAATTTCAGGCCTCCCTTATAACCCCCACTCCTGTTTGTAACTGAGAAAATTAGTATAGCCTAAAGTCTAAGTCGGGTTAGTAGTAATATACATACCAAGTTTCATAAAATTCGGTTCTGCCGTTTATGCGTGAAAAGGTAATATATATATATATATATATATATATATATATATATATATATATATATATATATATATATATATATATAGATAGATAGATAGACAGGAGGAAAGTTTCCAAAACCTCACTCGGCACTTTGAAAACTACATCCAGTTGAAAGGAAATGTAAGTCCAACGAACAAGGTACTTAAATCTATTCTTACAAGCAATCACCCCACAAATACATGAACAGCTTCGTGTTATTTGCATAACAGAGAATCCACATAATAAAACATATGAAGAATTGATTCAATTGCTAATGGCTCAAATAGAACCAAAACCTAGTATTTGGGATCGTCAACACAAATTTACAACACGTAACCAGCTAAGTAATGAATCTATACAAGATTATACAAATATCCTTAGAAAACTTAGTGTGGATTGCCAGTTTACTTGTGCAAAATGCAGTGAATCAGTATCTGAAATTTTACTTCTCTTGCAGTTTATCAGGGGACTAAAAGACCCTGATATACATAGTCAACTTCTTCAAAATACATTATTACAACCGGTTAAGGATGTAGTTGGGCAGGCAGCCACATTGGAACTAGCAAAAAGTGAGAGTAGTATAATTAAGACACAGGATAATCACGATGACGTATCCACCAGCTACAGACAGTTCAAGAAGGATAAGTCTAATTAATAAGCCTAATGTAAATACACAACCTTCTGAGTATCAATCTCATTTAAAGAAACTAAGGAACAAATGCTACAGATGTCGTGATGATTCACATAGAGCACATCAATGTAAGTTTAAAAATCCTGAATGTAACTTTTGCAAAAGGATTGGCCACTTAGCAGGAGTATGCTTAAGAAAACCAAACCATGAAGTAAAACAATCGGAAGAAAATGTCGAAAGTAAAGATTATAGTGCTCATGAAATATATCAACTTCATTTAAAATCAAATGACAAGTTCATGATTGAAGTGAAATTGGAAGGGTGGTTCATGCCAATGGAATTGGACACGGGTGCGGCACTAAGTATTATATCTTATGAAACATTTAAACTTTTAAACTCAACAAAAAGAATTTTCAAAACAAATGTCCAACTCCGGACATATACTGGTGAAATAATTAAACCAAAAGGAGTTGTATTTGTTGAGGTTCAGTACAATGTCAATGTTTCGTTGGAAAATTGTACATAGTAAACAAGTGTGTACTCTATACTTGGAAGAGAATGGATAAGAGATATTCAACTTGATGCAGCTGACATATGTACATTGACCTCAAGTGAAGAAAAGGAAGATATTTCAAGACTAGATAAATTGATGAATCAGTATGAAGACATTTTCAAAGAAGGGATTGGAAGAATTCAATGTAATTGACAGACTCAACCAATTTATATTAAACCAAGACACATGCCATATGCATTACAGGAAAAAGTAGAAAAAGAACTCGAATGACTGGAAACCTTAGGTATAATCAGCCGAGTCAAATCATCAGATTGGGGGACACCAATAGTACCAGTTGTAAAATCAAATGGTTCAGTTAGAGTTTGTGCTGATTATAAGGTGCCCCTGAATAAAGTTATCAGAACGACCATTATCCCATACCCATAATCGATGATATAATGCCAAAAATGCATGGTGGCAAGATATTTTGTACTCTTGATATCCATAACGCACATTTGCACTTGGAAATGGATGAAGATAGTGCTATCATGCAAACGATTAGTACTCATAAAGGATTATTTAAGGTGAACCGATTAATTTTTGGAGTTAAGGTTGCGCCTTTGGTGTGGCAAAGATTTATGGACAAAACATTACATAATTTAGAAGGTGTACAATGCTTCTTCGATGATATAATTGTACAAGGCTCTAATAGGGAACAGCTTTTCCAACGACTAGGTAAAGTCTTTGAATGGCTTAAGATAAATGATTTGAGCCTTGCAAAAAAGCAGGTTTTTCCAGTCCAAAATCGAATATTTAGGTCACCTGATTGATAGTAAAGGACTACACAAATCAGATAATAAGATACAGATTGAATTAGAATGTAAAAGACCAGAAAATGTTTCGGAGCTCCGAACTTTTCTGGGCCTAACAAATTATTAAAAAAAAATGCATAAAGAATTTGGCAACAATATCACATCCATTAAATCAGCTACTACGAAAAAGGAACATTTTCAACTGGAGTCCATCTTGTGAAACAAGTTTTCAGAAGATTGAGAATATTATCACAAGTTTGGGTGCCAGGAAAATCTCCTATGTGCCCATAAACCGTCTCTGCTATAGTATCTTCCATGTCCTCTCTAAATGCAGCTCTTAGAGCAAGCAGTACTGTGGGTAGGATTTTCTTTCGTCGTGTGGATAACATATGTACAGGTTTGCAACTGCCTGCCTTGATCCGTGCTGATTTGTTCAGGTGTCCCAAATGAGAGATCCACGTGGTGTAGATCAGACTGGAGAAATAGAGAATAGTCTGTGAGATGACGTTATAGCGTATCATTACACCATACGGGAAATCAGCCTGGTTTACCCAGTATGTGCGATATGGCTATTTAAAAAATAAATATGAAGAGATAATTATTGACCTTTTATATTTGGTTGCGTTAGGTACCGCAGATAGGGGTGTTTGCTTAACAACAAGATGCAGCTCAGCCTTATAAACCTTTGGGAATAAGCCTACAAATTAGAAGGAAATTGGAAAGGCACTATTCAGGAAATAGTTTGATGACAGGGTGGATCATTTATGGACGAATCGTTGCTATTGCTAAGGAGGAGGGGCCCCACCAAGGCCTATCTCCTACACACAACATTATATCCCTACATGTTCTTTTGAATGTCGGAGTTTCGTAGGCTGCTTTTTAAAAAGACCGATTCTTAGGGGTTACATTTTCCAAAGATTTCCCCCTAAAGAGGATAAGGAGTGGGTTTTGATGAGTCAATACTAGAAATAAGGCTAAACAGGTAAGCCCTAAAAGTTCTCCTTCTACACGGGAATATCTTTGTTTTGCATGATATAGTATTCGCGAATGTAAACATGAACATTCCTAGATCTACGCCCTGATAAAGATGCCCTCCCGCTCCCCTTCAGTTCCAGTAATTCTAACGCCCACATTTAACAGGAGGGAGAAGTGTTGATTATAAAAAAAGTCCGACACTCAGAGGCAGCCTGAACATGCCAGATTTCACACGGAATTTGGAAAAAATAAGAAAATTAAATAAATCTTTCACTAGATCATGGTAATAACTGGCTTAATGTTTGAATTACAGAAAAATGTATGAGCAAAGATTTGTAGGATCTTAAATTATTATCAATATTGGTCATAAGACATATTACGTCCCAAATCGTATATAGTAAACAGAGAAATTACAAATTGTACACATCCCTCTTTCTCTAAAACTCCATTTCTCTCGTGTGTTTCTATTATTACCGAACTTTTTTACACTAAACTTTCGAAATCCAGTTTGATAATCGAATAAAAAGGATGGCCAGTAGAAGGAGAAATAGGTGTGCATAAACTGGCTACGGCATTATTCAGAAACCCTTAGGCGCTAAATAATAATGGTATTTTTTTTTTTAAAGAATACACTACCTGAAATATTTTGTATGTCCCATCTCAGTATTTATGTTTTCCTTACACATTAAAGTAACTGTAGTGAACTTAAAAAATTGTTCAGGCTCTTGAAGATGAGTTTCTAATCAGTCACTCTTCACTGTTCAAAATGCCATAGGTCGGATTTCCGGTTTTCTCGGGAAATATTTGAGCTGTAAAACGAGTGTTAATGTTATTCATTCCAAGGCTTCACATAACTAGCCTATTCACATTCCCTGTTTCAGTGTTTACTTTTACCTTCTACCGCTGTAGGTTTCTGGCGACTACAAAGAATCGATGAACTATTGTTGATTTTCATTTTAAATCGACATCATGGAAACTATTCGTTATAAAGAACCATGTAGGAAGAAGATATTAGTTTATGCGCGTGAAATTGTGTGTTCTAGTAACGAATCTGAATGGTCCTAATTTTAGCAGATTTACCTTAAGGGAAATCAGCTATTGAGATTGTACTCATGACGCGAATTTCGAAAAATTTCCTCAAATGACCCTGGACATGACGAAAACGAGGTACGTTCAAAATTATATATATACTAGCCAAGTTACCTGGCTTCGCCCGGGAATTCTTTTGTGGCTGATAATGATGTTATTTTTTCGGCAAGGCTTTACTTTGCAAAATATTATGACATTTACCCGTCCAAGTGTTTAATGTTTTTACCCGTCGTTGCTGTGGATTTTTTAATAAATTTAGTTGTTATGTAAGGCTTAACTGTTCTAAATATTTTTGTATTTCCGGTCTCCTGTGAATGTAGTATTTTTTAAAATGTAATGGACCATATAATTCATAATCATAGAAAGTATTCTAACTTCCAAACCATGTATGAATAAAAGTTCCTTTCCCTTGGTACAGTACAAAGCCCAAACGGTGACAGCTGTTTTAGGTACGGCATAACCGCTATTAAAAATACTTTGTAAGTCTCCATTGTAATCTATATATATTCATATTGGAACATAATAAAGTATATCGTAATATAATAACGGAGCATAATTAATAAATGCCAGAAATAACTGGGTGGACCTCCCCAGTGTTCATTCTTTTAAATTAATTATTTATGAAAATTAAAGAAATTCCCATTCCTGAGAATAACACTATATTGCTATAAGCAACAATGAACATGTAAACGTAGAAAAACATGCCATAGACACCATAACTGCATTTCGTTTCTTTCCTGTATGTTTATTTGTTACCTTTTCATCCATAAACGGATGAACCAAATTTTATGAAACTTGGTATGAATATTGCTACTAACCCAACTTAGAATTAGACTAGGCTATATTAATATTATCTGAGACGAACAGGAGTGGGGGTTATAAGGGAGGCCTGAAATTAAAAATAGCTATATTTCGTTTGCTATTGGTTTTTCGGCAAATATGAACATAACAGAAGTTGCTTATTTTGTAACGTTGGTTATATAAACTTTCTTCGTATACCGAATTATAAACGAGATATAAACTAAATCCTATAGTGGAAATGAACAATTTTATTTGGCACAAAAGACTCGACCGAACTAAATAAAACACGCTATGTGAATTAGCATTAATTCTTCCTTGATTATAATCTATATTAAAAATATTAGGTCCAAAAGGGAGCGGGAGTTTTGAGAGAGGCCTGAAATGAAAAATTGCGATTTTCCGTAACCCATTGGTTTTTCAACAGATGCAAGTAACAAAAGTTGACCACTGTGTTATTTTTAAGTAACTTTTATATACCATGTTATATATACTTTTCTCGTATACCGAATTATAAACGAGATATACGCTAAAATGTATAGCGGAAATTACATTACAGAAGGTTTTTAGTTTGTTATTTAAAATCAATTTTATTATACACACTGTTGTCGTTTAACTAAGTATAAATGAGATATACGCCAAAACTATAGCGGGAGTAACCAATAGTATTAATTCAAATTAATGTCTATTTTATAAAGGTGTAATCATGTTATATTTTTTAGACTTATATGGTAGTTCTATGTATAATTCGGATTAGTGAGGTTATAAATCTCTGTAGTCTCCCCCCCCCATCTCCTTTAATATTTATTTTCACTAGGAAATAACGTTATTTATTTCCAATGGAAATGAAAAATATATGAACATTTTCATTATTCAATTTTTATAACGTAATTTTTAAACAAAGTCACGCTGTATTTACACAAGGAATGATAGCGGAAGTTGTGGCGAATCAAACTCTGGTATATAGTAGCTTATATCCTCCTTCATGTTGACGTCTATTTACATCCGACTATTTCTGAAGTATGTGTGCCCGGAGCGGGTTTAAGAGAAAATATGTGTATTATAGATACTATTTAACTATAATAAATGCCATCCGTGATTATGATTTATTCACTCAATCAGTAGAGAGGGATAGTATAATTGTACACATTGAAGCCTTGCTATAAAAATACCCTCAATATTCAGCCTCAAATGATTTCCCGAGCGAAGCCGGGTACCTCAGCTAGTATGTATATATTGTTGCGAAAATTAAATACATGAATAATCCTTCAGAGAGAGAGAGTCGCGTATTTGGGAAGTGCGAGGTAGATCAAAGAAGCCGACAGAGCTCCTACTAGACCCGTCCAGACCAGCGTTGAAGGGCCCAGCCAATTCCCCTTTGATGTATGCCGACGACCTATATAAAGAACCGGCCAGCCGCGTGTGAGTCAGTTTCTTCTCAAGTGCTCATATGTGCGTTCGGTGCTACAGTGCGACTTAGTGCAGTGCGGTGAAGTGTTTTTATAAGAACAGCGTTGAGCCGTAACTGGAAGAACAGTTTAGTGCCGTGTTTAAGACAGTTCAGTGCCGCGAAGTAAAGGACAGTGCAGTGCCGTCTTTTGGTGTACTTCAGTGACCGTGAGTGAATTATTGGACTGTGTAATCTGAAGAACAGTGACGCTATCAGTGTATACTGTGAGTAGTAATTAAGAATAATTACTAATTGTATTGTGCATTGTGAAATGAATTGTGCAGTGATAAAAACTGTGAAACTTGTGAGTATTTAATTTTGCAATCCAAAAAACTCTTATTGACAACGTTTATTACTAATAAAACAACATATATATATATATATATATATATATATATATATATATATATATATATAAAAAATTGTAACCTCTGTCTGTACATTGATTTTTTTCGCGAAATTTCACGAACACTTTTCGTTTCACATGTCATAGACACCATATCTGCATTTTGTTTCTTTCGTGTATGTTTGTTTGTTTGTTACCTTTTCACGCATAAACGGCTGAACCGAATTTTATAAAACTTGGTATGTATATTACTACTAACCCAACTTAGACTTTAGGCTATATTAATTTTCTCTGAGGCGAACAGGAGTGGGGGTTATAAGGAAAGCCTGAAATTAAAAATAACGATATTTCGTTTTATATTGGTTTTCCGGCAAATATGCACATAACAAACGTTGTTTATTTTGTTATTTAGAGTAACTTTTGTTATATACACTTTTGTCGTATACCGAAGTTTAAATGCGTTATACACTAAAAATTATAGCGGGAGTCAACAATATTATTTGCCAAAAAAGACTCAACCGAACTAAATAAAACTCGGTATGTGTATTAGCAGTGAGGCCTTCATTATAATAAGCTATACCAACATTTCTATGGACGGGCAGGAGTGGGGGTTATAAGGGAAGCCTGAAAATAAAATTAGCGATATTTCGTTTCCTATTGGTTTTTCCGCAAATATAAATATAACAAAAGTTGTTTACTTTGTTATTTGGAGTAACTTTTGTTATATACACTTTTGTCGTATACCTAAGTATAAATGAGTTATACGTTAAAACTTTAGCGGGAGCCAACAATTTTATTGGGCACTAACGGCTGAACCGAACTTAACAAAGCTCGGTATGTCAATTAGCATTAATTCTTCCATGATTATAAGTTATACTAAAATTTTTAGGTTCGAACGGGAGGGGGGTTATAAGGGAGGCCTGAAATAAAAATTCACCATATTTACATGTATAAGAGACGGGAAATATAAAAATATCGAAGACAGTGAAGCCTTATCGAACAAATATTCTATTATTAGCAAATCCACGGCAACGACGGGTATCAATCCTAAACACTGGGACGGGTAAATGTCAAAATATTGTGCAATGTAAAGCCTGCTAAAAAATACTATCACCATTCAGCCTCAAATGAATTCCCGGGCGAAGCCGGGTATCTGAGCTAGTATACATATAAAATTGTAACCTCTGTCTGTACATTGATTTTTTTCTCGAAATTTCACGATAACTTTTCGTTTCACATGTCATAGGCAACATAACTGCATTTTGTTTCTTTGGTGTCTGTTTGTTTGTTTGTTTGTTTGTTACCTTTTCACGCATAAACGGCTGAACCGAATTTTATGAAACTTGGTATGTATATTACTACTAGCCCAACTTAGACTTTAGGCTATATTATTATTCTCTAAGACAAACAGGAGTGGGGGTTATAAGGGAGGCCTAAAATTAAAAATAGCGATATTTCATTTCCTATTGCTTTTTCAGCAAATACGCACATAAAAAAAGTTGTTTATTTTGTAATTTAGAGTAACTTTTGTTATATGCACTTTTGCCGTATACGGAAGTATAAATGAGTTATACGCTAAAAACTATAGCGGAGGTCCACAATTTTTTTTGGCACAAAAGACTCAACCGAACTAAACCAAACTCGGTACGTGTATTAGCACTAACACCTTAATTATAATAAGCCATACCAACATTTCTAGGGATGGGCAGGAGTGGGGGTTGTTAGGAGCCCTGAATTAAAAATAGCGATATTTCGTTTCCTATTGGTTTTTCGGCAGATATGCACATGACAAGAGTTGTTTATTTTGTTATTTAGAGAAACTTTTGTTATATACACTATCGTCGAATACCGAATTATAAAGGCGTTATACGCTAAAAAGTATAGCAGAAGAAATGTAAACTATAAGAGCATTTCTGGTATTTAATATATACTCAATATGAATGTTTAAAGTATTACTAGGTTGCAGGGGGGCTCTCTTCCCCTCATCTAGCTTTTTGAACATAAATGAAATTATTTTTATGGATCTATTATTTAGTTCCATCAGGTAGATAAATTATTAAAATAATATTCTGAATCAATAATCTAAGGAAAACAATGATGATAACGCTCCAGCGAGAGCGGAAATTGACGGGAGTTAATTGAGTTTACTTATTTCCTGTGGAATGCTCGCATGACGGGAAGTGATTTCCACTGAGGCTTACTAATACGAATATGATCTTATGTATAAAACTATGCTTAAACTATATGTGCTGGGATTGGTTTTTGGCAGGAAATATGTTCATTATAGATGATATTTAATTGTAATAAATGCTACCCATGATTATAGTTTGAATTATTCAAAAACCGTGAGTCGAGAGGGATAGATTACGAACACATTTTCATATATTCTTCAAAACTAAAATTTCTATTCTATTAACCCTGAAAGTTAGACTTTAGGATTGGCTATTTTGAAAGAGCAATACATCGTGGAGGGAAGTACAATTGTACACATTGAAGTCTTGCTATAAAAATAGCATCATTAGTCAGTCAACATTGATTTCGCCGGCATCGCCGGGTACCTTAAGTTGTTTATTCTGTTATTTAGAGAAAGTTTCGTTATATACACTATCGTCGAATAACGAACTATAAAGGCGTTATACGTTAAAAATTATAGAGGAAGTCAACAATTTTATTTGGCACAAACGACTCACCGAACTAATTAAAATACTCGGTATGTGTATTAGCACTAACGCCTTCCTTATAATAAGCCATACTAACATTTCTAGGGACGGGTAGGAGTGGGCGTTATAAGGGAAGCCTGAAATTAATAATAGTGATATTTCGTTTCTTATTGTGGTTTCGGCAAATATGCACATAACAAAAATTGTTTATTTTGTTATATAGAGAAATTTGCTCAACAATTCATTCCAATTTGAACTAAAGGGTACCTCACCTGGAAAAATTAATTCAAATGTACGTTAATATTTTGTCCTTAATAATTCAAATCTATGCATAATGCACAGGAAACGGAAATATGATAATATGGAGGACAGTGAAGTCTTACATAAAAAATTAATTTTATTATTAACAAATCCACAAAAACGACGGGTATTAGCCCTAAACACTGGGACGGGTAAATGTCAAAATATTGTGCAAAGCAAAAGCCTTGCCAAAAAAATACCATCACCATTCAGCCTCAAATGAATTCCCGGGCGAAGCCGGGTATCTGAGCTAGTATATATATATATATATATATATATATATATATATATATATATATATATATATATATATATTTGTCTGTTAACGCTCTAGCGGTCGCAATTTTTGTTTGATCGTTACCAAACTCGGAATTTAATCGTTTTATGTAAAAAGGAAGATCAAGTTCGTTAATGGCTGAAATCAAACAAGTGGGAGGGGGGGTTTAGAGGGGGGATTTTCGAAAATTCAAAATAGCTCCGTTATTATGCGTCGGATCGAAACATTGTATAGAATCAATCATATCATATTAAATTTACTGTAAATGTTGTTCTATACATTTATTCTGTATCTTGAATATTAACCGTGGTATTTGCATTTGTATTCTGGGTGTGGTCAGCAGGAGTCAGCTATGTTCGGGATTTCTGCCGAGAGCTCTGGCGGCCGTTTCCGTAACTGTTCGTCCTTCGTGAATAGGTTTAGAGATCCCTTACTACTACTTTTGTTATTAGGCAGATTTCTCTACTGTAAAACTGCACGTGGGGAATCTGCTTAGTTTACGCAGTCGAGCGGCGTTCGAGACAGTGGTCTCTAATGCTCTTCTAAAAGGTGCCTACTCTCTAGCGATTCTTTGCTTCTGCTTTATCTGAAACGAGAGGAGCGGCGTTCGAGACAGTGGTCTCTAATGCTCTTCTAAAAGGTGCCTACTCTCTAGCGATTCTTTGCTTCTGCTTTATCTGAAACGAGAGGAGCGGCGTTCGAGACAGTGGTCTCTAATGCTCTTCTAAAAGGTGCCTACTCTCTAGCGATTCTTTGCTTCTGCTTTATCTGAAACGAGAGGAGCGGCGTTCGAGACAGTGGTCTCTAATGCTCCTCTAAAAGGTGCCTACTCTCTAGCGATTCTTTGCTTCTGCTTTATCTGAAACGAGAGGAGCGGCGTTCGAGACAGTGGTCTCTAATGCTCCTCTAAAAGGTGCCTACTCTCTAGCGATTCTTTGCTTCTGCTTTATCTGAAACGAGAGGAGCGGCGTTCGAGACAGTGGTCTCTAATGCTCCTCTAAAAGGTGCCTACTCTCTAGCGATTCTTTGCTTCTGCTTTATCTGAAACGAGAGGAGCGGCGTTCGAGACAGTGGTCTCTAATGCTCTTCTAAAAGGTGCCTACTCTCTAGCGATTCTTTGCTTCTGCTTTATCTGAAACGAGAGGAGCGGCGTTCGAGACAGTGGTCTCTAATGCTCCTCTAAAAGGTGCCTACTCTCTAGCGATTCTTTGCTTCTGCTTTATCTTCTTCCTTCGATGGAAACTTCCCTCTCCTAAACCTTTATGGCTTGTTTTTTTTTTTTTAAATTAAGTTCTAGATATAATTCTTTTTTTTTTTTTTTTTTTTTTTTTTTTTTTAAACTATGACTAGCTAAATTACGCTTTTAGCAGCTATTGAGGTCGTACTCATGACGGAAGTTTCGAAATTTTTCTTCAAATGTCCATCGATCCTACCTAGTAGATGACGAAAATGAGGTCCGTTCAAAACTGTATATATATACATCGTTACGAAACTCGATATTTAAACGTTTTATGTAAATCGGCAATTTCCGTCATTCCTCGGCTCAGGAGGGAGGCTTCTGCTAACCTTACCTGTCGTTTCTCACCTTACCTTACCTTCATTACTTTGTGAGATTTATGCAAATACGTTCTGTTCTTCCACCCCCCCCCCCTTCTTTAGTTCTTGGACTACTAAAATTTGAGTTATTAAAATATAAATTATTCTTACAACTCAGAAGCCGTTTCAGTTGGGAATTTATTTTAATTAACTGAAAGATTTCTGAATTTAAGCAGGGTGGTATTGTAATACCAGTATGCAGATTTCTCTATTGTAAAACTTCACGCTGGGAAATCTGCTTAGTTTGCGCAGTCCCTGCGTGACGGACTTTTGTTTATATCAACAGGCAGTGAAGATGGAACTGTTGCTCTGAGACTACACTCTGTCAAAATAACCGTATTGTAGATAGAAACAGGCCTACTCTCTACATCCAGCTTAATTCATTCCTAGGATAAACTTAATTGGGGTATCTTATTTTCTATGAAATGTTGCCATTATTAGAATTTATTATTACGAATTTAATGGTTTGTATTGCTTTTGGACAGGAAATATGTACATTATAGACGATATTTAATTGTAATTTGAATTATTCACTGTATACCAAACAGTGCAGAGCAATTGATTAGGAACTCATTTTCATTTATTCTGCTAAACTAAAATTTCTATTCTTAAGTCTCTTAAAGATTCCTGGTTCTTGCGGAAAAACATGAGTAACTTTGAAAGGTGTACTTAATATATATGTATATAGGAATGTATATGTCCACACATTTTCCTAATGATATCCTCGCATTATTGTTTTTCTGTTAAAAATAATAAGTTACCGTTATGTTAATAACTGTAGAGAAATATATAGGTAACGGGCCCTAAAAAGATGTGCTTTTTATTCAGCGTAGTCGGCAGATACTAAATAAAAAGTCCGTCACGCAGGGGCTGCGTAAACTAAGCAGATTTCCCATGTGAAGTTTTACAATACAGAAATTTCACGAGAGCAAAGCAGTTTAGGAAACGGGCGAACTAGCTTTTCGCGGGAAAGTCACTCTCGTCCGTTAGCCGCTCAGATTTAATAATAATGCAAATATCTCGGTTAATATTCAAGATAGAGAATGTATATAACAATATTTATAGTAAATTTAATTTGCAATAAGATTTATGCTGTACAATTTTTCGATCCGACGTATAGTAACGGAGATATTTCGAATTTTCGAAAATCCTCCCCTGTCTAATAACAACAGTAGTAGTAAGAAATCTCTAAACCTACTCACGAGGGACCAACAGTTACGGAAACGGCCGCCCTAGCTCTCGGCAGAAAGTCCCGAACATAGCCGACTCCTGCCGACCACACACACAATACAAATGCAAATATCTCGGTTAATATTCAAGATAGAGAATAAATGTATAGACCAATATTTATAGTAAATTTAATTTGCAATAAGATTGGTCCTATACAATTTTTTGATCTCACCCCCCTCTAAACCCCCCTCCCGCTGGTCCGATTTCAGCCAATAATGAACTTGATCTGTCTTTTTGCAAAAACGTTTAAATATCGAGTTTGGTAACGATCAAACAAAAATTGCGACCGCTGGAGCGTTAAAAGACAAATATAAACTCAGTGTCAAATGTTAGACACACTTCAAACGGACTTTTTAGTAATCAAATCTCAGATTTTAGTAATCCAAGAACAAAAGAAGGAGGGGGGTCAACAGAACGTATTTGTTTGTATCTCGTATAATAAAGGTTTCTTGAAAACAATATTTGGCATTTAATCTTGTAATGAAGTGATGATATAACAGCTTATTATTAATATGACACTAGTAGGAGTGGGATACTACTGAATGCGGAAAACTATAAAATCCAAATATCTCGGTTAATACTCATTATAGGGGAAATATGTATAGAACAATATTTATAGTAAATCGAATGTTCAATAAGATTGTTTTAATACAATTTTTCGATCCGACGTATACTAAGGGAGATATTTCGAATTTTCGAAATTCCTTCCCTCTAAAACCCGCCCCTACCCCTTGTCCGATTTTAGCCGTTAACGAACTTGAACTTTCTTTTTACATAAGACGACTAAATATGGAGTTTGGTAACGATTAAACAATAATTGCAATCGCTAGAGCGGTAACAGGCAAATATATACACAGTTTTGAACGGAACTCATTTTTATCAGATTTCCCCTAAGGGAAATCAGCTATTGAGGTCGTACTTATGACACAATTTTCGAAATATTTCTTCAAATGTCCATCGATCCTACCCAGTAGATGACGAAAATGAGGTCCGTTTAAAACTGTATTTCTTCATCTCCTGGGTAGGATCGATGGACAGTTGAAGAAACGTTTCGGAAATCGCGTCATGAGTACGACCTCAATAGCTGATTACCCTTAAGGGAAATCTGCTAAAAGGAGTAGAGACTCACCTTCCCTTGTACACTACACAATCATTTGAGCTCATTAAAATTCCGATCTTCTACCTTGCACCCATTACCAGGTTTAATGCCCGCAAACGCCTTTAAAATAGAACGAATCGTTGGGGCACATTTGACTTTAATATCGTGCTCAACTGAAAAGTTTACATGGGTACTCTTGGTTGGAAAGTTGGAAGGCAAACAAATAGACAGAGGGTAAGGCAGGTAGAGATGTTCGCAGAAGAAGGGTTGCGCAACTATTCCTCATTCCCTACTTGGAAATGAGCAGTAAACAACTGCCTTCTTCACAATGCACCCATCACAAATAGACATTTAGGCGATGCTAGTCTGCAACTGCCCTGAGCATTTCAGCATATGCCTGCTTGCCACGATCCCCATTTAGCACATTTCATGAAGTCATTTCCCAAAAAATCTTCAAATGTCCATCGATCCTTCCCAGGATATTATGAAATAGTCCGTCACGCAGGGGCTGCGTAAACTAAGCAGATTTCCCACGCGAAGGTTTACAATAGATAAATATATATATATATATATATATATATATATATATATATACTGGTAACACCACCGCGAATAAGTGAATAAATACAAACGGTAATGAGAACTCTTTCAGGTACAAGTTAATAGCTCTACAACGGAAAGAGTCTGTATTGTAAATAGACCAGCTGACCTGAATTCTACATCGGAAAGAAAAAGCATTAATGAAATATATCTGAATATAACATATTAATTTTATTAAAAACTTTTACTGCTAGGGCTGTATTTTGTAATGAATCAGAATAATTTGAATCTCAATTACTTAAATTTTAGTTATCCAAGAACAAAAGAAGGTATGGGATCAACAGTACGTATTTGCATATGCAGTGGGGGAAAAAGTATTTTGACAACAGGTTTTTTTTTATTATTAAATTGTGAATTTGGGCAATAACAAAAATGCATAACGTAATAAAGAAAAAAGTGCATTTAAGACGGAATTAATAAATATATAATTCAAATGAAAAACGTATTGCTTAGTAAAATAAAACTTAAATCTTACAAAAAGTCTGGGAAAAAAGTATTTGCACACCACACTTTTCTTCATTTTTAAAAATTTAATCTTTTTATGTAGTCTTATTCTTACTGAAAAATTACCACTTATAAATGTCTAGGCGTTGATTTTACAAGGTTATTAATTAAATCTGGATTGATTTGTTTCTATTCTCGTAGAAAAGGATTCTTGAGGTGGTGCCTTCTAGTTATGTGGTCTTTTGGAACATTTTGGTCTAACGAGTGACAATAATTTTAGATTATATTCAAGTCTGGTGACTGTGGAGAGTTGTGCAGTCGTTGACGAACATTAAATATTAATCACTCTTTATTTTTATTGGCTGTATTCTTTAATTTCATTGGCTGCATGTTTCGGATCATTGTCCTTGTGGAATATAAACCGATGCTGGAGTCCCAATTTAGCTGCACTTGCTAAGAGGTTGCCCTACAAAATCTTCACATAACCTTCTGCATTTAAAATACCTTCAATAGGTGAAATAAACTATGCATAACCAAACCATTTCATTGCCACCCCACATTTTTCACAGTAGTCGTAACATTTAGCTATTTCAGTTGCTGATTTCTCCTACGCCAAATAGGCTTTCCTTCGTCTGATCCAAATAAATTAAACTTACTCTCATCAGATAACAGCACATTTCCCCAAAACTGATGGGCTTCTTAATTTATTCTCTCAAAAGGAAGTATTTTTTTTGCAATTGGTCTGACTAATATAAGGTTTTTTCTCGACACCCTGTCATAAAGACCTTTAGAATTAAAAACATTCCTTAGCGTTTTCGTGCTGGCATATGCCCCAGAAGTTGATTAGACCATATTAGCTAGGGCACCTCCAATTACAGCTGGATTTTTATAAGCTTCAATTATTATTTTGCTCTCCATTCTTTCAATTAGTATCCTGGGACGGCCTTTAGTGTCGAATATTTGCAGATGTACCTCATTCTTCATATCTCTTAATTACCTATCTTACTTTAGGAAAATGAAGACCAAGAAATCTGATATTTCACGATAACATTTTGTCAGTTGTGCAATAAAATCACTTTTTCACGAGAGGCAGCACTCAGTTCTCTTGTTTTGGGCATTATTTGCCAGTTAAAATTATATAGATCTTACACGATTGGAATATTTTCGAATACTGACAAACAATAACCGGATTATATTGTAAGAAGTAAAAAAAACAAGAAAACAAACAGACCCTTGTACTTATGAACTAACAAAGCAAGTGTGTAAATACTTTTTTCCTGGTGTTTATATATTTTTTATTATGATCAAGGCTTTCAATTGAATGTTTACTGATATTTAACAAGTTTTAGTTATACTTATTATAGAGCAAACTCAAATGAATTGTTTTCAATTTTTAATTTATTATTTAAAGAAAAAACGGGGTGTGCAAATACTTTTTTCCTCCACTGTATCTCACAAAGTAAAATTTCAATTCAAACAGTCCTTATTTAAACTTGTAATGAAGTGGTTCATGATATAACAGATTATAATTAATATAACATGAGTAGGAGTGGAGGTTTGCATAAAGCGGAACACTATAAAATCCAAATATCTCGGTTAATATTCATGATACAGAAAATATGTATAGAACAATATTTATAGATCATTTAATTTGCAATAAGATTGATAAAATGTTTCGATGCGACTTATAGTAACGGAGATATTTCGAATTTTCGAAAATCCTTCCCTTTAAACCCCCCCCCCCTCCCACTGCTCCGATTTCCGCCATTAACAAACTTGATCTTCCTTTTTACATAAACGATTAAATATGGAGTTTGGTAACGATCAAAGAAAAATTGCGACCGCTAGAGCGTTAACAGACAAATATATATATATATATATATATATATATATATATATATATATAAAATTTTGAACGGACCTCATTTTCGTCATCTCCTAGGTAGTATCGATGGGCATTTGAGGAAATTTTTCAAAAATTGCGTCATGAGAACGACCTCAATAGCTGATTTCCCTTAAGGGAAATCTGCTAAAAAATGAGGACCGTTCAACACTATACATTGTCTTTTAATGCTCTAGCGGTCGCAATTTTTCTTTGATCGTTACCAAATACGATCTTTAAACGTTGTTGTAAAACAAAATATCGAGTTTGTTAACGGCTTAAATCTGAGCAGTTTGAAGGGGGTGGGGGGGGGTTAGAGGGGGAATTAAAAATAATTCAATTACGAGTATTATGAATCAGTTTGGAAAATGTGTATAGACCATTCTCATCACAAATAGAATGTCACATAAATGTTGTATATACATGGTTTCGCTAACTTCAATATTACCCGAGGTAATTGCATTTTTTAACTTATATTTTTTTTACTTATTATTTATTTAATTTATATTTTATATTTACTATTTATTTAATTTATATTTATATATTTGGATTATTTATTTAAATTATAGCATTGAGTAAAGCCCCACTCCTCATATCAGATTAACAATAAGTTATATTATGAACCTCTTGATTCGAAGCTTAAATAGCAAATATTGTTTTGATTGAATTATTCCTGTGTGAGATATAAGCAGATTTGGCATGGCTTTATTCTAGGTTGTAAACTAAAAAGCTCAAAATTCTTGGTTAATAGTCGAGATAGTGATAAAATGTATTTAACAACTTAGTAGGACATTACATTGATGATAAGATTGGTTCTATAGATTTTGTCAATCCTACGTACAATACCGCGAATAATTTGATTTTTCCCCTCTCTTCATGGTAACTCCCCCCCCCTCACTTATAATGGTTTTGTCATTTTTTTCATACTACATTTATTTTAAGAAATAGGATTTCTTTTTTCTTATACTATAATAAACAAGGTTGTTTCTTTTTTATAACTGTATTGTAATTTATACCTGGAATCGTCTCTCCAAGCTCAGAGCTAATTAAGAAATATCAGAGGTCAAATTGGTAGAAAACAAAACATTTTATTAAGAAGTTCAGTTAAATAAAATCCGTTTTAACAGATTTCCCTTAAGGGGAATCAGGAATGTTGGGGTCGTACTCATGACGCGATTTTCGAAAAATTTCTTCAATTGTCCATCGATCCTACCCAGGAGATGACGAAAATGAGGTCCGTTCAAATTTATATACATATATATGTATGTATGTATATATACATATATATATATATATATATATATATATATATATATATATATATATATATATATATATATGTATATATAGCAGGGGGTTATGCTTGAGTCATCATTTTATGTGAAAAGTATTGATCTTTCGAATGATAAACTTATATTTTCGATATTTTAAATAATTTCAGGAGTTATGGCTTGTTGTATACGAAAAAATAGCTTCTATTTGTAAAATCAAACCACGATAATATCTCCAGAAGAAGCGAGAACCGGAGCAGAGCATATATGAACTTTTTTGTCGGAAATTGTCTCTAGAATCATCTTTCAAAATTTTTTGAATGAACGCTCTCATTACCAAACTTTAGATAAAGATAACCGGTATTTAAACGTTTTATGTAAAATTATAGATCAATTTCGTTAATGGCTGAAATTGGACCTATTGGGGGGGGGGGGGTTATATATATATATATATATATATATATATATATATAAACACGCGATTTAGAACTGACCTCATTTTCTCCATGTCCTGGGTAGGATCAATCGATATTTCAAGAAATTGTTGGAAAATCGCGTCATGAGTAAAGGCTGGAAAGCTGATAGTGGGAGTTGCTTTTGGGGAGAAATCAGCTAATGAAAGCTTAGACAATGTGCGTAAACTAAACCACTTTATGTTATTTCACCCTGAAGACGTTGTCCCTTAAGGAAACCTCCTTATAAAGAAAGCTATGTTTAGAAAACAAATGTTAAGATTTAATTTCTATCTTTTAATATTTATTTATTCCATTTTTTGTTAAAGAAATGTTAAAATTGAATTATTATTTATTTCATTATTGTTAGAGAAAGGAGACATTTTTACTTGTTATTAATATTGTTTTTTAGTAATGAAAGGTTAAAATTCAATTATTATTTATTCTTTTTTTTCTCAAAGAAAGGTTAAGTTTTAATTAACATTTATTTTATTTTTGGTGAAGAAAGGTTAAGATTTAATTATTGTTTATTTCATTTTGTTAAATAAATGTTAAAATGGAATTTCTATTTTTTTATTTTTTGTTAAAGAAAGTTTAAGTTTTAAATAACATTTATTTTGTTTATATATATATATATATATATATATATATATATATATATATAAAAATTACGACTTAAATAAATATATGTTTATAAAAGAGAAGAGATAAGGAGGCGGCTGGGGCTGGGTAGGAGAGGATTGAGTCAGCAATAGGCCTTTTTTGTGTTGTAAATAAGACGTGCTAAGCAAAAACACAGCCTTCCCCTTAGCCATTCATATTGGAGCCAATCAGCTGACACGTAAACATACTCCTCTGATAATACACAATACGTTATCGTTTTTAAAAAAAACTCATTCCGAGAATCTTAAATTAGTCCCTTTTAGAATATTTCCCTTGAAGGAAATCAGCTGTTGAGGTTGTGCTTATGACTCGATTTTCGAATATATATATATATATATATATATATATATATATATATATATATAAAGTCTGTTTTAATTTTTGATCTGCATGTTCATTACCAAACTGGATATTTCATCGTTTTAGGTAAAAAGAAAGATCAAGTTGGTTAATAGGAGAATGAAACCAGTAGGACGGGAGGTTTAGATGGCGGAATTTCGAAAATTCCAATTATCTCCGTTATTATAGGTTGGCTCGAAAATGTTTATAGAACTTATCTTATTGAAGATAAAATATATTATAAATATTGTTATATGCATTTATTCTCTATCTGTAATATTAACGGAGATATTGGCGTTTTTTAGTTTTCAGCCTTCAATAAGCTTTCCTACAAGTATGTGATATTTACAATTATCTGTTATTTCATTAATCGCTTTATTCTAAGCTTAATTACAAAATATTGTTTTCATTAAACGTTAAGTGTATGAGATACATGTAAATAGATAGTTTTATGACGGTTAAAATTAAGTTTTGGCGGTCGTGAATCGAAAATATTTGTTTCTTCTATGCCATACTCGATATTTATCTGTTTCAGTCCACACTAAAGTTCATATTATTTAATGGCTGAAATTGGGGGTGTAATAGGAGGGGGGGGAGGGGTTAGAGCAGGAGAATTTTGAAACTTCAAAATATATCCTTTATTATGAGTAGAATAAAAAAATGTTAAAGAACCAATCTTGTTTAGCTATTGATGTTCTACAATTGCAAAAATAGTATGACGCATAATCATAAAACAAGATACAAGAATATGCTTCAAACCCCCAACCGCAATCATAAAGCGTATCATTTTCAGGAGTAAAACTCTTTTTCCCTCCGCCCTAACGTGTCAAATCTATTAAAAAATGTTCTTTCGTTACATATAAATTAAAGAACTTCACGTATGAAGGATGTTTTTATACAGAAGATGAATACTGTTCAATTATTAAATAAAACTAGTAAGTATTTGTCATAAATATCGGTCTAAAATAATATGTGATGAGGGACATTGTGTCGAAAGGTGGGACGATTTTCTCATCATTTATGCTTGTCATCCATATCAATAACTTAGAAAAAAATGATCGTTTCATAGTTAAAGTGGTATTAATATAGTTAATGAATCTAATTTATTTAAATAGACTAATTTTATACTATGTATTCTTAGAATATGACATAATTTTTAAGAATATCGCCGAACCATTTGATTTAGGCATCCAGCTTGTCTGCATTTATTGACTCTAACTGAGCAATGTCCGTCACGAAGCTAAGCAGATTTCCCTCTGCAGCAGACTCTGCTCCTATAACACACCTTATCTCATCTCACCACATATTCTACATTTCTATGAAAAAGACCGATGAGTAAAAGGGTTGTGGGGCGGGTGGGGGGTCTCAAGACAGAAAACAGCCAACTACAATACCTCGCCCAGTACTTGAGTTACGAAAATGTCTGAAACAACAAATGTAGAGCATCAATAGCTTAACAAGATTGGTTCTATAACATTTTGCAATACAACTCATAATAACGATAATATTTTAAATTTTCGAAATCCTCTAAATCCGAACTTCAGTCTGGAATGAAACAGTTAAATATTGACTATGGAATAGATAAAATATCAAAAAAGGAAAATCTTAATTGATGGCGTCATCGCACAACGTATTTTCAAGTATCTCAGTAAAAGTTCAATGGAAACAGATATGGAATTTACGGTTGAAATAATGAGGTTCATATTATGACAGCTTATTGCCAATAGGTTGCCCAAAAGAGTTGTGGGGGGGGGAGGGGTTACTGAAGATTGAAAACTAAAAAATGCAAATGTCTCCGCTAATATAAAAGATATAGAATAAAAATACAACAAAAATGTTTATAGTACATTTTATTTTCAATGAGATTAACTCTGTCAATTTTTCGATCAGACGAGCATATAATAAGGGAAACATTTCGAATTTTCCAAATCGCTCTCTAAACCCTCCCCTTCCCGGTGGTTCGATTTCAGCCATTAACTTGTCCTTTAGTTTTGCATCAATCTCTTATATATCCAGCTTGAATTCGATAAAACAAGAATTGCGACCGCTAGAGAGATAACAGACAAGCTTATATATATATATATATATATATATATATATATATATATATATATATATATATATATATATATACTAGCTAATGTACCCGGCGATGGCCGGTAAATCATTGTTGACTGACTAATGATGGTATTAGCAGATTTCCCTTAACGGAAATCAGCTACTGAGGTCGTAGTCGTGACGCAATTTCCATCGATCTCTACCTTCAATATTAACCGAGATATTTGCATTTTTATTGAGTGTAACGGACTAGCTTCTATTCGTTCCCGCTGAAAGCTAGTTCGGCCGTTTCCGTAACTGTTCGGCACTCGTATGTAGATTTCTCTATTGTATAACTTTACGTGGAAATCTGCTTAGTTTATGCAGCCCTTGCGTGACGGACTTTTTTTTTATAGCAATACTTGAATGTGTACAATTATACTTGCCTCTACGACGTATTGTTTTTCCGAAATAGCCAACCCTAAAGAGTATCTTTTGGGGACTAACGGAATTGAAATTTTAGTTTCTAAAAATAAATGAAAATGTGTTCGTAATCTATCCTTCTCCACTTTTTGACTCACCGTTTTTGAACAATTCAAACCATAATCATGGATAGCATCTATTACAATTAAACCTCATCTATAATGAACATATTTCCTGTAAAAAACTAATCCAAGTACATATAGTTTTGTACATAAGATTATATTCCTAGTAGTGAATCTCAGTAGAAATCACTACCAGTAATGGCAGCATTTGAAAGGAAATGAGTAAACTCTATTAACTGTTTTAGCCTCCCATCAACTTTAGTGAAGTGCATATTTGCTGAAAAACCAATAGGAAACGAAATATCACTATTATTAATTTCAGGCCTTCCTTATTACCCCCACTCCTGCCCGTCCCTAGAAATGTTAGTATGGCTTATTATAAGGAAGGCTTTTGTGCTAATTCTTTGGTTTAGTTCGTTTGAGTCTCTTACAATTGAAAATTGTAACCTCTGTCTGTACATTGATTTTTTTTTCTCAAAATTTCACGATAACTTTTCGTTTCACATGTCATAGACACCATAACTGCGTTTTGTTTCTTTCGTGTGTGTTTGTTTGTTACCTTTTCACGCATAAACGGCTGAACCGAATTTTATAAAACTTGGTATGTATATTACCACTAACCCAACTTAGACTTTAGGCTACGTTAATATTCTCTGAGACGAACAGGAGTGGGGGTTATAATGGAGGCCTGAAATTAAAAATAGCGATATATCGTTTCCTGTTGGTTTTTCGGTAAATATAAACATAACAAAAGATGTTTATTTTGTTATTTAGAGTACCTTTTGCTATATACACTTTTTTCGTATATCGAATTATAAACGATATATACCCTAAAACCTACAGCGGAAATGAAAAATTTTATTTTGCACAAAAGACTCTATTGAACTAAATAAAACTCGGTATGTATTTTATCACTAACGGCTTCATTATAATAGACCATACCAATATTTCTAGGGACGAACAGGAGTGGGCGTTATAAGGGAAGCCTGAATTTAAAAATAGCTGTATTTTGTTTTCTATTCGTTTTTCTGCAAATATGCACATGACAAAAGTAGTTTATTTTTTTATTTGAAGTAACTTTTGTGATATTCCCTTTTGCATTATAACATAGTATAAACGAGATATATACTAAAACTTTAGCGGGAACCAACAATTTTATTGGGCAAAACAAATAACAAAACTCGGTATGTCAATTAGCATTAATTCTTCCATGACTATAAGCTATATTACAATTTTTAAGTTCGAACTGGATTGGGGGTTATAGGGGAGGCCTGAAATAAAAATTGGCAATATTTCATTGTCTATTTGTTTTTCGACAAACGTGCACATAACGTAAAAGTTGTTTACTTTGTTATTTAGAGTAACTATTGTTTCATACATTTTTTCGGGTACAATGTATGAAGCAAGTAATTTGAGTAGAAATAATGATATGCTCAACAATTCTTTCCAATTTGAACTACCCGGTACCTCACTTGGAAAAATGAATTCATATCTATGTTAATATTTTGTCCATAATAATTCAAATCTATGCATAATGCAAGGGAGACGGGAAATATGACAATATGGAGGATAGTGATGTCTTACATAAAAATTAATTTTATCATTAACAAATCCACAGCAACGACGGGTATAGACCCTAAACGCTGGGACGGGGAAATGTCAAAATATTGTGCAAAGTAAAGCCTTGCCAAAAAAATACCATCACCATTCAGCCTCGAATGAATTCCCGGGTATCTAAGATAGTATATATATATATATATATATATATATATATATATATATAAAAGTGCAAAATCTCGGATTGTGCAGGAAATATGCACATTAGAGATAATATTTAATTATAATAAATGCTATCCATGATTATGATATGAATTATTCACGATGTGTCAAAAAGTGGATTGACTAGGAAATTAATCTATTTTTTTTTCTTCTTCGAAACTAAGCTTTCTATCACTCAAGTATCCTACCCGACTCTTACGGGAAAACAATACGCCCAGACGGGAAGTGTAATTGTACACATTGAAGCCTTGCCAAAAAACAAAAAAAAAAATACCATCATCATTCAGCCTCTAATGATTTCCCGAGCAAAGCCGGGTACCTTAGCTAGTATATATATATATATATATATATATATATATATATATATATATATATATATATATATATAAACACATATAATTTTGAATTGATGAACCTCATGTTCGTCCTATTCTAGGTAGGATTGATGGACATTTGAAGAAATTTTCCACAAATCCCGTCATGAGTGGGGCCTCAATAGCCGATTTACCTTGAGGGAAGAGCTGTAGGGCAGAGGGCAGAGGAAAGCTAAGGTGCGGAAGAAGTGAGCCTTGGAGAGGGGAAAACACCCCCTCTCACCCCCTCCCTCCTCAGCCCTCTCAGCCACAAGTCAGTCGCTTACTCCAATCCGTCCTGTCTAGTTCTCCAAGCTCTACGGCGAACTCATCTCTTGAGACCTCTCTCAACCTGAGCAATTATCAAGATTTGTGCTTTACTTGGTGAACAAGTCTAAAAGACGGGTGAGTAGAGATTTTTACTATTCTGGATAGGTGTTTAGTAAGGAACTATGGTATTACTATAACATTTATAATCTATGTACAGCTCTCATATAGTTCATATATATATATATATATATATATATATATATATATATATATATATATGTGTGTCATTTTTCTAATCCTTGAAGAGTATTTTCATTATTAGTCAACATCAAATATCAGCTAGTGATAATAATCGTCAATTTTCGTTCAGAATTAGAACGCTACAAACATCATGATATATTCGTGGCGCCGACTTCAGAGCTATAAACATTATTAAATTCGTAATAATATTGAGTTCAACACGAAATATATTCTAATTCACTCGTAGCGCAAATTTGAGTTGTAAAAAAAAGTGGTGATTAATTCAATTTTAGGTATTTGAGTTTAGAATATCCGTCAGCCGTCTATGACAGGTTCCCCCCAAAATTACACCAGCTTTGCATTAGTAGGGTTCCGGCTTGTTCCCAGATCAAGTGATTATTTCCAAGTCCATATTCCGAAATCCATATTAATGCTGAAAAATGCGTTATAAATACAATGATATGTTTTAGTTGGTTCTCTTATTAATTACAGTAATAAAAACGATATTTTGACTTCCGTGTAAACTCCAATTACTGTCTGTGGTTGTACAGGATAAAATATTTCATCTCGTTAATGATAATGCCTTTGGTCACTTTGTGGGAGAAAGAATATATGTATAAGCTAAGAGTAAAACGATTTTTAGCAGATTTCCCTTCAAGGAAATCAGCTATTGAGGTCGTACTCATGACGCGATTTTCGAAATTTTTTTTCAAATGTCCATCGATCCTACCCTGGAGTTGACGAAAATGAGATCCGTTCAAAACTATATATATATATATATATATATATATATATATATATATATATATATATATAGTCTGTTACCGCTCTAGTGGTGGGAATTTTTGTTTTATCGTTACCAAACTTGTTCCATAATCGTTTTATACAAATTGGCAGATCAAGTTTGTTAACGGCTGAAATCGGACCGGGGGGGGGGGTGTTTAGAGGGGGAGAATTTAAAAATTCTTAATATCTCCGTTATTATGTGTCGGATCGAAAATTCGTATAGAACCAATCTTATTGCAAACGTAGTGTTCTATAAATGTTGTACATTTATTCTTTATCTTGATTATTAACTGAGATATTAGCTTTTTTTGGTTTTCGGTCTTCAGAAAAGCCCCACTACCGTCTCATATTAACAATATTCTATTATGTTATGAAGCACTTTATTAGAACCTTAAATACCAAATATTGTTCGCATTGAACATTTAAGTTTTGAGATAAATGCATATACGGTGTACACGTGGGAAATCTGCTTAGTTATCGCAGCCCCTGCGTGACGGACTTTCGTCCTTAAGAAAAAGGAAACACAAGTCTTTTTGACAGGTGTAAAATACAAATTTCATTCGTATGAACATCTCTAGACGTGGGATTGAAAGCATGTGTTCATATTTTCGTTAAATATTGCATCAGCATAAACAGACGTCCGAAACTTTAAATGGGTCGACTTTTGTTTGTGTGAGTTAAGAAGGCAGAGGAGGGCTAGTGTCTCTTCCAAGAACTGGGACCCTAAATGAGGACGAACCGCCCTTCCTTGCATTTCTTTATTTCGCCCAAGCCTCTTTCCCCTTTACCTCTCCTTCTCTGGATTTTTCCTAAACATTGGTAATAATATTTTACTAATACTAAAGTGGTTTCATAGGAGCACCTTTTACGTCTCTCTCTCTCTCTCTCTCTCTCTCTCTCTCTCTCTCTATATATATATATATATATATAGGGTGTGTTATTCTTCTCGGAGCTTTGGTCAATGTTGGTGAAATAAAGTTTATGCCAATATTTCGAGAATCTTTATTTTCTCTTCTTCAGGGCTGTAAAATTACATGTATTACTTTATAATATTGCACATTGTTATTAGGATGATTTTTTTTCTTATTATTACTTACCAAGACTAAATAATCTATAAACTATTATACATTCTTATTGCACTATGACTAGGGTGACCAAAACTCCGAGAAGAATAACACACCCTATGTAAATACAACCTGGTCGAAAACATCACCACAATTATATATATATATATACTAGCTAGGTCTCCTGCGATGCCCGGAAAATCATTCTTGACTGACTAATGATGGCATTTTGATAGTAATACTTCAATGTATACAATTACACTTCCCTCCACGACGTAATGATTTTCCGAAATAGCCAATCCTGAAGGGTAACTTTTGAGGATTAATAGAATAGAAATTTTATTTTTGAAGGATAAATGAAAATGTGTTCCTAATTTATCCCTTTACACTTTTTGACTCACCGTTTTTCAATAGTTCAAACCATAATCATGGGTAGCATTTATTACAATTAAATATCATCTATAATGAACATATTTCCTTTAGAAAGCCAATCCGAGCTCACATAGTATAGGCAAAGTTTTGCACGTAAGATTATATTTGTAATAGTGAATCTCACTGGAAATCAATGCCAGACGGGAAATAAGTAAACTCCATTAACTGGTAAGGCTCCAGTCATCTTCCGCTCCCGCATAAGACTTCTCAACATTCTTCTACTTAAATTATTGATTCAAAACATTATTTTATAATTTATCTACGTGATGGAATTACATAATAGTGGTACCCTGAAAATATCATATCGAGTTTAAACCCATATTGTTTTTTGTCATAATGATATTACCATTAACGTTTAATTGTTATTATATTACATTTTTGTTGCAATAACATCAAGGTACATTATACAAATTAAATAATGGAAATGCTCTTATAGTTTATATTTCTATTGGAAATAAATAACAAAGTAATTTTCTAGGGAAAAAAAATAAATGAGGAGGGGGTGACGAAGATTTATAACCTCACTAATCCGAATCATACTTTGAACTATCATATAAGACGAAAACATAACATCATTTGTCATAATATTCATTTATTAAAACCCCTTAAATAAGTACTAATATAATTATTGACTCCCGTTTAGCGTATATCCCGTGTTTACTTCATTTTACGACAAAAGTGAATGCACACAAAAGTTACTCTAAATAACAAAGTAAACAACTTGTGTTATGTGCACGTTTGCCGAAAAACAAATAGAAAATAAAAAAAGCGAGTTTTTCATTTCAGCCTCTCTTATAATCCCCACTCCCCTTTGAACCTAAAAATGTTAATATAGCTCATAATCATGGAAGAATTAATGCTAATTCACACACCGAATTTTGCTTAGTTCGGTTCAATCGTTAGTACCCAACAAAATTGTTGGCTCCCGCTTTAGATTTTAGTATATATCTCGTTTATACTTTTCTATACGACAACAGTGAATATATCTATATATTTTATATATATATATATATATATATATATATAAACTAGCTCAAATACCCGGCTTCACCCGGGAATTCATTTGAGGCTGAATGGTGATGGTATTTTTTTGGCAAGGCTTTACTTTGCACAATATTTTGACATTTACCCGTCCCAGTGTTGCTGTAAAGGGGGTACAGCAACGGTTACCAAACGGGTAACCGTTGTTGGTATTTGTTAATAATAAAATTAGTTTTTTATACAAGTCTTCACTGTCCTCCAAATTGTCACATTTCCCGTCTCCTGTGCATTATGCATAGATTTCATTTATTAAGGACAAAATATTAACATAGACTTGAATTAATTTTTCCAGGTGAGGTACCTCATAGTTCAAATTGGAATGAATTGTTGAGCATATCAATATTTCTACGCAAATTACTTGCTTCACACATTGTTCCTGGAGAAATGCATAAAAAAAAAAAAGTTAATCTAAATAACAAAGTAAACAACTTTTGTTATGTGCATGTTTGTCGAAAAACAAATAGATAATGAAATATCGCGAATTTTTATTTCAGGCCTCCCTTATAACCCCCACTCCCGTTCTAACCTAAAAATTGTAATATAGCTTATAATCATGGAAGAATTAATGCTTGTTGACATACCGAGTTTTTTTAAGTTCGGTTTAATCGAAAAGTTATTGTGAAAATTTCACGATAACTTTTCGTTTCACATGTCATAGACACCATAACTGCATTTTGTTTCTTTGGTCTGTTTGTTTGTTTGTTACCTTTTTTCGCATAAACGGCTGAACCGAATTTTATGAAACTTGGTATGTATATTACTACTAGCCCAACTTAGATTTTAGGCTATATTAATATTCTCTAAGACAAACAGGAGTGGGAGTTATAACAGAGGCCTGAAATTAAAAATAGCTATATTTCGTTTCCTATTGCTTTTTCAGCAAATATGCCCATAATAAAAGTTGTTTATTTTGTTATTTAGAGTAACGTTTGTTATATACCTTTTTTCTTATACCGAACTATAAACGAGATATACGCTAAAACCTATAGAGGAAGTGAACAATTTTATTTGGGGCAAACGACCCAACCGATTTAAATAAAATTCTGTATGTGACTTAACACTAACTCCTTTATGATAATAAGCTGTACCATTATTTCTAGAGACGAGCAGGAGTGGGGGTTGTAGGGGAGGCCTGAAATTGAAAATAGTAATATTTCGTTTCCTATAGAATTTTAGGCAATTATGCACATTACAAAAGTTGTTTATTTTGTTATTTGGAGTAACTTTTACCATATTCACTTTTGTCGTATACCGAATTATAAACGAGATATACGCTAAACCTATAGCGGAAGTGAACAATTTTATTTGGGACAAAAGACCCAACCGAAATAAATAAATCTCGGTATGTGCATTAGCACTAACGCTTTCATTATAATAAGCCATACCAACATTTCTAGCGACGGGCAGAAGGAGGGGGGGGGGGTTATAAGGGAGGCCTGAATTTAAAAATAGCGGTATTTCGTTTCCTATTGCATTTTTAGCAATTATACACATAACAAAAGTTGTTTATTTTGTTATTTAGAGAAATTTGCTCAACAATTCTTTTCAATATGAACTACCAGGTACAGCACCTGCAAAAATTAATTTTAATGTATGTTAATATTTTGTCCTTAAAAATTCAAATCTATGCACAATGCACAGGAAACAGGAAATATGACAATATGGAGGACAGTGAAGTCTCACATAAAAAATTAATTTTATTATTAACAAATCCACAGAAACGACGGGTATTAACCCGTATAACACTGGGACGGGTAAAAATGTCAAAATATTGTGCAAAGTCAAGCTTTGCCAAAAAAATACCATCACCATTCAGCCTCAAATGAATTTCCGGGCGAAGCCGGGTATCTGAGCTAGTATATATATATATATATATATAAATATATATATATATATATATATATATATATATATATATAAAATTGTAACCTCTGTCTGTACATTGATTTTTTTCTCGAAATTTGACGATAACGTTTCGTTTCACATGTCATACGCACCATAACTGCATTTTGTTTCTTTGGTGTGTGTTTGTTTGTTTATTTGTTTGTTTGTTTGTTGGTTACCTTTTCACGCATAAACGGCTGAACCGAATTTTATGAAACTTGGTATGTATATTACTACTAACCCAACTTAGACTTTAGGCTATATTAATATTCTCTGAAACTAACAGGAGTGGGGGTTATAAGTGAGACCTGAAATTAAAAATAGCGATATTTCGTTTCCTATTGGTTTTTTGGCAAATATGCATATAACAAAAGTTGTTTATTTTGTTATTTAGAGTAACATTTGTTATATACACTTTTTTCGAATACCGAACTATAAAGGCGTTATACGCTAAAAATTATAGCGGGAGTCAACAATTTTATTTGACACAAAGACTCAACCGAACTAAATAAAACTTTGTATGTGTATTAGCACTAACGCCTTCCTTATAATAAGCCATACAAACATTTCTAGGGAAGGGCAGGAGTGGGGGTTGTAAGGGAAGCCTGAAATTCTAAATAGTAATATTTCGTTTCCTATTGTGGTTTCAGGAATTATGCACATAACAAAAGTTATCTATTTTGTTATTTAGACTAACCTTTTTTATATAGACTTTCGTCGTATACCCAAGTACAAATGAGTTATGCGCTAAAAATTATAGCGGGAGTCAACAATTTTATTTGGCACAAAACACTCAACCGAACTAAACCAAACTCGGTATGTGAATTAGCACTAGCGCCTTCCTTACAATAAGCCATACTAACATTTCTAGGGACGGGCAGGAGTGGTGGTTATAAGGGAGTCCTGAAATTAAATATAGTGATATTTCGTTTCCTATTGGGGTTTCGGCAAATATGCACATAACAAAAGTTGTTTATTTTGTTATTTAGAGAACCTTTTGTTATATACACTACCGTCGAATACCGAATTATAAAGGCGTTATACGCTAAGAAGTATAGCGGGAGTCAACAATATTATTTGGCACAAAAGACTCCACCGAACTAAATAAAACTTGGTATGCGTATTATCTCTGACGCCTTAATTATCTTAAGCCGTACCAATATTTCTAGGGACGGGCAGGAGTGGGGGTTATAAGGGTGGCCTGAAATTAAAAATAGCGATATTTCTTTTTCTACTGTTTTTTCTGCAAATATGCACATGACAAAAGTTGTTTATTTTGTTATTTAAAGTAATTTTGGTTATATTCACTTTTGCTGTATAACAAAATATAAACGAGATATACGTTAAAAACTAAAGCGGAAGCCAACAATTTTGTTGAGCTCAAAAGATTGAACCGAATTTAACAAAACTTGGTATGCGAATTAGCATTAATTCTTCCATAATTATAAACTATATTAAAATGTTTAGGTTCAAACGGGAGTGGGGGTTATAAGACAGGCCTGAGATAAAAATTCGCAATTTTCATTTTCTATTTTTTTTTCGGCAAACATGCACATAGCAAAAGTTGTTTACTTTTGTTATTTAAAGTAACTTTTGTTGTATTCACTTTTTCCGTAAATGAAGTTAACACGGCATATACGCTAAAACCATAGCGGGAGTCATTAATTTTATTAGTGCTTATTTAAGTGTTTTTAATATGCATAATGCATATTGTGACAAAATATGTTATGTTTTAGTCTTATATGATAAGTTGTAAGTACGATTCGGATTAGTGAGCTTATAAATCTCCGTCGCCTCCTCATTTATTTATTTATTTTCCCTATAACTCTGTTATTTATTTCTAATAGAAATATAAACTATAAGAGCATTTCTGGTATTTAATATATACTCGATATGAATGTTTAAAGTATTACTAGGTTGCAGGGGGGCTCTCTTCCCCTCATCTAGCTTTTTGAACATAAATGTAATTATGTTTAGGGATCTATTATTTAGTTCCATCAGGTAGATAAATTATTAAAATAATATTCTGAATCAAAATTCTAAGGAAAACAATGATGATAACGCTCCTGCGAGAGCGGAAATTGACGGTAGTTAATTGAGTTTACTTATTTCCTGTGGAATGATTTCCACTGAGGCTTACTAATAGGAATATGATCTTATGTATAAAACTATGCTTAAACTATATGTGCTTGGATTGATTTTTGGCAGGAAATATGTTCATTATAGATGATATTTAATTGTGATAAATGCTACCCATGATTATGGTTTGAATTATTCAAAAACCGTGAGTCAAAAAGTCGTGAAGGATAGATTAGGAACCCATTTTCATATATTCTTCAAAACTAAAATTTCTATTCTATGAACCCTGAAAGTTACACTTTAGGATTGGCTGTCTTGAAAAAACAATACATCGTGGAGGGAAGTGCAATTGTACACATTTGTGCTTTGGATGAGTGCTGAAAAACATTATCATAAATGAGCGCCGTATGTTGCTTATCTATAAAAAAAATCTTTGTTTTTTCATGATGTTTTGATGTTGCCTTATTATATGTTCTTGCATCTATTTTGTTTTCAATAAATCATTTTTATTGTACTGTGTGTGTGTGTGCGCGCGCGCGTGTGACTGTGTATTGGTTTTTATTCCCTGTCCCAGCTGTTGCATGGCGGGGTAGTTGAATTTCCCTTTTTATAAACACATTATAATATTGTAAGAGCAAATCAAGGTTTGGGGATTAGAACTAGCGCGCGCGCGTGTGTGTGTTTGTATTTATATAATGAACAGCCCCGTTTTCTGGGGAACAAACAGTGTATATGAAAGCGACTCTAGAATCGGATAGAACAATGTAAACCTTATTTTGCCAAGTTTGCTGAGTCACAGCGTTCACAGGCTGTTTACTTTTGCGAAAGGAAGTATTGTTTATTATCTGAGAAATAACGAATTTTCTTCTTGTGAAAATGGAAGAATTTTTGGGACAAAAATGATGAATAAACTTATACTTTAGGGTGGGTATTCTGGCTTTTATTTTCTACTTCTTGAATGAAGCAATTGCCTCTTGTCAAGTGTCATTAAATATAATACCTTAGCGGGTATTGGAGAAATAAAACATTGTAGTAAGATTGTAACAGCCCAACCCATATACGGGTAGAGGGTGTCCCAAGTTCTCCTGCCACACCCCCATCAAATTGCCAATTTTATTAATAAAAGGTTGAGATTTGGTGTGCAATAATTGTGAGCCCTAAAGAATCTTGTCAGTCCATATTCAACCTCGTAACCTTCTCCAGTACTACTCCAGGGACTATAACTATGGAATTTCCTAATTGAATGTCAACAGAATTATCTTCGAAACAAGTCAATGAGAAAAGAATTGATTCTGGAAAAAAAAATGTAGTTAAAATGAAATAACGCATAAGTATCAACTCATTTTTTTCGGAATCTATTTTATTCCCATAAACTTGTTTCAAAGATAATTTTCTTTGCTATAACAAGGAGGATTGGTTTCTGAATTACAAATAAGTCAATGGAAAACAATTGATTCTGAAAAAAAGTGGTTTTAGTAATAACAAAATAACGGAAATGTATTTTTGAATGAGTCCCAAAAAAATATTTACTTCAAATAACATCAACATAACCAGCGTTATTTCGTCTTTTTTTTTTATTTCAGAATTCATTCCTCTTCCCATGAACCTGTTTCAAATATAATTTTGATGACTATAATTTTTATGTCGAAGCATTTTCCAATAAAACGGCCCGTTTCAGAAATAAAGATCTGTGCATTTCACGGCTAAAGGACGCGCCAAATCGTTAAATTTACAGATATAAACTCGTTTTAAAATTTTATTTTCTACAAGAGTCCGTCATAAAAAATATAGCATTACATTGGTAATTCCAAAGTTATGGTCACTAGAGAAGGTTAGGGGGTTGAATATGGACTGGGAATATTCTTCATGGGTCCCAATTATGGGCACACCAAGTCTCAGCCTTTTATTAATAATATTTACTATTTTAAAGGAGGTCGGAGGGCAACATGGGACACCCTGTATAGAGAAAGAAGTCCGTCTGGCAGGGGCTGCGTAAACTAAGAATATTTCCCTCGTGATGTTTAACAATGGACAAATCTATATAATGCTAACACAATAGCACTGTCAACATCAACTGAATAAATACAAACAATAATAACAAACCTCCAGACGGGAAGCACTTGAAACGTAAACAAACTTCTCACAGGAAAGAAAAACAATTACGGAAATATATCAGAATATACCATATTAATTTTATTGAAAACTATTTACTATATCTAGTAATGTAATTTATGCTGGATCAGAATCATTTTTATCTCAATCAATCAAATTTTAGTAGTCCAAGAACTTAAGGGGGGGGGGGGGGTCACGATAACATGTTTGCATTTATCTTGTATAATAATGGTCTCTTGAAAACCATTTATGGTATTTAAGCTTCGAGTGATGTGGTTTATTACATAACAAAGTATTGTATATGTAACATAGTAGAAGTGGGGGATTGCTGAAGGCTGAAAACTGGTTCAGCCCTTTATGCGTGAAGAGGTAACAAACAAACAAACACACACGAAAGAAACAAAATGCAGTTATGGTGTCTATGACATGTGAAACGAAAAGTTATCGTGAAAATTCGCGAAAAAAGTCAATGTACAGGCAGAGGTTTCAATTTTATATATCTATATATATATATATATATATATATATATATATATATATATATATATATATATATAAAATTGTAACCTCTGTCTGTACATTGATTTTTTTCGCGAAATTTCACGATAACTTTTCGTTTCACATGTCATAGATACCATAACTGCATTTTGTTTCTTTCGTGTATGTTTGTTTGTTTGTTTGTTTGTTACCTTTTCACGCATAAACGGCTGAACCGAATTTTATGAATCTTGGTATATATATTACTAGTAACCAAACTTAGACTTTAGGCTATATTAAAATTCTCTGAGACGAACAGGAGTGGGGGTTATAAGGGAAGCCAGAAATTAAAAATAGCGATATTTCGTTTCCTATTAGTTTTTCGCCAAATATGAACATAACAAAAGTTGTTTATTTTGTTATTTAGAGTAACTTTTGCTATATACACATTTTTCGTATACCGAATTATAAACGAGATATACGCTAAAACCTATAGCGGAAGTGAACAATTTTATTTGGGACAAAAGATCCAACCGAAATAAATAAAACTCGGTATGTGTATTAGCACTAACGCTTTCAGTATAACAAGCCATACCAACATTTCTAGGGACGGGCAGGAGTGGGGGTTATGAGTAATGCCAGAAATTAAAAATAGCGATATTTCGTTTCGTATTGGTTTCTAGGCAAATATGAACATAACAAAAGTTGTTTATTTTGTTATTTAGAGTAACTTTTATTTTATAACAAAGTATAAACGAGATATACGCTAAAAACTAAAGCGGGGGCAACTATTTTATTGGGCACTAACGGTAGAACCGAACTTAACAACACTCGGTATGTAAATTAGCATTAATTCTTCCATGATTATAAGCTATACTAAAAATTTTAGGTTCCAAGGGGAATGGGGGTTATAAGGGAGGCCTGAAATAAAAATTCGCGATATTACATCGTCTATTTGGTTTTTGGCATCGTGCACATAACATAAGTTGTTTACTTTTTTAATTAGTGTAAATTTTGTTTTATAATTATTTTTTTTGTAAAATAAGGTATGAAGCAAGTAATTTGCTTAGAAATATTGATATGCTCAACAATACATTCCAATATGAACTACCCAGGTATCTCACCTGGATAAGTTAATTCAAATCCATGTTAGAATTTTATCCTTAATAATTGAAAACTATGTTATTTTTTAACGCCAGTAACAGGTTGCACCAAATAAGGTATACTGCCCCCACCCTTCTCTAAGTGTATTTAATACATTATTTAATTAAAACGTGAAAAATATTTGAAACAGTTTTAGAATTGTGAAAATAATGTAATATGATTTTTTAATAAATATATTTGAATGTATTAGAGGATAGCTATCCAAAATGCATTGCAGGTTGGCAGCACTGAGCCTATGTAAGTGTCGAGCTACTTCCTTTGTCCTATCAGTTCTGCCGCTTCCCTTCCGACCTCATATTGGTCTATGTTTACATGTTAATTGATGCTTATAGCAATGTATTATTATTCTCAGGAATGTGAATTTCTTTAATTATCATAAATAAATAATTTACAAGAATAAACGCTAGGGAGGTGGACCCAGGTATTTCTGGTATTTATTAACTCTGCTCCGTTAATGTATTATGATATACTTTACTGAAAACCAATATGAATACACAGTTTAAAATCGAGACTTATGAAAGAGTGTTTTAATAGAGGCTATGACGTACCTAAAACAGCTGTCACCGTTGGACAATGTACCGCATGAAGGAAAAGAAACTTATTCATATGTGGTTCGGAAGATAGAATACATTCTAGGATTATGAATTATATGGTCCATCACTTTATAAAAAAAAACTACATACACAGAGGACGGGAAATATAAAAATATTGAGGACAGTGAAGTCTTAAATAACAAATAATTGTATTATTAACAAATCCACAGTAACGACGGGTATAAATTCTAAACACTGGGACAGGGAAATAAAAAAAATAATGTGAAAAGTAAAGCCTTGCCAAAAACATACCATCTTCATTCAGCCTCAAATGAATTCCCGGGCGAAGCCGGGTACCTTTGCTAGTATATATATAAAATTGTAACCTCTGCCTGTACATTGATTTTTTTCGCAAAATTTCACGATAAATTTTCGTTTTACATGTCATAGACACCATAACTGCATTTTGTTTCTTCCGTGTCTGTTTGTTTGTTTGTTACCTTTTCACGCATAAACGGCTGAACCGAATTTTATGAAACTTGGTATGTATATTACTACTAACCCAACTTAGACTTTAGGCTATATTAATATTCTCTGAGACGAACAGGAGTGGAGGTTATAAGAGAAGCCTGAAATTAAAAATAGCGATATTTCGTTTCCTATTGGTTTTTCGGCAAATATGAACAGGACAAAAGTTGTTTATTTTGTTATTTAGAGTAACTTTTGTTATATACACTTTTTTCGTATACTGAATTATAAACGAGATATACGCTAAAACCTATAGCGGAAGTCAACAATTTTATTTGGCACAAAAGATTCAACCAACCTGGACCAAACTCGGGATGTGAATTAGCACTAACTTTTTCCTTATAATAAGCAATACTACCATTTCTAGGGACGGGCAGGAGTGGGGGTTATAGGGGAGGCCTGAAATTAAAAATAGTGATATTTCGTTTCCTATTGGGGTTTCGGCAAATATGCACATAACAAAAGTTGTTTATTTTGTTATTTAGAGAAACTTTTGTCATATAAACTGTCGTCGTATACCGGAGTATAAAGACGTTATACGCTAGAAATGATAGAGGAAGTCAACAATTTTATTTATCACTAAAGACTCAACCAAACTAAATAAAACACTCAGTATTTGTATTAGCACTAACGCCTTCCTTATAATAAGCCATACTATCATTTCTAGGGACGGGCAGGAGTGGTGGTTGTAAGGGAGGCCTGAAATTCTAAATAGTAATATTTCGTTTCCTATTGTGGTTTCAGCAATTATGCACATAACAAAAGTTGTTTATTTTGTTATTTGGCGTAACTTTTGTTATATACACTTTCGTCGTATACCTAAGTATAAATGAGTTATACGTTAAAAACTACTAATTCAAATCTATGCATGATGCACAGGGAACGGGAAATATGACAATATGGAGGACTGTGAAGTTTTACATAAAAAAATAATTGTATTATTAACAAATCCACAGAAACGACGGGTATTTACTCTAAACACTGGGACGGATAAATGTCAAAACATTGTGTAAAGTAAAGCCATGCCAAAAAAATACTATCACCATTCAGCCTCAAATGAATTCCCAGGCGAAACCGGGTATCTGAGCTAGTATATATATATATATATATATATATATATATATATATATACATACATATATACTAGCTAAGGAACCCGTCGATACCCGGGAAATCATTGTTGATTGACTAATGATGGTATTCTTATTGCAAGACCTCATTGTGTACAAATACACTTCACTCCACGGCGTAATATTTTTCCCAAATAGCCAATCCTAAAGAGTAAATTTTGCGTATTAATAAAATAGAAATTTTAGTTATGAAGAATAAATAAAAATGTGTTCCTAATCCATCCCTCTACACTTTTTGACTCACCGTTTTTGAATAATTCTAATCATTATCATGAATAGCATTTATTAAAATTACATATCATCTATTATAAACATATTTCCTTTGAAAAACCAATCCGAGCAGATATAGTTAAGCATAGTTTAGCACGTAAGGTTATATTGGTAATAGTAGATCTCAGTGGAAATCACTTCCCGTAATGCCAGCATTTGACAGGGAATATGTAAACTCAATTAACTTTATTAGCCACCCGTCTATTTCCGCTCTCGCATTAGAGTTCTCAACATTCTTCTCCTTAAATTATTGTTTCAAAATATTATTGTAATAATTTATCTACCTGATGGAATTAAATAATAGTGTTACCCTAAAAATAATTTCATTTATATTCAAAAAGCTAGTAGAGGGGAAGAGATCGTAGCCGTCCCTGCAACCTAAGTAATACTTTACACAATCATATCCAGTTTAAACGCATATTGTCTTTTGTCATAATGGCATTACCATTAACGTTTAATTGTTATGATAGTACATATTTGTTTCAATATCATGAAGATATCGGAAATAAGATAATATATTACCAAAATCAAAGAGTTTGATTCCCTACTACTTCCGCTATCACTCCTTGAGGAAATTCAGTTTCCTTAATTTTTGTTTAAATAATACATTATAGAAATTAAATAATGGAAAAACGCTTATAGTTATAATTTCTATTGGAAATAAATAACAAAGTTATTTTCTAGGGAAAATAAATAAATGAGGGGGGGGGCGGAGATTTATAATCTTATACAATCATATTTAGAACTAAATAATCGAAATAGCTAAGACTAAAACATAACATTATTTGTCATAATATGCCTATATTAAAAACACTTAAATAAGTACAAATAACATCGTCGACTCCCGCTATAGATTTAGCGTATATCCCATATTTATTTCATTTTACGACAAAAGCGAATGAAACAAAAGTTGCTCAAAATAACAAAGTAAACAACTTTTGTTACTTGCACGTTTATCGAAAACACAAATAGACAATGAAATATCGCGAATTTTTATTTCAGGTCTCCCTTATAAACCCCACTCCCGTTCGTACCTAAAAATTTTAATATAGCTTATAATCATGGAAGAATTAATGCTAATTGACATACCGAGTTTTGTTAAGTTCGTTCCAATCGTTAGTGACAAATCAAATTGTTGACTCCAACTTTAGTTTATAGTGAATATATCGTTTATACTTAGGTATACGACGAAAGTGTATATAACAAAAGTTACTCTAAATAACAAAATAAACAATTTTTGTTATGTGCCAATTTTGCCGAAAAACCTATGGGAAACGAAATATCGCTGTTCTTAATTTCAGGCCTCCTTTACAACCCCCACTCCTGCCCCTCCCAAGAAATGTTGATACGGCTCACTATAATGAAAGCGTTAGTGCTAATACACATACCGAGTTTTATTTATTTCGGTTGGGTTTTTGTCCCACATAAAATTGGTCACTCTTGCTATAGGTTTTAGCGTATATCTCGTTTATAATTCGGTATACGAAAAAAGTGTATATAACAAAAAATACTCTAAATAACATAATAAACAACTTTTGTTATGTTCATATTTGCTGAAAAACCAATAAGAAACGAAATATCGCTATTTTTAATTTCAGGCTTCCTTTATAACCACCACTCCTGTTCCGTTTCAGAGGATATTAATAAAGCTTAAAGTCTTAGTTGGGTTAGTAGTAATATACATACCAAGTTTCATAAAATTCGGTTCAGCCGTTTATGCGTGAAAAGGTAACAAAAAAATAAACAGTGATCTTACATAAAAAATTATTTTTATTATTAACAAATTAACAGCAACGGGTATAAACCCTAAACACTGGGATGGGTAAATTATCAAAATAGTGTGCAAAGTAAAGCCTTGCCAAAAAAATACCATCACCATTCAGCCTCAAAAGAATTCCCGGGCGAAGCCTGGTATCTGAGCTAGTATATATATAAAATTGTAACCTCTGTCTGTACATTGATTTTTTTCGCGAAATTTCACGATAACTTTTCGTTTCACATGTCATAGACACCATAACTGCATTTTGCTTCTTTGGTGTCTGTTTGTTTGTTTATTTGTGTGTTACCTTTTCACACATAAACGGGTGAACCGTATTTTATGAAACTTGGTATGTATATTACTGCTAGCCCAACTTAGACTTTAGGCTATATTAATATTCTCTGAGACGAACAGGATAATAAGCTGAACCATCATTTCTTGAGGAAGTGCAGGAGTGGGGGTTGTAAGGGAGGCCTGAAATTAAAAAATAGCAATATTTCGTTTCCTATTGGGGTTTCGGCTATAGTGGGAGTCAACAATTTTATTTGGCACAAAAGACTCAACCGAACTAAATAATACTCAGTACATGTGTTAGCACTAACGCCTTCATTATAACAAGCCATACCAATATTTCTAGGGACGGGCAGGAGTGGGGGTTGTAAGGGAGGCCTGAAATTAAAAATAGTGATATTTCGTTTGGTATTGGTTTTTCGGAAAATGTGCGTATGATAAAAGTTGTTTATTTTGTTATTTAGAGTAACTTTTGTTATATTCACTTTTGTTTTATAACATAGTATAAACGAGATATACACTAAAAACTAAAGCGAGAGCCAACTATTTTATTGGGCACTAACGATTGAACCAAACTTAACAAAACTCGGTATGCCAATTAGCATTAATTTTCCCAAGATCATAAGTTATATTAAAATTTTTAGGTTCAAACGGGAGTGGGGGTTATAAGGGAGGCCTGAAATAAAAATTTGCGATATTTCATCTTCTATTTGTTTTTCGGCAATCGTGCACATAACAAAAGCTGTTTACTTTTTTAATTAGATTAAGTTTTGTTTTATAATTTTTTTAAAAAATAAGGTATGAATCAAGTAATTTGCTTAGAAATATTGATATGCTCAACAATTCATTCCAATATGAACTACCCGGTACCTCACCTGGATTAGTTAATTCAAATCCATGTTAAAATTTTATCCTTAATAATTCAAAACTGTGTTATTTTTTAACACCAGTAACAGTTTGCACCAAATAAAGTATACTGCCCCCCCCCCCTTCTCTTATCCCAAACATTAATTCATAAGAAACGCCGGTTTTCTCTAAGTGTATTTAATACATTATTTAATTAAAACGTGAAAAATATTTGATTCAGTTTTAGTATTGTGAAGATAATCTGATTCGTTAATATAATTGAATGTATTACAGGATAGATATCCTAAATGCATAGCAGGTTGGCAGCACTTTGCATAGGGAGGTGTCGAGCTACTTCCTTTGTCCTATCAGTTCTACCGCTTCCCTGCCGACCTCATATTGGTCTATGTTTACATGTTAATTGATGCTTATAGCAATGTAGTGTTATTCTCAGCATTGTGAATTTCTTTAATTATCATGAATAAATAATTTACAAGGAAGAATGCTGGGGTGGTGCACCCAGGTATTTCTGCTGTTTATTAACTCTGCTCCGTTAATGTATTATGATATACTTTACTGAAAACCAATACTAAAACATAGTTTACAATCGAGACTTATGAAAGAGTATTTTAATAGCGGCTATGACGTACCTAAAACAGCTGTCACGGAATGAATGAAGGGAGGGGGACATTTATTCATACGTGGTTTGGATGATAGAATACTTTTTACGATTATGAATTATATGGTCCAATACGTTATAAAAAAAAACTACATGCACAGGAGACGGAAAATATAAAAATATTGAGGACAGTGAAGTCTTAAATAACAAATAATATTATTAACAAATCCACAGCAACGACGGGTATAAATTCTAAACAATGGGATGGGGAAATATCAAAATATTGTGGAAAGTAAAGCCTTGCCAAAAAAATACCATCTTCATTCAGCCTCAAATGAATTGCCGGGCGAAGCGTACCTTAGCTAGTATATATATATATATATATATATATATATATATATATATATATATACACACACATATATTTGTCTGTCAACGCTCTTGCGGTTGAAATTTTTGTTTGATCGTTACCAAACTCGGTATTTAATTGTTTTATGTAAAATGAAAAATCAAGTTCGTTAATGTCTGAAATCCGACCAGTGGGAGGGGGGAGGTTAGAATGGGGGATTTTTGAAAATTTGAAATACCTCCGTTACTGTACGTCGGATCGAAAAACTGTATAGAACCAATCTTATTGCAAATTGAATTTACTATAAATATTGTTATATACATTTATTCTGTATCTTGAATATTAACCGAGATATTTGCATTTTTATTAAGTTTGCTTGCGGCTATCGTCGGAAGTTTCCGGATTAGTTCGGCCGTTTCCGTAGGTCGGCGCCGTGTAACCTAACCTTTCTTGTCGTCTAACCTTTTACTTCGTGAGATATGTGCAAATAAGTTCTGTCGATGACTTTTTTTCGTTTCGCATGTCATAGACACCATAACTGCATTTTGTTTCTTTCGTGTATGTTTGTTTATTTGTTTGTTACCTTTTCAGGCATATACGGTTGAACCGAATTTTATGAAACTTGGTATGTATATTACCACTAACCCAACTTAGACTTTAGGCTATATTAATATATTGTCTTTTGGTAAAAGAAATAATAATAATGTTTGTTAATGACCACTCTTGATGTCTTAAACATCTTTGAAGAGCTGGCTCGACCTGACGCTGACCTCGGAATTATAGGGGGGAAGTATACCACTGTTCCCTTTAAGCCGGTAAAACTCAAATACGTTATTGTCTGTCATACCTGTGGCAGTCACTCTGACGTCTTTGAGAATGAGGACAAGAGCCAACCAGCATAGGACGATGGAGAGACACAAAATACCGACACTAAATTAGCTTTTTAGCCAATCTCAACAATAGCATATATGTATCAGTAAACAAAATCTCACTTTTTTCCATGGTGCTTTGAATGTGACATTAATATTATTCTATTACATGGGCGGCCCCCCCCCCCGCCGCCCAATAAAGCCTCTTTCATTGCAGTGTGTGAGTTTGCATTCTCATATATATGTGCACCCTGTGTGTGTAATTGCATGTGTGTTGAAAACCATTAACATAAATGAGCACCATATGTTGCTTATCTGTATTCAAAATCTTCATTTTTTCATGATGATTTGAATGTGATGTATTAGTCTTGTTGTATGCCATTTTTTTTCAATTAATCCTTTTTTATTGCACCGTGCGTGTGTGCGCATGTGGTTGTGCATTGGTTTTTATTTCCTGCTCCAGCTGTTGGATGGGTGAGTAGTTTAATTTTCTTTTTTATAAACACATTCTAATAAAAAATTTCTCATTGGCTGTTGCAGTGATACAGTTTACCACCAATTATGAATAACTGTGGAATTTGCTGTATGATGACACCATTTGGGGAGGAGCAGTACAAAGCTGTTGTCCAGAAGACAATTGAGAAGGAGATGAATGTCATTCAAATGATACTAATACAGGAGCAACGGAAATCAATTAGTCAATATGTCCAGGAGGTTCAAAAATACATATTGCCACTTGAGAAGATTGTAAGAGAAAATAATAATCTCAAGAATCAAATTGAGTCTACTCATAATACTCTGTTGATTATCCTTAAAAAAATAGATGAAATAAATAATAACATGAGCAAATCAGCGCAGGAGAACTGGCTGGCAAAGGTACAAACAATGCCTAGAGAAGATACATCTGTGAGAGAAAGCAGCGCTCTCAAGAAGAAGGCTGAAGCCATTCAGACTCAACTTGTACACAACTTGCACAAATACAATGAGAAGGATAAGCTCCCAGAGAATGTGAGTACCTAAACATTTTGCTGGTTTCAATTAGTCGGACAGTCTGACCAATATATTCATAGTCACAACACTGGGATATGTTGTATTTCTATTCTTATATTGTTCAATGTTTAATAGCCTTTATTATATTCTCTTGTCTGATCTAAGTGCTATTATAACATTATACTTTGATTGTTTTAGCTTTGTTTTTTATTGTGGCTCTATAGACTTCTTTGTTGTGCAAACTGTTCTTCAGATCATCTCTGACTTCTCAGAAGTGTGTGTGAGGATTTCTGCTTTGTTTAGATAGATTCTTGTGTTAACTGTGTAAATTCATACTTTGAAGGCTTTACCGCATTCTACCAATGGCTCTTATTACTTCCTGTTTCTCCTGTACAACATTAAGCAGCTTTAGCAAATACAAAACCGACTCCAAGACGACCGAAACATATGTGAGGAAAGCTCTTCCCTTACTTGGCAATATCTATGCCATTGATGGCTGCTCCTGTCGTAGCTCCATGTTCAAGGAACTTGGCAATCTCTATGCCATTGATCGCTGCTCCTGTCGTAGCTCCATGTTCAAGGAACTTGGCAATCTCTATGCCATTGATGGCTGCTCCTGTCGTAGCTCCATGTTCAAGGAACTTGGCAATCTCTATGCCATTGATCGCTGCTCCTGTCGTAGCTCCATGTTCAAGGAACTTGGCAATCTCTATGCCATTGATGGCTGCTCCTGTCGTAGCTCCATGTTCAAGGAACTTGGCAATCTCTATGCCATTGATGGCTGCTTCTGTCGTAGCTCCATGTTCAAGGAACTTGGCAATCTCTATGCCATTGATCGCTGCTCCTGTCGTAGCTCCATGTTCAAAGAACTTGGCAATCTCTATGCCATTGATGGCTGCTCCTGTCATAGCTCCATGTTCAAGGAACTTGGCAATCTCTTTGCCATTGATCGCTGCTCCTGTCGTAGCTCCATGTTTAAGGAACTTGGCAATCTCTATGCCATTGATGGCTGCTCCTGTCGTAGCTCCATGTTCAAGGAACTTGGCCATCTCTATGCCATTGATCGCTGCTCCTGTCGTAGCTCCATGTTCAAGGAACTTGGCAATCTCTATGCCATTGATGGCTGCTCCTGTCGTAGCTCCATGATCAAGGAACTTGGCAATCTCTATGCCATTGATGGCTGCTCCTGTCGTAGCTCCATGTTCAAGGAACTTGGCCATCTCTATGCCATTGATCGCTGCTCCTGTCGTAGCTCCATGTTCAAGGAACTTGGCAATCTCTATGCCATTGATGGCTGCTCCTGTCGTAGCTCCATGATCAAGGAACTTGGCAATCTCTATGCCATTGATGGCTGCTCCTGTCGTAGCTCCATGTTCAAGGAACTTGGCAATCTCTATGCCATTGATGGCTGCTCCTGTCGTAGCTCCATGATCAAGGAACTTGGCAATCTCTATGCCATTGATGGCTGCTCCTGTCGTAGCTCCATGATCAAGGAACTTGGCAATCTCTATGCCATTGATGGCTGCTCCTGTCGTAGCTCCATGTTCAAGGAACTTGGCAATCTCTATGCCATTGATCGCTGCTCCTGTCGTAGCTCCATGTTCAAGGAACTTGGCAATCTCTATGCCATTGATGGCTGCTCCTGTCGTAGCTCCATGATCAAGGAACTTGGCAATCTCTATGCCATTGATGGCTGCTCCTGTCGTAGCTCCATGTTCAAGGAACTTGGCAATCTCTATGCCATTGATGGCTGCTCCTGTCGTAGCTCCATGATCAAGGAACTTGGCAATCTCTATGCCATTGATGTCTCTATGCCATTGATGGCTGCTCCTGTCGTAGCTCCATGATCAAGGAACTTGGCAATCTCTATGCCATTGATGGCTGCTCCTGTCGTAGCTCCATGATCAAGGAACTTGGCAATCTCTATGCCATTGATGGCTACTCCTGTCGTAGCTCCATGTTCAAGGAACTTGGCAATCTCTATGCCATTGATGGCTACTCCTGTCGTAGCTCCATGTTCAAGGAACTTGGCAATCTCTATGCCATTGATGGCTGCTCCTGTCGTAGCTCCATGATCAAGGAACTTGGCAATCTCTATGCCATTGATGGCTACTCCTGTCGTAGCTCCATGTTCAAGGAACTTGGCAATCTCTATGCCATTGATGGCTACTCCTGTCGTAGCTCCATGTTCAAGGAACTTGGCAATCTCTATGCCATTGATGGCTACTCCTGTCGTAGCTCCATATTCAAGGAACTTGGCAATCTCTATGCCTAAGGCTCCATGTCGTAGCTCCATGTGCAAGGAACTTGGCAATCTCTATGCCATTGATGGCTACTCCTGTCGTAGCTCCATGTTCAAGGAACTTGGCAATCTCTATGCCATTGATGGCTACTCCTGTCGTAGCTCCATATTCAAGGAACTTGGCAATCTCTATGCCATTGATCGCTGCTCCTGTCGTAGCTCCATATTCAAGGAACAAAATTGCCATCCCCTCAATACTTACCTTCTATTTTTTTCTCTGTAAAACCTTTTTTATTAATCTGTATTAATGTATTCTTTTTACTGTCAATAAAAATTAAGTGGGGTTAGGTGAATGATAGTACAACTCGGTTCATCTCCCCATAAATATATATGGGATACTAAATCAATTATTCATTCAACACTTGGTTCCATCATCTTCATAATTGAGATCGCAAATTCCTAGTGTTTAAAATAAAAAGCTGCTTAATGCTCAAAGAAGACTTCATTATTTCCTCATGATATTTATGTCATATAGTTCATGACAAAAGGACTTCAGCACAACTGTGACTCATTGTCATTTATTCCAGCTCCAAAAATCCTTTAGGGACTTAACCTCTTTTGTGTGGATGAGCCTAAAGTAGTGGCATGGTGAGTGTGAAGGATGAGCATAGAGTAGGGGCATTGCTAGAGTGTAGAGTGGAGCCCTCAATTATGTTGTTGTCAATGTGTTGCGAGTAGGTTACACATTATTTGAAGGTTTTTATTCTTCCCAGCCACTCATAATAAAATTATAGCTTCAGCCTAGATACCATTGTTCCAATACTCGGCTATATTTTTAATTATTTTCTTCTATATTTGCTACTAAAGGGCCATAATTAAAACACACTTTAAAAATTGTGGTATAAATACATACTGGCAGTATTTGAATTATGATTTTTTGGCTGTTATATATTATGAAAAAAGTTAAAATATTGAAATTTTTTTAAGAGTATTTTTGGAAAGCATTTTATAATTACGTTTTTAAGGAATCATATTTATTTTAGGAGAAAGCTGTGAGAAAGAGAAAGAATGTAGCTAACAGTTGCCAGAGACTAAAATCAAAGGAAGACACGAGTAGATCCAGCTGTCCATCAACTTCAAATATTAGGATAGAAAGATCCTTACCGAAGTTAGTACTACAATAATCAGAGATCTTATTCCAAAGTATTGTATGTGATCTTGAGGTCACCTTTAAAGATGTTTCCAAACCTTAACATTGTCTAACTAGTTGACATTACACTTCTTGTTATTATGAGTAGAATTCCTGCCAGCCATATAACCATTACGGCTTTATTGTTAACCTGGAGGCAGGAAAATACTAGTGTTCTGTCAATTACAGTTTATTTGATGTCTGTTCTTTGCACTTAGTTTGTTTAAGAATTTTGTAGAAAGTCATTAAGTTGGTTTGAATTTTCAGAGTTTTAACACAATTATCTTTGATTAATGTTCTTTACTATTGTCTTACTATAACTAGAGCTGAATGGAAATCGGTTTTTAATTTAAGATTTCATTTTTTGTTATATAGAAATGAAAACATTGGTGATACACCTGCATTAGGAGGCAGTAGGAAGAACGATGAAAATGATGATGTAAGTTGACATAGAGTTAATATAGTATCTTTCTCAATACTAATAAAATACATGTTCTTCTATGTAAAATATTTAATACAAATGTAAGGCACTATCATTTAGTGCTAAAACAGTGGAACCTCTGTATTGTATGAATTTATCGCCATAATTGGATCTTAGTCTCTACTTCATCTAATATATCAGTATAATTATAACATTTGAAATACATACATAAAAAAGTTCTCTATTATGAGATTTATTTAAGTCATAATAAATTCTTTTCATTTTTATTCTAATTGACTAAATAATGCCATTGACTGAAGGATCTCTTCTTCCCCACCACAAGATGAAGTGCTTTTTATTCCTAATCCAAGTCTATTTTCATCCTAAACAAATGTCCTCAATATTTATACTTGTAAATAGTGAGTATTTCCAGAACAAAAAAAATGTAGCTGAGACCAGAAAAATCCCAAAAATTTTGGTATAAATACATTCTGGCATCCTACTCTCGCAGTATTTGAATTATCATGTTTTGGTTGCTACGTATTATGGAAACAATTAAAATCTTTGAATTCTTCACTTTTTGAGAGAATGTTTGGAAAAAATATTTATAAAATTAATTATAAAACTAAAGTTATTAAGGAATCATATTTATTTTAGGTAGCTATGAGAAAGAGAAATGATGCAGCTAACAGATACCATAAACTAAAACGGAAGGTAGACACAAATAGACCCAGCTCCCCATCAACTTCAAATAAAAGAATAAAAAGATTGTTACCAACGTAAGTATCACTATAATCAGAGCTCTTCCATTTCCAAAGTATTGTATATTATCTTTAGGTCATCCATAAAGGTACAAACAATAACATTTTCTAACTAGTAGGCATTACACTTCTTGTTATTATAACTAGAATTTCTGCCAGCCATATAGCAATTATACCTTTATTGTTAACCTGGAGTCACTTTGACTCTAGAACATTTATCTATATTTCAACCTGGTGTCAATTTGACTAAAAAAATTCTACATATATTTCTAATCTGGAGCCATTTTGTTGCCAGGAGTCCTGTAAGAATAACAAACTTTAATTTGATAGATTTGATGAAGCTCTGGGACCTTCACCATTCGGTGTTTGGACCATCACTGCCTGGAGTTAGCATACTCGAGATAGTTCAATCGGGAAAGGGCTAAAAGTGGTCATCTGCCAATTTGATTTTCTAGGAAGTCGGGATGACTCCACATCGACAATTCAGGGTTGAATCCTAGATCTTGCACAGTTAATGCAAACTCTTCCACAGTACCAACTAACACTGTAACACTTTTACCTGTGATCCACACATTATCAGCATATATTATGTTTTGAGTTATCTATTTTCTATGGTATGTCCAAGGTTTGCCCTTATTTCTTGGATTGCCATTTCCAAGGTGAGATTAAACGTTGCATATGATATTGAATCTCTTTGTTGTAAACCAGTAGTTATATCAAAGCCATCAAAGACACTAACTTCCACTTTGACCTTATAAAACGATCCTTCCAGATTCATTTTCATCTATCTGATAAGTTTCCAATGTTAACAACTAACTATAGTACCTAGGGGTTGAACATTCGTCTAATCGACTAGAGGAAAGGTAATCATTTGTCTAGGGGAGACCCACTATGGTAGTACCGCCTCATACCTCTCCACTATTTTCTATTAGCCTCTGACAGGATTATATAGCTTGGGTTAACAATTGCTACCTCTATAATATCTATAGAGCATTATGGGGGGAAGCATAATGCTTGCATTTTCATTTGTTATAAACCAACCAAATAAACCTTTTCCCTGGTGACAACTTACTCATTTCAATAATTAAAGTAGTAATAAGAGATTTAGTGGTCAATAATGGTCTTTAGTGCCCTCCTTAACTATCAAGCCCATTGGGGTCAGATGTTCCTTGGTCCTGATAGAGCTGTTCATCAAATTTTATTATTATTAAGACTTCATTGGTCTTCTTTTTAAGGCAACCTAGCACAGTATATTTTGTCTTGTTTTTTTTCTTCATCTGGCTAAGTTTCACAGCTAGCCCAGAGTTAGGTATTCGGATAAGGAAGCATTTTTTCTCTTCTGCAGAACCTGCCTTCAAAATTTCGAGTTCTATGAGTATTTTCATTTGGTTCAAGAGCCAGGGAATGGTCTGAATAACTGTTAGCACTCTAGTAGCTTTGAGCTGTATGAGAGGAGATACAAATTATATACAAGATATTAGTTGGTTTGAATGTTCCCAGTTTTAACACAATCATCTTTGACTAATGTTCTTTACTAATAATAATAATAATAAAGTATGTTTATTCAGAAAAATAACTACAAATAAATTTACAATTACTTCATTGCCATAATTAAAATAGTGATATTTATTTCTAAAGAAAAAAAAACCAAAAAAAAAACATAAAATTTAAATTTTCTATTAGATTTGATATAATAATTAAACCTAACATACATAACATGGACTGATAAGTCCGTCTGTTGAGCTCTGCCTTTTATATAATAAAATACTTTAGTATTGCAAAAGCAAGCAAAATACATTGCATAAACATACATATTTAAATAGAGGAAAAGGAACATATATAATATAGCTAATTATTATACTCCCCTATGAGCAATTTCCTATAACGTAGGGCAACACTCGAATATGTATACAGCGAAAACCAATTCTCACCATTTAAAAATAAAATAAATTCATTGTGGCTAAGTATGGGTGTGGCAAAATACTGTTTTCTAAACTCATTAAGCACAGGGCAAGCAGCAATAAAATGGTATGTATTTTCTATTTCATTTTTGTTACAGAGGGAACAAACCCATTGATTCTCTGATCTACCTATTGTATAATTGAAATTTAACAATTCCCCTCTAGCCTTCATTATGAGGCTTATAGTATTAATGCTGCACTTATTACATATATAGTTACTGATTTCTAGATTAAAATTAAGGTTTTTATTTTATTTTATTTTTTTTTTATAATTGCTATGTTCTTTACTATTGTCGTGCTATAACTATAGCAGAATGTTAATTGGTTTTAACTTCAGGATTTCATTTTGTGTTATATAGAAATGAAAACATTGGTTATCCATTACCTGCATTAGGAGGCAGTAAGAAGAACGATGAAAATGATGATGTAAGTAGACATAGAGTTAACATTGTTCCTCAATACTAACATTATTAACGTTCCTCCGCTGTATATAATCAACATCTACCCCCATTTTTCTAACCAGAGACATATGAGTATTGTTGCATTATATATATATATATACTAGCTAAGGTACCCGGCTTCGCTCGGGAAATCCTTAGAGGCTGAATATTGTGGTTATTTTTATAGCAAGGCAATGTGTACAATTATACTTCCCGTCTGAGAATATTAATTTTTCGATAATGTCCCAGGTAAGTGTAGGGATCTTATAGATTAGAAATTTTAGTTAAAAAGAGTAAATGAAAATCAGTTCCCAATTCTTCAAAAAATTCTTTGGGTCGGCATTATACTCGCGTAAAAATTTATTGCAGCAGTGAACTCGTTCCTGTTTTTGATGAGCTGAAAGAATTTTTGGAATCCATCTTACGGAATACGGGGGGGGGGGGGGGACTGCATGTATACACAATCCAAGCGCTCTTTAATTTGCGCAGGAGTAAGACCCTCTTTACAAAAGAATTTAGGGAGGGAGGGAGGAGAGGGAGGGAGAGAGGGAGAGAGAGGGAGGGAGAGAGGGATAGAGAGTGCGGGAGAGAGTACTCGAGACAGAGAGAGAGATCGAGAGAGAGAGAGAGAGAGAGAGAGAGAGAGAGAGAGAGAGGGAGGGAGAGGGAGAGGGAGAGGGGGAGAGAGAGAGAGAGAGAGAGGGAGAGGGGGAGGGGAGAGTGGGCATGGGGGAGGGGGAGAGGGTGAGAGGGGGAGGGGAGAGGGGGAGAGAGGGAGAGAGAATTTTATATATATATATAGATATTATGTTGTAGATTGTAATCTTGCTGTATTGTGGGCAAGCTATGCCAAAAAATGTATCGGTACTTTCCTGTTATGGGTACCCCTACTGGAAAATATCGATATTTCCGGGTTTATATCGATACTTTCCAGTAGGGGTCCCCATAACAGGAAAGTACCCGGCGGTTAAACCCAGGGGGGAGGGGGAGGGGGGGGTAATTGATAATGGGGACCCCTACTGGAAAATATCGATATTTCCGGGTTTATATCGATATTTTCCCGTAGGGGTCCCCATAACAGGAAAGTACCAAAGTATCAAGTCCAGGAAGTAAATTTAATCTCTACTAGTTTTGTTTGTTGAGTTCTTCTCAATTTAACTTCTATTTTATTTATTTATTTTTTCCAGAATAATTTTCTTGGATTTAATGATAAAGATTGTCTTACTTATAAACCTCGAATGGACAAAATAAAAGAAGTAGTGAATAATAGTAATCTACATGTAAGTATACATCATAGCCCTTTAAGATATTCATATCAATAAGTATTGTATTACTCTATTTATTAAGATATCCTTATTTATAATAGAATTTATATAATACCTAAAAAAATAGAATTAATGTCTCAAGCCAGAGATTCTGCTTATTATTTTAAAATCATTGTGAGACCACAAGTACCCATAAAATGAGAATATTTAAAGCTAATAATTCCCTGTTCTTTCTTAAGTGGTCATAGTTAACCCGTACCTTATAATCTTATGTTAGTAGGGTAATTTGTATAACTCTTCTGCTCAGCTTATACTTGTTTATATACTAGATAGATGTCTAGAAGGTCTTAATTAGAACCATGCAGCCTGGTGATCAATCTTCTGCAGCATTATGGTTAATAACTCTCTTTTATGAGCTTTATGATTCTTCTCAATGCCTAATCAACATCTTGGGGCTAGGTGAATAGTGTGGTGCAGAATTCCAGTTACACTTGCCATATGCAATTGTGACTGGGAAGCCATTTATAATACAGTTGGTTTTATGAGGCCACATAACCCGACCAAAAAACTCTCCATCTACAAATTATATGTATGAGTGATGAGCATGAATAATGAAATGTCTATTTATATGACATCTCTATTTTTAGCTGAAATAAGACTATATTTGACATTAACTTAAGGTGTTTTTTTTCCAGGATAATTCTCTTCTGAAGAGAGCCTTGCCTCAAAGCAGTCCTCTATTTGATAGAGAGGCAAAAAAAGCAATGAAAACATTCAAAATTATAAAAAAAAACAAATTTCTTACTTCTAGAAGGTAATGTCTTATTTTAAATATTATTCAGTATTATATAAAATTCACCCAATGCTTTCTATTACATCTCCTATAACTGATCTTTTTCTTACATTCTTATGTGATGTTTTCTTTGTTGCGATCTGGCTGCGGTGATAAGCAGTGGAAGCTGAAATATATAAAAAATCCCACAACCAAACCACTAACAAGAATTTAGGAAGGGCATCCAACAATCGACTCAAGTCAAAATTCAAATATATATAAATTTATTTATAATAAAAATATTCTCCAATAATATATTAATTATTAAAATGAAAAGGCACCTTTGAAAATATAATGGGGGACACTTAATAATACTTAGTCTATATTACAATAGAAAGACTTAGCTGTTTAATAGAAGTGCTGACTTAGCCGTGAGAGATAGAGTAGGCTAGGCAGGCAGGAACAAGCTGAAGGATTAACTCTCGCTGTGAACCAGGGTCTCCCCTCCAGAGGATGCCGAATATGACTGATTTTAATCCGTCGTGAGAGGGTCCTTTTATAGGGCTAATCCGGGAGTGAACTTTGAACTGCCGATCGAAATACGCTCTAAAAGAGCATTTAACGTGAATTAATTATCGAAATTCATCCGTATTATTACTTAGTGTACTGACGTTAAGAGCTGTGAATGTTATTATCAAAATCCATCGGCATTATCTATGAAAATGCTAGAGCACATGGTGACTTCACTCCAAATTGGATCTAATTCTTATTTAAAGGTAACAACAATACATTTAAGCATTCATACATAATAATCTTAATGTGCTCTGTGCTGGGAATACTCAGAATATAAAATATATGGCCATTTATAATGGGCTCATGTAATGCAATGTCAATTTCATTATATCACCCCCTCCCCCGGGACCAAAAGTCTATTGATCAAACATCAAGTCAAACTCAATAATAAATAATCATAATAAATCATAAATATAACACTGGAAGCAATGGAATGTATACCCAATGGTGAACATATAGAATATCAAGTTATTATTGATATGCATATTTCCTATACTAATAATTTTAAGTCCTTGTCTGGTGTGTAATAAATAAATAGTGTAAGCCAATATATACTAGGTAGGGCATCCCGAACGGCTTACAGTGATGCTCAACGCAATCACAATATTGGTCCAAAACCAAAAAAAAACAAGGGATCCCAAAAATAATGCCTCCAACGACTGAGGACCCAACAGGAACTGTCACTACAAAAGGGCACATATATGTCCATAAATAATAAATCAGAAGTAATAGAAATGACTAATCATAATCAGGGTCCCCAGTTACACCAAGACATGATGAATTATCTAGAACACATATGTGGAGACTCAGCTCATGTTCAATAAAATTTTGCCCATATTGGCATATGTAGGAAATATCAGTGTAAATTGTGATGTGCAAATATAGAATAGTGTTGACAAGGCACACCCTAATCTAATTTATAAAGTTTATGACTACATATTTTCATATGCGCCAGTTCACCAATATGCATATATATGTATTAAATAATAAAAAAATATGCTTCCATGTGTATCCATTCCAAAGAAGGGATAGGAAAAGTTTAAATATGATGAAGATCAATTCAGATAAAATATATCTGTAAGACTTTTCTAACTCAGGACCAATAAGTTATAAAAAAAAAAAATATCAAAAAATCTAAAATTATTCCCAAAAAATTCAAAATTTGGCCCGGGAGGGATTGATTACATCAGAGACTTAACCTAAAAAAGGCCTATTTACAAAATTGTATGGGATCCATTATAAGAATATGAATATTTACATATTACAACATATTTACATACAATTTGCTTTACAATAATAAAAAAAAAACAGGACAGGTGCCTTGTGACAAAGAAGAACTAATACAGGGGGGGGGGAAAATTAAAGCCTTCACAACTGATCTTAAATCAAAAAACTACAATTGGGAACTAAGCCCTAATAAAAGAATTAATGAAAATCTCTTGTGAATGCACAAACCAAAACAAAATAACCCCTATGCTTCTTGTCACTAAAATGGATCCCCATACTTTAAAAAGACAGGACAAATTTTTCCCTAACAAAATACAATATAAGGGGGGAAATTAAAAATAAACTAGTATACTACATAAATACTGTTTTGATGTCTTCTCCCTCTTCTTCGTCGTCTGGGATGTTGATGATGAAGTAGAAAGGATGATGTCTTCATCTCCTGGAGAAGTTGCATCTCTGGAAGGGGAGTTGAGGACATCTATTCCAGCTGTATACTGTCCTATCAGCTAATATGCAGAGTGCTCTCTGCATTCAAAGTCTCTGAAATCTTTCAAATGGATCAGTGTCCGTTCCATAATTACAAGTCAGCCCTCCATAGATTTGGAACAACTATCCTCTCACGGTCTGGTCAAGCCTCAAAAATTTACTTTACAAAATTTGAAACTAAGTTATAAAAAATTAAAATAATGCTTAAGGCATTATTTTGGCTTACAGACAGTAGAGATTATGCCAATTCTATAGTTGACACAACAAAATGATAGAATACAATAAATTTATACAATAAAAAAAATTTCTATCAATGAGGACAAATTTGTAAGCTTTACAATATATAATACAAAATTAATTTCAAACAATTTACAAAAATTGCTTACAATAATTAATTGAAAATAATCCTCAATCAAAAATTTAAGGTTTTAGGCCTCCTTTTCTAGAAAAAAAAAATTACAATTAGATGATTATAAGTAATGAAAAATTCTATTAATCATTAGAGGACTTATAAAAACCTGAGGTGCCTTCTCAGAATATTGGACTCATATATAAGAGTCTCTGAGAACCTATCAACAAGTGATTGTTGGTTGACCCTGTGTTAAGGAACATACATGCTATTAAACATAAATATCTCATCATGCATGCAACAAAAACTTAACACTTGAGAGAAACATAAAGGAAATAATATTATTATATCCATAATTCCTGAAAAAACAAATTATTAATTTCTGAAAAAAAAAAAAATTAGCATTCTCTGGGTCCTGGGCACCTACTCTTCCTGCTGAGGAAGAATTTCTGCAGTTTACCCTCATGCTTAGGAGCATCTGCCACTTGTAGCGATCTTCTGAGACCAAATGTAAGATCTTGATAGTTCCAGGTGTCCTTCCACTTTCTTCCTGCGTAGATGGTGGCCTGTCCCACTGAAGTGCAGAGATGTATTTTGTTCTCTCACTAAGATTAGAGTTGCTGAAGAAAATTTAGTAGAGGCATGCTTGGAGGAACTAGTGGCTAGACTTATATAATAAGAAATTATTGCCCATAATATATTTCAAAATATTTTAATTCAGATTTGCCCACATAATATTTATTAATAATTTCTAGTCAATGCCCTATATCATTCAATAATAATTTTACTGACTTCACTTGTTGAGTCTCAAATTTATATGTATTTCTATATACACAAATACATATACATAGCCTTTTAATATAAAATAAATTATTTTTAATGACTCCCTTAGAGTCTAATATAATTGCTAGCCCCCAAGAAAACATTTTTCAATAAATGTTTTCACAGACTCATCTTGTATGAGTTCCTATATATTCAGCCCTCAAAAATTATCATATAATAATTAATTAAATTATCAATAAATGGACATTATTTGATGCAGTTTATATCCTCTTGCTCAGGAGGCAATAATGGGCTAATTCACATAACAAAATCAATAATTGGTCTATTTGGGGCTAGGCTTAGGACTATCAGTCAGATAGCCTGTAGACAGGAAGTTTAACCTCATTCCTAGGAGGGCCTATATTTATTATAAGGCCATTCTGTATTAAGCAATTTTTTTAAAAAATGGGGCTATGTTAGTTAGGATAGGATAGTTTTTATTAGGATAGGAAGTTTAACCTCGTTCCCAGGAGGGCCTATATTTTAATATATGGCCATCCTGTACTATTGAAACTTTAAAATAGGGCTATGACAATTAAGGGCTATAATATTAGGCTGATTATTTTAGTTAGGAAGTTTAGCCTCTTTCCCAGGAGGGTCTATATTTTATTATAAGGCCATCCTGTAATATTCAAACTTTAAAAATAGGGCAATGCATTTTAACCGATTGGCAGCCATTGGTTAGGAAGTTTATCCTCGTTCCCAGGAGGGCATCTAATTTGGTCAGGGGAATTGTAGAAGTTTCTCTATGTGGAACCTACAAAGAAAATTTTCCCCTGCCATTACTACTATTTAAATTTTAGTTATTAGATGCCCCATTGGGCTTAACAGCCCGTTTGGGCTCCTCCTTGGATTTAAATTTTTTCTTCTTAAATCCTCTATAACTGCTGGACAGGAGGAGCCGGTAAATAAATCACCTGTGGTGGAGACATGTAATTTAATTTTTCTTGGGGTTTAAACTTTGTGTTCCACCTAACCTGGATCTTTTTAGGTGGAGATGTAGGAGACTTTGGCTGCTCCCTATGATAGCCTGGTCTATCTCTGCCCCGATCCTGGTTTCTGTCAGGAAAATTGTGTCTATAATAATTATTGTTGTTATTATTATTATGACTATATCTATTATAGTTCCTGTTCCGGGCACCATTTGAGTCGCTATATGGTCTGTGCGACTCTTCCCTCCCCCTTGAATTTAGAAAATCCATTAGTGACTTTATGTCCTCAATTGACTTATTAAGGGCGGGTGGGAGGGTTAACGCAGACCTATTTTCCACAAAATTATTACTTGATGTATACTGTTTAGCATTTAATTCTAATTTCTCTACTCTATCAATTAATAAATTTAATTCCCTGAATGTGGAAGGAATAGTATTAAATGTAAAAAAATGATCGTGTTCGGTCATTAGCATTTTCTAATATTATTTCAATTATTTCACTTTCATTTTCAAATTTCAAAATTTCTGAATATTTAATTACATGGTCCGCATATTCCCGGAATGGTTCCCCAGCCTTTTGTTGCCTATAGATATAATCAATTTTGTACTGTAGTCTAGTACGAGGCGTAGTGTTTGACAGAAGTGTGTCCCTCACTTTTTCAAACGTTAAATTGGGCGAAGTTAATAAATGCTTCAAAACTGCCTGAGGCTGGGAAAATGTCAGTCTTTCAAAAATTTTATCAAACCAGGTGGGCTTTAATTTGTTAATCTCGTAAAGTGCCTCCAAAAATTCTAAGATAGAATGAGGGTCGCTAGTCCTCAAAGTGGGTATGTTATTTAATAGAGAGTCGAAATATGGGGGTAATTTTTTAACAGGCTCTGAAATTCTAAATGTATCCTGGTGAAAAGTGTAACCCCTAGCTGGAGTCGATGCCTTCTCTTCAAATTGGGTTGGCTGTCTAGAAATACTAGGAAGGGCATTATCATGGGGAACATTTGTTGGTGCCTCAAATATTTTGGAAAAGGTCCCCGCACACTCCAGCATGCCCCCTAAGCACTCCGTAAGCTTGGTAAAATAAGAATGAAATTCTGATTTAAATTCTAAAAGCTTTTTTTCAAGTTGCAATTCCACTAATTTTTCTATACCTTCAGCACTGATACTGGAGTCGTTGATTTGGTGGTGTTGATCCTGTGCAGTCATATTTTGTTGTTCGGCATCCATGATGAAAAAAGAAAAGGAGACGGTGGACACAACAACAGGACAACAAAAATTAAAATTATTTAACCTTCCTAAAACCCCAATTACTCTAAACTGGGTAAAAAATTACTTTTATAAAAAATTTAATATAAAATCTAAATTTAGCGATGTATACGCTAATCGCCAGACGCCAGATAAATTAGGTAGCATATAATAAAAATAAATATGCCGATAGAAAAGGTTCAGCAAAGGTTCAGCTACAGTTAGTAGTGAGACCGAATTATTGTGGCTTCTCAAAAAATGTTGAGAACCACGCTCTGCTACCACTTGTTGCGATCTGGCTGCGGTGATAAGCAGTGGAAGCTGTAATATATGAAAAATCCCACAACCAAATCACTAACAAGAATTTAGGAAGGGCCACCAACAATCGACTCAAGTCAAAATTCAAATATATATAAATTTATTTATAATAAAAATATTCTCCAATAATATATTAATTATTAAAATGAAAAGGCACCTTTGAAAATATAATGGGGGACACTTAATAATACTTAGTCTATATTACAATAGAAAGACTTAGCTGTTTAATAGAAGTGCTGACTTAGCCGTGAGAGATAGAGTAGGCTAGGCAGGCAGGAACAAGCTGAAGGATTAACTCTCACTGTGAACCAGGATCTCCCCTCCAGAGGATGCCGAATATGACTGATTTTAATCCGTCGTGAGAGGGTCCTTTTATAGGGCTAATCCGGGAGTGAACTTTGAACTGCCGATCGAAATACGCTCAAAAAGAGCATTTAACGTGAATTAATTATCGAAATTCATCCGTATTATTACTTAGTGTACCGACGTTAAGAGCTGTGAATGTTATTATCAAAATCCATCGGCGTTATCTATGAAAATGCTAGAGCACACGGTGACTTAATTCCAAATTGGATATAACTCTTATTTAAAGGTAAAAATTATACATTTAAGCATTCATAAATACTAATCTTAATTTTCTCTGTGCGGGAATACTCAGAATATAAAACATATTGTTACGTTTTATTACAAAACCAGTAATAAACATTGATAATAAGAGTTCTTTTGGATTACAAAATTAAACACACACAAGTTTCACAGTTTTTATCACTGCACAATTTATTTAACAATACACTACACACTTGGTTAATTATTCTTAATTACTACTCACAGTATGCACTGATAGCTTCACTGTTCTTCAGATTACACAATCCAATAATTCACTCACGATCACTGAAATTCACAAAAACATGGCACTGCACTGTCCTTTACTTCACGAAGTTAACGTCACTGCACTGTCTTAAACATGGCACTATACTGTTCTTTATAGAGTCACGACACAACACAGTTCTTCACATAAAACACTTTACCGCATTGTAACTAAGTCACACTGACGCACTGATGATCACTTGAAGACAGCTGAGAACAAACTAACTGACTGTCGGGCGAGTTGTATACGCTTATATAGAGGAGTGGCAACATGAAAGGAGACTGTCTCGAAGGTACTGGACTGGAGTCTGGAACAATCCCGGCTCCACTAAACACTTCGGGTGCCAATAGTCCTTCCTCGGTCGGTTCCTTTCATCTCCTTCGTACTTACTAAATACGTGACTATCTCTGTTTAATTTTTTATGTATTTAATTTTTGCTACAATATTATGATTCTATATAATAAAACTATTATCTTTATATAAATTTAATGATAAAACAAACAATGTAAACGACTTTAAACGGAAAATAGCAGGAGTACGATGTAACACATAGCCGATTCACAACCGGGTCCTGACCTCTCTCTCTCCCCTCTCTTACCTACTTTAACTGTGTAGGTTTGCCTTTTTTTTTTTTTTTTATTTATTGGGCTTGTCTTCGTTTATCAACTTTTGCGACATTCATTTTTTCATTCGCTAGTAATTAGGTCAGTCATAGTGCTGCCATCCACTTTGACATCTTGAGTTTTCTTCTTTGTTGTTGTTCTTATATATTTATACCGTCGTCAGGTCGTTTTCATTTTAAAGCTTTATTGGTTATTTTACAAACAGAACATCACAAAAATTAAGAACTTGAGAATCAAATGTGTGCCCATCTTTCTTTTCCTGCTTTCCTTTGTTTGATTTTGGTTCATGAGTTCATTTTTCTATTTATTTTTCTATCATTTCTTCCGGATAATTGTTTTCTTTAAAAATGCTTCTTAATTTGTTCTTTATCTCACCATAATATTTAGTTCTTCTTGCTAGATCTGTGAGTGATCTATTGTATAGTAAATGTTCCTTGAATTTATGGGATGACTTTAAAAATAATTAATCATTCTCCCAGAAAATGTTGATTTTTGAATTGCCAAGTACCGCCTGTTCATCTATGTATTTCGACATCCATAAACTTAACTTTTCCATCGTTTTCGATTTCTTTCAAATTTGTCAAAAAGTTTTGAAATGTCATTCTGATGGTCAGCAATTAATAGAACATCAACATATCTAAATTAAAATAGCAGGAAGAGGGAAAATGACCACACTTCCTCAGTAACACACGTTACTGGCCTGCAATAGAATTCACTTCCACCTGCTGGAATAACAACCTAGAAATAAAAGTTGTATGAGAATGCCACAGTCATTGATAATTTCTTCCAAAATATTATTCATTACTATTGCGCTGATAGACACTGATATACTATTTCCCTTCTGTAATCCATTTTTCTGTTTGAAAATAAATCCAACATTTAAATTCTAATAAATTAGTTAAAAATAAATTAATTCTAAGAAAGTTTTAGTTATGTTAATGTTTCATGAAGTAAACATTTATTTTGGATTCATTCAAGAACACTTCTGCGTTATTTCGTGTTAATTTTTTTTTTTATTTCAGAGTTAATTCCTCTTTCCACAGACTTGTTTCAAAGATAATTTTCTTGAGTACAACTTTTATGTTGCAGAATTTTTCAATGAAACGAGCCGTATCTGAAATAAAGATTTGTGCATTTTACGGCTAAAGGATGGGTCAAATAAAAAAATTCACTGATATAAACTCGTTCTAGAATTTGATTTTCTTTAAGAATTCATCATAAAAAGTATGGTATTACATTGGAAATTCCAAAGTTAGGGTCGCTGGAGAAGTACTGGAGAAGGTTGTTGCGATCTGGCTGCGGCAATAGGCAGTGGAAGCTGAAAGAGATGGAATATCCCACAACCAAATCACTAACAAGAATTTAGGAAGGGCTCACCAACAATCGACTCAAGTCAAAATTCAAATATATATAAATTTATTTATAATCAAAATATTCTCCAATAATAATTATTAAAGTGAAAATGAAGAGGCACCTTTTAATACCATAATGGGGGACACTTATTTCTACTTATGCTATATTAGAATTAAAGACTTAGCTTTTTAATAGAAGTGTAGACTTAGCCGAGAGAGGTAGTAGAGGCGAGAAGTAGTCTGGCTCAGGCAGGCCGGAACAAGCTGAAGGATTAGCAAGATGTCCACGGTCAAGGGTGTCCCCCCCAGAGAATGCCGAATATGACTGATCTTCATCCTTCGCGTCAGGGTCCTTATATAGGTCTAAGCCAGAGCTGAACTTTGAACTATCAATTGAAATATGCTCAAAAAGTGTATTTAACGGGAAATTATTATCGAAATTCATCCGTATTATTAATTAGTGTACCGACGTTAAGAGCTGTGAATGTTATTATAAAAATCCATCAGCGTTATCTACGAAAATGATAGAGCACACGGTGACTTAATTCCAAATTGGATATAACTCTTATTTAAAGGTAAAAATTATACATTTAAGCATTCATAAATACTAATCTTAATTTTCTCTGTGCGGGAATACTCAGAATATAAAACATATTGTTACGTTTTATTACAAAACCAGTAATAAACATTGATAATAAGAGTTCTTTTGGATTACAAAATTAAACACACACAAGTTTCACAGTTTTTCACTGCACGATTTATTTCACAATGCACAATACTCTTGGTTAATTATTACTACTCACAGTATTACACTGATAGTGTCACTGTTCTTCAATTACACAGTCCAATACTTCACTCACGGTCACTGAAATTCACAAAAAGACGGCACTGCACTGTCCTCTACTTCGCGGCACTGCACTGTCTTAAACACAGCACTAAACTGTTACTTACAGTCACGGCACAACACTGTTCTTCTTATAAAAACACTTTACCGCACTGCACTAAGTCGCACTGGAGCACTGATGTGACCATCAAGACATCTGAGCGGAAAACTGAGACTGAGGTACTGGCAGGGTCTCTTATAAATGCCTGTAGAAGGGGCTAGCCAAGGAAAGGTCCAGAAGTTCCAGGAAGATAGGCACGGCGGGCCTTAATTAGATTCTGCCGGCTCCACTAGGTCGAGCTGTACAGGCTTAAATAGAGAAGCAGGATGAGACCGAGGCTCTTCCAAGAAGGTCTGGAAGGGACTAGTAAGGACGCGACCAATTAGCGGCACTTCTTTGAACTCCTCCGCACTCCCCAATCACGCGGTTCCTTCTCTGGTGTATTTAATTTTCGCAACAATATGGTCATTTATAATGGGCTTATGTAATGCATTGTCAATTTCATTAGAAGGTTACGAGGTTAAATATGGCCTGAAAGGAATCTTCAGAGGTCACAATTATGCACCAAGTCTCAGCATTGTACTTTCAGAAAGTTCTGTTTATCACTCACAACTTGTAACTAATTTTTTACGACATTATTTCATAACACGTTTTTAAAAAAATTTTCATAAGAATGATATTCATTTTTATTCCTTAACTGCTTTGCAAAATATATTTATTATTCTCAATACTTATTATTTTCTTCTTCAAGGGTAAGAAGGAAAGTGATAGAGAACTTCTGTACTTGTCCTCCATTAAATTATGACGATGCTGAGGGAAAAAGTGGTTGTCATGATTGTTTAAACCAGTTATCATATATAGAGTGGTATGTATTAGTTTCTTTATATTTCATATTCAGCATGCATTGTAAAAACAAATGTGTTGTGGAATGTGAGAAAATGCACTTCCTCTTTGGCTCCATTTTGGGGTAACCCATATGAACATGTGTATGTGCACATGGGTTGTGTGTGTGTACACATGTGTGTGCGTATGCATCCATATGCATTTGTGCCAATCAAATATTCACTTAAATATAAACCAATATCAGCAAATACAATTAAACATGTTTTTATTTATTTATTATGATTATATCAATTGACAGAATGTACTTTAAAGAGTTACTGATGAGGTGTCAGAAAGAGAAAAAAAAGTACATAATAAAATTAAAAAACAAGTACGCACACACACACACACACACACACGTACATGGTAGCAGAATGAATAATAATAATGTAAACAACACAAGTTCTTATTTTTATACATTTAATAATGTACAAGTTTGTACTTTTCAATGTGTCTTCATGCAAAATTAATAATATACTTGTTATATTCAGAAGGTTAATCTAATTCTTCTCAATAAAATAAGAGTTTACTGCACGTTCTAGAAGCAAATGAATGACGTATTTTTGCCCAGAATGACAGAGGAGGCCAAGATTTGCTTTGCTTGTCACCAGTCAATCTAAGCTGTGCAATAAATCTTGTCTTGTTCATGTCCTGCGTCCATTGAATATTGTTGCATTTATTTCAAAAATAATACGCGTATAAGTTTCAATATGTATATAAGTTTCAAAAATAATGTTTACTAGAGTACACTTGATAATAATGCACAACACACTTGATAAATAATTCTTAACTATTATTCACAGTATGCACTGATAACTTCACTGTTCTTGTTATTTGCTCAGTACAGTAGCTCACGGTCACTGAAGTTCACAAAAACACGGCACTGCCCCCTGTTCTCTGAAGAGAACTGAAAACAAACTGACTCTCGGGACGGGCTGGGCCACTTGTATAGCTTGGTAGCTATCATCAAAGGGAGGTCTGAGGATGGGCTAGACAGCATAGTCGAGACACTTCAGGTGTCTCCATCGGTTGGATCCATTCATCTACTTTGTACTTCTTAACCTTTTCACTGCTACGCCCTCCTATAGTCGGGCCGGTAACGCTCTCCCGTCTTGCTACTCCCTACTTTAGTAGGTCTAGCTGATTGTTCCGTACTTGCGGACCACCCCTAAAGTCGGGCAGAACATTTTCAACATTTAACTGCTGCAGCCGACTAAACTAGGCCCATAAACGCATTCTAGTGGATTTCTTCACAAACTCAACACCTCAATAGTTTTACAAACCCTCACTAGAAATCACTAACAGTTTCACTTAGGTTATAGAATAACATTTTCTTTTACTGCGTTTTTCAATTCTAGAGCATTTCATTTCTGAAATATATATCGATCAAAATAATGATTTCTTCCCATTACTAATCATTATTGTAGTTAGACAATTATTATTGAAATTGTAGATAAAATAATATCAAGTTTATTGCGCAATTTTTTACAAGTCGCATATCTAAAAGACCCATTCTAATTTAGAATGCAAGTTTTTGGAAATATTTTACTTTTATTTCTGGGTGAATGAAAATTTGAATTTACAAACACTTTACTGTAATGGAAATAACGTCCATAACTGCACAAATTTCCTTTGGCGAGTGAAGGAAGAATTCCTTACTTTTCCACTACGCACAATAAGGGTCATAGGCCTCACGACACTTATACCTGCCTCCCTTGTATTTCGTACTTCCCCAATCGTCATAGGCCCCACTTATACCTGTGCCCCCTTGTTACCGTAATCTGTTTGCTTCCTATTATTTATTCAGTTTGAGTTGTGATTTCACTGTGAAAGTTTGTCTAAAACGTAAAAAAAAATGCCTAAAACGTGTTCAATCGATGAAGTGCGAAAAATGTTGATGGATAGTGAATTTGAATTTTCTTCATCTGAAGAAGAAGTTCAGGAGTTAGATCGACCTTCGACTTCAAGTTCTTCATCTACTTCTAAAAAAACAGTTAGAACCCGCGTGCGAAAGAACGTGTCCGTGTCCTCAGAAGATTCTTCAGATGACGAGGTAGGGGAACCTGTGACCAAAAAATCAAAATCTGGGCTGATTTGGGATAATGAAGATTTGTCTCCACAAATTCATTCGTTTATCGGGGAACCAGGCATAAAGGTACCTACTAAACCAGAATCCTACTTAGATTTTTTTCTGCTATTTTTTTCTGAAGGAATTGTTCATCAAATAGCTGAACAAACAAATTCTTATTATGAATATTGCTGTGAAGCTACCCAAATTTCCCCAAAGTCATGACTAAGAAAGTGGGACAATGTGAATGTAAACGAATTATACAAATTTTTTGCGACCATACTCCTAATGCCAAGGACAAGAAAACTTACCATACAGGAATATTGGAGTACCGATGTGGTAATAGATACACCAATGTTTAGACAGTTATTTTCCAGAGACAGATTTCTGCTCATTCTCCGGTTGTTGCATTTTGCAAATAATCGAGAAGATCACAGTGGGAACCATTTATACAAAATTAGTTTGATTATTGACCATCTGAGATCTGCTTTTAGAGCATCATTTTATCCCTTCGAAAAAGTGTGCATTGACGAGAGTCTAATGCTTTTCAAGGGAAGGTTAGGGATAAAGCAATATATTCCTTCTAAAAGAAGCAGATTCGGCATAAAAACTTTTATAGTGTGCGACTGTTATACGGGCTACATCCTAGATTTCATTGTATATACGGGTGCCTCAACGGAAATCGCCGATTATGGTTTCGGAGTTTCGGGCAACACAGTTGCTACTTTGATGGAGCCATATCTGGAAAAGGGTCACAAGCTATATGTGGATAATTGGTATACCAGCCCGGCATTATTTTGTTGGCTATTCGACCATGCCACGAATGCGTGTGGGACAGTGAGGAAAACAAGGAAAGATATGCCTGCAATGGAAGAAAAACTAAAAAGAGGTGAATACTCGTTTCGCTCAGCTAATGGTAAGATAATTGCCATAAAGTGGTGTGACAGAAGAGATGTGTGGATGCTTTCTACTATGCATACTTCCGAAATGGTAGAAACCGAAAAAATAGATAGAGTTTCAAAACAAAAAGTGAGAAAACCTCAAGCGGTATTGGACTACAACACTAACATGGGTGGCGTCGACAAAATTGACTTGGTGTTGAGCTCCATAGATTCACTAAGGAAATCTCTGAAATGGTACAAGAAATTATTTTTCCATCTATTAGACTTGTCAGTCTACAATGCTCACGCACTCTACCAAGCCACAAACAACAAAAAAGTTCCATACGCAGATTTTCATCTTCAACTTATAAAGGAAATATTTGAAAAGTTCAGTGTCGAGCGGAGAAAATCTGGTGGAAAAGCCGGCGTGGAGCCCCCGCTAAGGTTGAGTGGAAGACATTTTCCAAAAAAATTGCCTGATACGGAAAAAGGTGTATCGAAGAGAGAATGTGTGGTGTGTAAGAAAAAAGAAAACAAACGGCGTCAGTCTCGTTTTTTTTGTGCGGAGTGTGAGACACCTCTTTGTGTTGTGCCTTGTTTCGAAATTTACCATACTATGAAAAACTTATGAACGAACTTAAAATTGTGTTTTTAAATTTATACAAGAATTTTGATTAGTATCAATAAATTATAAAGTAAAAATAAAAATTGTGTATTATTATGATTCTTTTTAAAAAATATATTACGTCAAAATAAAACAAATTTGTTACACTACTTTATTTTATAAGCCTTTCGTTTTCCCGTCATATTTTTGTTTAACAACTCACTCTAACAATAAGTTTATTTAGATTATTAAACAATATTCACTTATTTAGGTGAATAACACTTTTAATAAATATATAAAAATAAATTTATCAAATTGACGCTAAATAAAATTATTTCGGTATTATTAATTTGTATGGTAATTTTGAGACTAAAGATTCAGTATTATTAGTTATAATAGATAGATAATTTCAGTAGAAACAATGAATGTTTGAATGAAAAAACAAACGTAACAACAATTCCATTGAAGTAGAGAGGCGCAAAAATACTCAGCACGGGAGGTAAGTTGTAGTGGGGAAAGGCCAGCACACACAGACGGGTCGGACCCCTACTACGTTGCAGTGAAAGGGTTAAATATGTGATTAACTCTGTTCAATTTTTCATGTACGTAGTTTTCACAACAATATATTTTTCTTCAAAGTTCAAAAAACTTCTATAAATTGGTTGAATTTCTATTTAATTTCAGTCTCAATGTCAAACTCCTTTGACCATCCCAGATTTCTGATAAATACAATAGAATATTCTCAACAAGTCTTAATGCCTGCAGATTCCTTGCAGTTATCATGCCTAGATGGTCCTAAAAGTATTTACATTGTACCACTAGCAATCATGGCTTTATTTAATACACAGGTTACAGCTTTTGTGAAATTACCTAAGGAAAAGAAGGGGACCTGAGGTAGTAGAAGCATTGTAATCTTCAACAATCTAATCTCTATAAGTACATTTTTTCAAATCACTATGCCTCTTTTGAATGGCTCTATAAATGCCTTTGGAACGTTGGTTTACAATTGATAAATTTGGCAATATTACTTGAGTTAATGTTCTTTGTGGATCAGCCCAGGAAGACTGAAGGGTAACGAGGTCATCAGCAAGCAACTGCATGCCTTTGTTTGAAACAGTTAACCAAATCTGCAATAAACAGTAGAAGCAGATTTGGGCTAAAAGTTTTCCTCTGAAATACTCCTTCAGAATAAGGTAGAACAGACAGATTCAACATTATGAGGAAAACCCTATTCTAGCAGATTCATTTGAGGCTTCAATAACTCGAAGAAATTTTTAAATGATGCCATATTTAGACATTTTTGCTTTATAATTTGATGGTTAATACTAGCAAATACCCTTTTAAAATCTACAAAAATTTTAAACACTTTATTTTTCTTCATTCTTTGTGCTATATTAATAGATAAAAAGAGATAGGGTAAAGAAATCATGTCAGTACCCTCTGTTCTTGAGAAAAAATGCCCCCTTCTTCCAAACATTCTGTTGATCTATTCTTTAAAATGTCTGTAAATATTTTAGTGATGCGATTTAGATGTGTAATACCAATAATTGCTAAGGTCTAACTTATTTCCCCTTTTGTGGAGCATAAAAAGATTTATCCTTGCCCATGAGGTGCAGTATCTTTTCTTTTTCCTGATCAGAGTGAATATATTGAACAGCTGGCTAACACAGTTCTCATCCATCATCTTAAAATATTCGTAAGGGATTTCCTTGTCTTGTCGAGCTGCGCGAGAGAAGAAAATTAACTCAATCCTATTTTGAGGGGTTAGCATTTTTTAAATAAAAATCATCCCATTCCTCCCAAGAAACTGCATTGCTCACACCAGGCTTGTAATTTGTATTTTCAAAAAGACAAGAAATCCGAAGGGTTTAGACACCTCAGGTTTTCTCTAATTTTATTGAAATTTTCTTCTTTAGACTTCTTAATAACATTTTTATTATGTTGCTTTGGAGTTCTTAAACATTTATAAGGAATTGTTGTAACAATTTTTAGAGCGATATCTTTGCAACTTCTTAAATTCTTTTTCTCGTTAATTAAAAGTTTACTAAACCAGGGTTTATTATTAAAAGGGGGAGTATTCAGTTTCTTGTACAAAATGAGTCCAGTCTCTTTCATTAAAAATGGTTTGTGACCATTGAAAATAGTAACTTGAATTAAGACGTGGTCAGAAAATTTAGATCATTGAATATATTTTAAAATTACTATAACTAAGATAAAAGGAGATGCCTAGACCAGAACAGTTGCACTCTTTCTATTCAAACCCAAATAAGTAAAATTATCTGGCATGTCTTTTAAGGCCCATCCATTGCTGGCCCTCTATCTGGCCTAAGATTCTCTATCTCTCATCAATTCTGAATACTCAATCAATTCATTATCTTGGGTGTTGAGCAATCCAATATGGCTGTTCCAATCTCTGCCCACAAATAAAACTGCAGTCATCATAAATACCATCATATATATTTTTAATATCCTTTATAACTAAAATAATTAGAACTAGATAGAAATTTTCATTGTTAGGTTTACAAAAAAAAAATTATTTATTAACATCCACTTTTTTGCTACACTGGCTAATTGGTACTGGTTATCTACAGGTTACCACCCTTTTCTAGCCGGCTGGGACTAAGGATTTTATTTAGTGACTTCCGTCACTAAATAAACTCCCTGTTGCCCAGGCGAGAATGGAACTCGCCACTCTAGGTTTACCATGTGAGATTAAATCCAACGCTTTAACTCACATGGCTAACCTGAGCCGCCAGGTTTACAAAAAGTGTTAACAATAACTTTCATTCTTCCACTGAATTTGAGTCTAATGTGTATAAAATGATCTTTGGAAGCTAATAATTCTCAATTGAAAAAGATATTCTTTTAAAGAAAAGTAATGACGCTGCCGATAGGCCTATCCTTAGCTAATACCTTTGAAGCTTACACAAAAAAAGAAGCAGTTCTCCAAGAAATGAGGGAGCTCAATTAATTCAGAAGTGATCCATGTTTCATCTAGACAAATCAAAACTAAGTTTAATTGAAAATTTATGCAAACTTAGATCCTACTGAATGTTTTATCTATTTGTTTAACTAGTTTTATGTTTCAGTGGAGTTGAATGTTCTTCAGGAAACCGTTGCTCGAATAAAAAGTTTCAAAAACGGCAGTATGTCAAATGTAAAGTCGTAAAAACAGAGAAGAAAGGATTTGGGCTTATAAGTACTGATCATGTTGAAAAGTAAGTATATTTGTTCAAAATAAGCTTCTATATATTTGAACAATATATATTTTTTTCTGTAATCGTTGAATAATGGTAACATTACTAAACTGAAATGAGTGAAGAAAGTGAAACATTTTGCAATAGAGTGATTACTTTCTTCACAAGTGAAGAAAGTGAATTGCCTTCTTAATAAGTAATAAGTATAAATTAAAAAATAATTTGAAGTTGGAAAATAAATGCTTTTAAATGTTTCTTAACATTGTAAGAATTTATTTTAACAAAATAAATTGAAATGTGAATGAATTATTGGTGGAAATAATCAATATATTTTAAAATTTAAATATAATAATAATTACCTTCCTTGTTTATAACCTGCACTTGTTTATAACTGCACTACTTCACAATCACTAGTTGTTTTAAAACTATGCTTATAACCTTTCACAACCATGCTTATAACCTACCAACAAAATACCATAATCTTCACAACATCCTAATTTTGTTCATATTCTGGTTAAATCTGATCATGTATAACACGATTACAGAAAAAATTTAATATTACACTCGTGACGAAAGTAGAATTTACAACTCTCGTGAAATTACCATACTCGCTTCGCTCGTGTGGGTAAACGTTTCACTCGAGTTGTAAAATGATCTACTTTCGTCACTTGTATAATAAATAACTATTAGACTTCTGAATTACCATTAATTAATAAATTGTATTCATAGTTTATATCTTTTCTATATAACACAAAAAAATTAAGGACGCTATTTTTTAAAATTTGGAGAATGTAAGAAATATCTGGGAAATGTTAAAAAAACAGTCAAAAAGTACTTCCTTAACAGACTTTCTGAAACCACACTAGGCATGGCAAAGGCATTGCAGGTAGATGTGTCTCACCAAAAGTGATGAGCAAAGTTACACACAGATACTTGCTTGTACTTCATCTAGTTTTTAATATTACTGTACATTTGATAACTATCACCCGGGATTACTGTAGGACACCATATAAAAATATAATATCAATAAAATCACAAAATGATAGTAAAAGATTTTTTTTTATACATTATAAAATAATTGTATGTATGAATACTGTAATATACGATATCATCATACTGGCAAACCCCCTGGCCATTTATGTTTTGAGGCTCTGCTGAAATTTCCAGGACTTCCCTTATTAGCCTTTTCTTTGAGTGGGCCTCCCTCACTAGTATATTTGCCTAATTGCAGTGGGTTTTCTATATACTATATGGGCCAGTTTTCTGTCTTCAGCTCTCAGGGGGTCAATCAAGGGTAGACAGCCATTTTTTTTACTTCTTTGTGTGTAAACTTAATTGCAGGATGTATTGAGTTGAGGTGTCCAAAAAACTGATCCATGGCCCCAAATGCAGTTCACATGCTGAAAATTAGCATCCCAATCAATTTATATAATGTTATTTATATGATAAACACGTTAATATAATAGTTTTTTGTTTTTTTTCCCCTCGTGCTTTACATGTTTATACTTTCTATATTATATTTCTATATATGTTTATATCTATATATAATTAATAATAATTATTAATATATGGCCAGACAAATCCACTTTCATGTACTTCATATAACATATCAAAACTTACTTCTAACGTAATATTTAATTATAATAAAAAAAATAAAAATAAAAAAAAAATAAAAAAATAAATGAATAATAATAATTGTTTAAATTTAAATTATAAGTTACAATTTTAAATTTTATTATATAAGTTTGTCTTTTAACACGTTCGCTGCTCCAGTCTATATATGATATACTCCATCACCATCTGCACCGGTCCCCGGCGTCCGATGCCTCTCCTCTTGTTAAAATCTGTATCGGACCCTGGGGACCGATGTAGTTTTCGAAGGTAACGCTATCTATTGACAGTTCTAGTGAACTAAATGAATGAATTAGCAGAGCCATGAGTCCTTCAACCCAAGAACTAGCACTAGCAAAGCCAGGAGCGGTCCCCGGCATCCGATGTTGTCTACAACTAATGTACATTTTTTATCACATTGTCAGCTGTTATTTTCAATAAGCACTCTAAACTCGTAAGCTCTTCTAGGTCAGTAGTTGAACTAGAACATGAGGGCAAATAGTTCTTGTCTGCAAAACTATCGTCACGAAGTCGTATCACTCTCACTTTCACTGCTGTCGGCAAGAGTTACAGATAGTGCTTACTCTACTAATTTCCGACCACAAGACATATTATGTGCAACACAATGGTAAATGAGCGAAGGGGGGGGGGGCATGGAAAGTAAAACAGATTCAAGTCAGTTCATTTTTGACCGAGTTGTGACTGGAATTAGCATCGGGCACCGGGGGGTGATGCCGTACCCAATTCGAGTTTTTCTATTTTTAGACGGTTACGGTCCCCAGCATCCTATAGTATTTTTCTAGATTAACTAAATCTACATGTTCTAGGAACAAATTATATCCAATCCCCGTTAAAATATCTCTCATAATAAGCTTGGTACAGCCTTCGTTTTTCGGAGTAGACTGAAGGAGAGGGGACCCGTCCTGATAGACTTGATGACGATCGGACCCCAGGGACCGATATAACAGTAAACGTGTTAATAAGTTTATGAATACGTCTATGGATTTTCCAGAATCTTGTAGTGCTGCTGCTGCATTTCGTGGAACCCCATGCTTAGAAAAAAACTTGTCTAGGGTTGGGCACTCTTCGATAATGTGCTGAATGGTAAGTGGCACTTGGCACGACTCACACTTTGGACAAGGCTCTTTAGTGATCAAATGTACGTGGGTCAAATTAGTGTGTCCGATTCTCATCCTGGTGACTACTACTTCTTCTCGGTGACTTCTCCTCCCGGCAGTCCTCCATGGTTTGGTTGTAGCCTTAATTTTCCTCAGCTTGTTTGTTAGAGGCACTTCAGACCACATTGAGTCCCAGTTTTCTCGAACTCTGCGCTTCAGCCAAGACTTCACATCATTGACTTCGTACAGTTGAATAGGTGGTTCATTCATTACTGCAGCCTCCTTGGCAGCCTTATCTGCTTTTTCATTCCCAACTACTCCAACGTGGGACAGTGTCCATACAAATATTACTGTAGTATGTCCAAATATTTGTTAATTTTGTTCAGTGTGATTCCGGATCTATGAGGTTTTTTCATGCTTTGTATGGCAGAGAGAATCAGTGCAAATAAGGATTTTGGTATTGAAGCTATTGATGGCCTGATATAGTGTTGCAGTAATGGCTTGTAATTCAGCACTATAAATGGATGTAATTTATACTTCATGGCAGTGCCCCTGTGAATTATAGCACAGCCGACATTATCTTTCTTTTTGGAGCCGTCAGTGTATATCACCTCAAAGTCGGCATATTTTTCCAAAATGCTGGTCATATTGATTTTGACTAAACTAATATCTATATTCTGTAAACTTATGTCTACTCTGGGAGGTATATGCATCCATGAGGGTTTATCCTGGCTCAAGTCCGCTTCTTCTATAGTAATTTCATGAATTTCTCTTATGAGCCTTCATTCCAAGTGGGGCAGCGCGTCGTTGATTCTCATCGTATAGTAGCATACGTGTAGGGTGAATGAAAGTGTTATATGCAGGGTTTGAGGGCTGTAGTTTCATCTTAGCGATGTATGAATTGATGAAAATAATAAATAGAATCTTCTAATTAAATTAAAGAAAAAGCTACTTGGTAGCAAGTCACTACTGCTGTCTTGCAGAGAGAGTTATAAATAAAATAAAATAAATAAGTAAAAGTTAGTCTATTCTACAACTTAGCTTGGCCGGGCAGGTATATGCCCGGTTATAATCGTCAGCTCTAGCTGCAATCCTTTCAGGTCCTACACGACTCAGAGAAGAGTTGTTGTGAAACTCCTTGAAAAAATTGACCCGGCACAGTTCTGGTTCTGTGTGGTAGAAGTTGTAGGTGGTCATCAGGTGTGTTCCAGGGAGGTTTTTTTGGGACTGATTTCTTTTGGATTTACTTACTGGTATCAGTTACTGAAGTCCCCCAGATGAAGAATACTCGTATGTTGGACATATGGGTCGTCTGGAGCACTCGCATCAGAACCTTTAAGAAACAACAAAATAATTGTGGAAGCCTTTTTAGTAAATGATGACAATATTTATGATTTCCTTTGTATAACTGAACATTTTCTAAAAAATCATGAAACTGATACTTTTAACATTTCTAGTTATGTTACTATCTCCTTTCTGTAGAGCTAATAGAGAAGGAGGAGGTGTGTGTATCTTTATAGAAAATAGAGACTCCAATGAATTTAAACTCATAACTGAACTGTCATGTGTTAATGCCGATGGGGATTTTGAGTGCTGTGGGATTTCCTGTAATAACAGAATGCTTAAATTTCTTCCAAAATGCTGGATGGTAGAGGAACCTATAGATCAGGATCAATAAAAAGGCCTTGTCCTATACTAGTTTTTTAATTTATGCAAAGTGCACTTTCAGAGTCAGCACTCCATTGTCAATGCCTTCTGACAAACAAGAATCTTAAGACTAAATAACCAACAGTGGTGTAAAAACAGTAACAAGACATATACAGGATTAAAACTAATAGAACATTTAAAAAATAGTCACCAACCAATAAAATTAAAAATGATAAGTGTACGTCATAAAAATAAAAAGTTAAAACCAATAAATTATCACACAGAATCAATGGTTATTTCCATAGTTTTTTAACTTATGGCATTACGCATTGGGGTAATTCAAAAAATTGTATTTTAATATTTACTTTGGAGAAGAGATCTGTGGGTATTTAGAGGACTGTAAGTTAATTTTTTAAATGAAAAATGACATGAGCAGGGCCAGGGAAAAAGGAGCGTCTAATGCAGCATTTGCCTAGATGCACTGAGCCTGCCTTCTGCTCAAGAATGCTGCATTTGGGAGCAGCACAATCAATCCAAACAACTACCTAATCACACTTCCAAGAGGCATATATACTAAACAACAGCATTAACGTTTATATTCAACAAAAAGTCGAGAAACTACTGTCAGTCACTCTTTAAGGAGTCAATAATAATGACGTTTCCCTCAATATTTATGTAGCAAACAATATTCTTTTTGAAACAAAATATAAAGTTGTATTACAAAAATAGTGTACCACACAACATAAAAGAGCCGCAGTTCCCTCCCTGACAGGCGGGGGGGGGGGGCATATAATATCTATCTAAGAAACAAGAATATGTTTCAACCCCACCCCCTCCTCACCATAAACATAAACATTTCAAGAAAAGCGTAACATGTAAGACTATTTATCACTGCCCAAATGTATTAAATCTATTAAAAAATAGTTTTTGTTTCAAAATAAACTAAAGAACTTCATGTCTGAAGGATGTTTTTATACACAAGATGAATACTATTACAAATGTTCAATTGAAAAATACAGCTATAAAATATTTATCATAAAAACCAGTCAAAAAATAATTTATGATGAGGTACATTGTTTTTATAAGCTGCAATAATTTTCACCTCATTAATAAGGCTTTTCATACTTTAATAAACTTTCACATCAATTATTTGTGTTGTACATTTAGAGTGGCATTAAGATTGTTAATTTAATTAATTTATTATATATAGTTATTTAAAATTATAGATTTTATAAAATGTATTCATGGAATATGAGCTAATATTTTAATGAATGTATTATATAAGTATAATTGCTATTCAATAATATATAGAGAAATTAGTTGACAATTAGTAAATTTTTTATTGAAAACAAAAACATTTAATTCAATTAATTCATTCAAACTGTCCAGGCAATCCATTCTGCAATCTCACAGTCAATAATGTTTAACTGTGGAAAGCTTGGTAAATGACATTTTCTAAAATTAGTATAGTTGGTTAGTTACTTGGTGCAACCTCAAACAAAGTAAACACTACTAAAGCGAATATAAAGCTTCGGATGGGAAACGGGGAGGGATAATTTTGAAAGAGCAGGGACCAAATCTATAAGGATAGTATTAAGGAGAGGGAAGTAGGTATAAATGGATAACGTTGGCTCTCTAACTGGACGATGGTGGTTGTAATGATGGTAATGATATTATTTTGCGATTCCAAGATTTTAAATTTATTTGGGTATTTCAAACATACTTTTTTAAAAAGGGAAAGTTTGTTTGAAATCCAATATTATATTATGTTAAATATGATGCCATGTAAGAGAGAAATACATACCTATAGAGCCAATTAATATTGTCTTGGTGCAACTATTTCAAGGCATTGATTGGAATTACATTGAATTACAATTCATATCTCTATCACTATTTTTTATTAATTTTTTTAGGGGATCTTTTATAATGGAGTTTGTGGGCGAAATAAAGGATAGCCAGGTGCTAAATGAGCTGAATACAGATGCTGACAACAAAAGGAGAAATTACTGTATGAAATATGATAGGGACAAAATTATTGATGCTTCCTCTAAAGGGAACTTGTCGAGATTTATCAACCATTCTTGTGACCCAAACTGTGAATTTCAGAAGGTAGGTGCATTTATTAGGGGTTTTTCCGTTATGTTAATTGTATACTCAGCTTACATTATTTCTTTAGTTACTTGTTATTGACTATCCAATATACTGAGCATCTTTGCACTTATTTATTTAAAGAAATATATTTAAGGGGTAATCAGACAAAATAGGATTAAAATATACTATTATTTATCAGGTGTTCCAATTATTTTATTACTTTTTCTGTTTTTCTAATAATTTCAATCATATTTTATGAAATTGCCTCAATAGAAGTGGAAAATGTTTCACACATGAGTTAAGGGAATGAATATTGTTCCTCAATAGAATTGTGAATCATTTGTACATATACCAAAGATATTGATATTGTCAAAGTGGGTTATTTTATTCTTTACTATCACAATATGAGTGAGATAGTCTCAAAAGTCAAAACTAATATTTGTCAATATCTCCCAGCTGGGAGCTCCATTATTAATCACAGCTAATGCACATGCGTTGTAGATCTTCTGTGATGATCACGTAATTCCCCACGTGTTTCTAGTAAGTAAGGCCAGAATGTTTATGACATTGTTGATATTCGGTTGCAAGACCAAGATGTGCTGTGTTATAACCATTGCTGAGCCCAGAGCCACTCCCATGTCACCGAATCTTTAAGATCCGAGATTAACATGTTGAGGATGCTAGGTCATTGGCCGGGCTGGAGAATACAATGTAGTCGCTCGATGGAGTCGTGCGCCAGCCAGAGGACTAGACCATTTCTCATGCCAAGGTGGTGTGAGCCATCCTCAACGTGTTAAGTGGGAATGCCGACTGATACTTTAGGAGGATGTGCCCTGTCTAATTTGCCTCTCATGATTAGCACTGCGGTCTTGTCCAGAGCCACTTTCATTTCAACTTTGCCACACCATCACTCTACTACTTTGACAGCTCTTGTGGGCTGGCCTCTTTTCCATTCCTCCAACAATTGGTGGATTGCGTCCGTAGTTGATCACTCTCTGATGCTTCCAAATTGCCTTATGCTAATTTTAATCTCCATCATCGACCTTATGGAATTTCTGATCAAGGCCTCAAGTACTTTTTCAAGGACTGGTAACAGACAAATAGGCCTACAGCTCTTCGGAGAGAAACATCCCATGGTCCTCGTTTCTCGATTAGCAAAACATCGGCTACCTCCCATACCTTAGAGAATAATCCTACATTAAGGCAAGTGTTATAAACTGGTAACTTTTGAGGCCCAATCACTTTTAGTGCAGCCTGAAGCATCTTATATTGTATTCCATCACTCGATGGTGAACTATGGGGTTTCTTAGGTTCCACTGCTAGCTCCACAGCTAGCTGTCCCAGGAGTAAGTCTCTTCCTTGTGCGTTTTTCTTACTGGTCTCAGGTGTCACTTCTTGGGTTGTCTGCACCGAAAAGGCCCTCCAGCATGTCCCATGGGTGCCTCTGCAAGTGTTGATAATACTATTCACTTTACCCTGCAACACATGTATATATGGCTCAGGATTGAAATGCTGTCCCATGCTGACTCCAAGATAAGCTACTGTCTCTGGGAATTTCAAGACAGTCTGTCCTGCAATGTTTAATTTGACCTCCTTCAGCCAGTCGGTGATGGAGTTGATTGCTTCCGTCGTTTTCCTATCTACTTGAGCTGCCTCGAACTAGGTACGCCACATCATCGATATAGGCCGTGACACTGATACCTGATGCTGCTAGAGCATACATGACGTCATCTTACAGGGCCATTCAGCATAGAGGTCCCACAACTGCTCCCTGTCGACTGCCCTAGTAGTAGTAGTAGGAGGAAAGCTGTGTTTTTAACAAGTGTTTCCAGAACTTTTCCCCGGATGGGGCATATTGGCCTGTAGGTTTTTGCGGAGCCTGGGTTCCTGGGTCCTTTTTTCTTAAACAGTACTATGATGGCTATTTTCCATATTTTTTGGAAAATACCCAAATACCTTGCCTGGGTATCGGTGTACTTGGTTGGGTCGTCCTCACCAAGGTGCTCTAGCAGGTACTTGTGTGCTGATTCAGTGGTTGTCGGATACTACCCTTTACTTTCAACAGTAGGTAAGGCAGGGGACCTACGCGTCTGCTGTTTGATTGCCCTGTATGCAACTCCTCATAGCCCGTTCACTGTGGTGTTCTCCACAAATGAACACCAGGACTCCTTTTTCACCCTGCATATTTTACTGGAATATGCATTCCTGAGTTTTTTGTTGAGTTGCCATTGTGTGTAACTCAATTCTGATTCAATGCAACTCTTGGTATTCCTTCTAGTTCTATTAATTAAAGCCCTAGCTGCGTTAATTTCGTCATTCTACCACAAATTTTTTTTCCGGTCGCTCACATTTCCCATGAATTATCTTTTAGAGCAAATTTCTCGACCGAGCTGGTCCTCTCCGGCGTCCCTTCTGTTTTCAGTCTTAGTCTTATGGTAGCGGGGTCGCTTGTGGCATTATGGACCATGCCCCAGTCTTTGACCTTGTTGAACAGGTCGGGCATGACAAAAGTGATGTATATGAGATTCGACGTAGGTGGCTCTGAACGTCGGTGGGGAGTGTCTGTCATTAAGCACCTGGGGACCACATGCAGTGATGAAATCTGCCATGATTCTTCCTCTCAGGTTCATCCATTTAGAGCCCCATTCTATATTCCAAGCATTGCAGCCTGTACAGATCACCACCCTCTTCTTCTTGAACATGTACAAAAACACTTCTATGGTACTGAGAATGGATCCCATGTCGAATGTGTGGCGGCATGTACGCCGAGATTATGTGATAGCACTCTCCACCTTTACTGACTGTCATTGCAGCCACCAAAGGCGTGCTGAGCGAGTGGTGTCCTATGGTGCTTTGGAAAAACTCATGGAAAAACAGGCGATTTCAGGAAAATTGAAATTTTACCATAGAAATTAAAAAGGACACAGAGTGTCGCACACGACTCGATTTTTTAATCTGTCTGGCTACCACACTGCTGAATCTCGCAATGGTGGCTCGAAATGAGCGCCAGTTACGCCCCAAAGAGTGATGAAAAACAGGGTCAAAATGGCAGACTTTGAGGGTTGTAACTCCTTCCAGAGTGAAGATATTGAAGATTCGACAATTTTTCGGAATCATAAATTTAAGTTTTAGTATTTCATAAAATGTAAAGTACCTTTGCTTTTTATTTTGAAAAACATTAAGAATACTTAAAAAATATGCTATTAATTTTCATTAAATATCAATTGTTTTCCATTTGTTTTTTTCAGTGGACAGTTAATGGAGAACTTCGAATTGGAATCTTTAGCATTAGAGCTATAGAGCATGGTGAAGAGATAACTGTCGATTACAATTATGGTTGCCGAGGGTAATATTTTAATTTATATTACTAAAGTATAACAAAATATTTTTCTTTAATTAAGCTTATTCAAGCTGTAGCTCAAACATAAACAATTTATTCTTCTTATTCTGAACCCAATATTTTTATATGTTCTTCATAGTTTCTTGGCAAGGGTCACCATTAAAAAAATACTGCCCTACATGTTTCTTGGTTTACCTTTTCAGAAATGGATGGCCCCTGAAGAGGTGGTATGCAAGCCACGAAACATGTATGCAAGTATGAATAAAGTTTGCGAGAAAAAATGTTTTTTATTGATCACCCTTGCCAAGAAAATATGAAGAAAATACAAAGATTTAATAAACATATATGTCAATTAATTGGATGTTGGCTAACTTAAAAAACTCACAGTTCTAGTTACATTTCATTGCAAGTTTCTCAAATAAAAAAGTATTATGATTAAGTATTCCTTATCCATTTTTTTAATGAAGGTCTAACATGATGTGAAGGTGAATCCACCACGTAAGTAAAACATTTCAGTATGGCTTTTCGACATGCCAACTATACATGCCACTTCAAATCACCCAACTCGATGAACCACCAACACAGACTGAAAACACTACCACTCTCAAGGAACCATGACATAGGGTCGAGCACAACTTATGATATAGCACACTGTAACGGTTACAAACGAAACACTATTGACAAAATAATGAAATATTATACTGAAACACAAAAGGACACAAATGGACATATTAGGAAAAATGGAAACGAATAAACAGAGAACTTTTAACTCGAGTATTATAAATGAAAACTCAACACTTGCTCAAGATTCGATATTTAGGCCGATGAAAACATAAAAACAGAACAGAAAGTAAGACTGAACAAGATCGACAGTCATCTTACAATTACAGGCAGATAAACAATGAGAATATATGTTTCTTTAATACTAAACAAATATAATTTAAATAATCTTAAAAAATATATAAATTAAATAATAAATAGTAACACTTTTAAACAAATTGTTTGCTATCTCTGCAATAGATATTGAATTTGTAACTTATCCATTAAATGTTTAAATCAATATTTAAATATAATTGTTATTTATCTTTATTTTACCAGGAATAAAATGTCAAAATGCTTCTGTGAGACCTCTAACTGCAGAGGCTGGATATGAAATCTGAGCTTGGTGGAACAACAACAATTATTGGTGTCCCAAAAGTAATTATATTTTTATTTCATTTATTTTTATTTATAATTTCTCACAGAAATGTTTTGTTGAATTGTCTCTTTACAACTGACCCTATTTAATGACTCCATTTAATAAGTAACAAGTAACAAATTCCCTTATAAGTACAGGGGTACATTTATAAAAGGGTGGAAATACAAAAGTTTTACATTTATATTAATTGGGATAGTTGAATTTTGAGAGGAATGAATTGGGTAAATATGGGAGGACGTAACAGCTAACTTTTTTTAGTTGCTACTTCATTCGTTCGTTCATTTTCCCAAAAACCAAAAGCAGCAAATAAATAAAGTAAATCCGTTCATGAAGTAAACTCCTTCATGCTCTTATCATTATTTCTTTATTAAAAAAAAAAAAAGTTTTGAGCCTCCAGGATTCATGTTGGGCTTCAGGTGCAGACAGTCACAGGGTTAACAACTTTTTTTTTTAACCATCACCTTTTCCAAAAAGAAATGTTTTCCAAACACCTTTTTTAAAAAAAAATATTTCTCAAAACCAACAATTTATATTAAAAAAAATTATTTAAATAATTCTTCCTTAATTACTTCTTTGTGGCAATTTTTAAGGCATTCATCTAGGGTCGTCACATTCATGGCAGTAATAATCTTCTTTGCTTCTGATGTCGGATTTGGCATTCTTGCCAGTCTTGAATTTGTTCTTCTTTTCTCTCAGCTGTTCAGATTTTCATCAATTTGAGATTGATCAATGTGAGAGGTTTACCTTTTTCTGATGGTCTATTTATGATATAACTTTCTCATTGGCCAACTGTTGATTCAAAGCAGCTTGTCTCACTATTAATATCTTCCTGTACCCATTTGCTAAGAAATTGACCTACCATGTGCCATGAGTGCTGAAAGGCAATTCATCCAGTAATGTACAATGCGAGAATTCCATATGAGGCAGATATCTGAATAAAAAGCTACCACTGCTGGCTTGAGCAAGTACTCCTGACCTAACTTTGTAAGCAGGAAACATGGGGTTAAAATTTGATGGGAAGAAATTGAACTTCAAAATATTTTACAATTAATTGTAGAGACAAATTGTATATCTACAAAATTGCATGTCAATACAACTATATTACGTTAGTTAAACAAACATGCCTATAGCAAATAGGCAGATGTTTTTGACACTGGTGGAATATTAGATAGATGCTTGGCTTTGAGAACTGATGGAGTGATGTGATTATGATGTCTTTTGTCAAGTATTTATTTATAAATAATGGCTCTAAATGAAACCCGAGGGGAGCTAGATTTAAGACAAAGAAAAACAGCATGTACTCTTAGGGGACAGCTGTATTGACATCAGAATGGATGAAGGGGACAGCTGTATTAACATCAGAATAGATGAAGGGGACAGCTGTATTGACGTCAGAATAGATGAAGGGGACAGCTGTATTGGCATCAGAATGGATGAAGGGGACAGCAGTATTGACGTCAGAATGGATGAAGGGGACAGCTGTATTGACGTCAGAATAGATGAAGGGGACAGTTGTATTGACATCAGAATGGATGAAGGGGAAAGCTGTATTGACATCAGAATGGATGAACAGGACAGCTGTATTGACATCAGAATGGATGAAGGGGACAGTGTTATTGACATCAGAATAGATGAAGGGGACAGCTGTATTGACATCAGAATAGATGAAGGGGACAGCTGTATTGACATCAGAATGGATGAAGGGGACAGCTGTATTGGCGTCCGAATAGATGAAGTGGACAGCTGTATTGACATCTGAATGGATGAAAGGGACAGCTGTATTGACGTCAGAATAGATGAAGGGGACAGCTGTATTCACATCAGAATGGATGAACGGGACAGCTGTATTGACATCGGAATAGATGAAGGGGACAGCTGTATTGACGTCGGAATAGATGAAGGGGACAGCTGTATTGACGTCAGAATAGATGAAGGGGACAGCTGTATTCACATCAGAATGGATGAACGGGACAGGTTTATTGACATCAGAATAGATGAACGGGACAGCTGTATTGACATCAGAATGGATGAAGGGGGCAGCTGTATTGGCATCAGAATGGATGAAGGGGACAGCAGTATTGACGTCAGAATGGATGAAGGGGACAGCTGTATTGACGTCAGAATAGATGAAGGGGACAGCTGTATTGACATCAGAATCGATGAAGGGGACAGCTGTATTGGCATCAGAATAGATGAAGGGGACAGTTGTATTGACATCAGAATAGATGAAGGGGACAGCTGTATTGACATCAGAATAGATGAAGGGGACAGCTGTATTGACATCAGAATAGATGAAGGGGACAGGTTTATTGACATCAGAATAGATGAAGGGGACAGCTGTATTGACATCAGAATAGATGAAGGGGACAGCTGTATTGACATCAGAATGGATGAAGTGGACAGCTGTATTGACGTCAGAATGGATGAAGGGGACAGCTGTATTGACATCAGAATAGATGAAGGGGACAGCTGTATTGACATCAGAATGGATGAAGGGGACAGCTGTATTGACATCAGAATGGATGAAGGGGAGATTTTGTAATATATTGTAAATCTGTGTGTGTGTGTGTGTGTGTGTGTGTGCTTGTGCTTGTGTGGATACATAGAAAGAGTCTATGCCTCTCTTGCCGTGGCATACAATGAAATATTTAAGTATAGTGTCAGGGTTATTGCTGGGTGATTTGAATGCTCAGATAGACAGAGACCTATTGACCTAATATCAGATAGCATATCAAACTTGAGCACCTTATCTGGGTAATGGAAATTGGTCTACAGAGATTTCTACGCTTAGGGATTTAAAGACCATGTCTATCTTCTTGTGAGTACACATACCACAATGTTTACTCACAAAAAGATAAAAATCATAGATTAGCTAAGATGGCCAAAAAGACCATAATCAGTGTCATATTTCATATACCATTTAAATAGCATTTGGAATGGGGAGAAGTCAATTGGGCCCATTAAAGATGCTATAAACTAAAGTGTGAAAGTAAAGGTAATTAGTGCTTCCCTCTACAGCTTATAAATACTGTCTGTGACTGTTTGTTAGAGGTCGATGGAGAGAGCTGAAAGGATAATGGAAAGGTGGTTTCATTTACCCTGGATTCTCAACAACTGAGAATATCCTTGCTTTAAGTGATATCTCTGCACCATATCTTCATTGACTTTATGCTTTAGAATTTTTAGAATAACTCAAGTTACAATAATTTGAACAAAACAATTCTGAATTTGCAACATGCGAGAGTGGAAGTTGTGGAGAGACAAACACAGGTGGCTCTCTAGGCCAGCTCGCATCATATGTAGTTGCTGACTTGAGTCGGCTTTTAGCGGGAAAAGGGGTAGATAATGCATAGTAATGACAAATACTATCAATGATAATTATTAGCATTGTCTACATTTCTGCAATGCCCAAGTAAAGTATAGAGCTTGCCTTAATTACCAGAAAGCAACGGATATACATAAATAATGAGATTTAGAGTTGTTTTTCTCATATGTACTTTTATGATATTATGAGCTTTAAACTGGAGATAAACATTAAGTGGCATGTAATGTTAAAGCAAATATAAAGTAAGTATTCATTAAACTTTACATGTGCATAGTAACACAACATTTAATGCTTACTGTGAGGATGTGTTAGCCTCAGAAATGTAAAAAGTCCGTCACGCAGGGGCTGCATAAACTAAGCAGATTTCCCACGTGAAGTTTAACAATAGATAAATCTACATACTGGTAACACAACACTTCTGTGAATGTTAAGTGAATAAATACAAACGATAATAAGAAACCTCCCGACGGAAAGCGTCTGAAATGTAAACAAACAGGTCTCCCAACTTCTTACCGGAAAGAAAAACAATTACTGTAATATATCTGAATATAATGTATTACTTTGATTGATAAATATCTAGTACTGTAATCTATAATGAATTAGAATAATTTTTATCACAATCAATCAAATTTAAGTAGTCCAAAAACTTAGGAAGGGGGTGTCACCAAAACATATTTGAGTGTATCTTGTATATTAAATGTCTCTTGAAAACAATATTTGGTATTTAAGCTTTGAATAATGTGTTTTATTACATAACCGAGTATTGTTTATGTAACATGAGTAGAAGTGGGGGTTTGCTGAAGGCCGAAAACTGAAAAAGGCCAATATCTCGGTTAATATTCAAGATAGAGAATAAATGTATACAACTATATTTATAGTACATTTAATTTACTATAAGATTGATTCTATTAAATTTTTCAATCTGACGTATAGTAACGGAAATATTTTGAATTTTCAAATTTCTCCCTCCTCCAAACCCCCCTTCCCCGGGTCCCATTTCAGCCATTAACAAACTTGATCTTTCTTTTTACATAAAACGACTAAATATCGGGTTTGGTAATGATTAAACAATAATTGCGACTGCTAGTGCAGAGGTAACAGACACATACACACATACACACACACACACACACACACACACACACACATATATATATATATATATATATATATATATATATATATATATATATATATAGGGTGTGTTATTCTTCTCAGAGTTTTGGTCAATGTTGGTGAAATAAATCTTAGTTTATGCCGATATTTCGAGAATCTTTATTTTCTCTTCTTCAGGGCTGTAAAATAAATAAATGCAACCTGGTCAAAAACATCAGCACAATTATATATATATATATATATATATATATATATATATATATATATATATATATATACAGTTTAGAACGGACCACATTTTCGTCATCTCCTGTGTAGGATCAATGGACATTTGAAGAAAAATTTCGAAAATCGTGTCATGAGTACAATCACAATAGCTGATTTCCTTTAAGGGAAATCTGCTAAAACATGAAATAGATACAGTTGTACTTGGGACCACTTTTGGGAATAAAAATTGTTAATATCCACATCTATGATGTTCCCAGATTGCAGTAAAATTTAATAAATGTAATTGCACAGACAGGAAGTATAAATAGATAGGACTTATTATAGTTTTAGTCCAAATATTTCCCAAGCAAAGCTCCCGTAAATAGTACTTAATAATCATGAATGCTATCCGTGATTATGATCATTACTGCCCAGAATATTTGGAACAGTACAGAGGGATTGTACAGGATATTTTTGGTTATTCTTCAAAACTAAAAAATTATACAAGTTTGCATTTGTTACTAGATATTGAGATATAAACCCTTAACACTAAGGCAGGGAATAAAAAAATATTGTATATAGTGATGCCTTGCCAAAATAAATACCATCATCATTCAGGCTGCAATTGATTTCCTGAGCGATGCTGGGTATCTTAGTTATAATAGCAGATTTCCCTTAAGGGAAATCAGCTATTCAGGTTGTACTCATGACGAGATTTTTGAAATATTTCTTCAAATGCCCATGGATCCTACCTAGTAGAAGAAGAAAATGAGGTCCGTTCAAAATTATATATATATATATATATATATATATATATATATATATATATATATAAAATTGTAACCTTTGTCTGTACAGTGATTTTTTTCCTCAAAATTTCATGATAGTTTTTCGTTTCACATGCCATAGGCACAATATCTGCAATTTCTAGCTTTGGTGTCTGTTAGTTTGTTTGTTACCTTTTCATGCATAAATGGCAGAACCGAATTTTATGAAACTTGGTATTTATATAACTACTAACCCAACTTAGACTTTAGGTCATATTCATATTTTATGAGACGAACAGGAGTGGGGGTAATAAGGGAGGCCTGTAATTAAAAATACCGATATTTTGTTGCATATTGATTTTTTGGCAAACATGCACATAACAAAAGTTGTTTGTTTTGTTATTTAAAGTAACTTATGTTATATGCACTTTTTCCGAATAACGAAGTATAAATGAGGTATACACGAAAAACTATAGAAGGGGTTAACAATATTATAGGACACAAAAGACTTAATCAAAATCAACGAAACTCCGTATTTTGGCTAATGTTAACGCCTCCTTCATTATAAGATATACATTATTAGGAATGAAGAGGAGGGGGGGGGTTGTAAGGGAGGCATGAAATGAAAAATAGTCATATTTCGTTTCCTTTTGCTTTTTTGGTGAACATGCACATGACAAAAGATGTTTAATTTGATATTTAGAGTAACTTTTGTTACATACATCATCAATGCGTATCCATGTATGAATTTACTCAACTTTGTACCTTGATAGATTAATACACTTTCATTATGCTTAACAGCTTGAATGAGGACCGAAGTATATTGTTATGCCCCCCCCCCCTCTTACCCAAACATTAATTAATCAGAAATGTCAGTTTCCCCTTAAATGTATTTAATACTTTATTTAATTAAAATAGGAAAATTAATTCAACAAAAACTTTTGTATTGTGAAGAAAATGTAATAAGAATTATTAACATAATTTAATGTAAACAGAACTGATGTCTTAAAAAAGTGGGATGTTGGTTGGCAACAGTGAGTGTAGGGGTGAGACTTCCTTTCTGTCCTCTCACTGCTAACCTTATATTTCAGTGAGTTGTTTAAGCTATTAGCTTTTCCTCATGATTAAGATTACTTCAATATTCTGGGTGTATGTGTAAAACTCTTGGATTTTAATACTGGTAGGATTTGAAAAGAGGAAAATTTTAGTGTATTATGTGTGTTATTTTAGTGTAACAGGAGAAATTATACAACTAAATGTATTATGGCGGGATCGCACAAAATGTTATAATCAGTTCTGCCCCACCCCTCCCGACCTCTCATTGGCTTATGTTCACATAGGACTGGATGCTTGTACTTTTAAGAATGTAGAGTTTTTCTCAGAAATGTGAATTTTTTTAAAGTCTCATAAATATATAATTCAAAAGAATGAACCCTGGAGATCCAGTTATTTCTGGAATTTATTAACTCTGCTCCGTTAATATATTGTTACGTTTAATACAAAATCAGTAATAAATGTTGTTTATTAGAGTTCTTTTGGATTGCGAAATTGAACACACAAGCGTTAGAGTTTTTATGACCAATTTAAGTGTATTTCACTTTAAGTGCACTAAAACATCTGCCATCGTTGTGCTTTGGACCACTTTTGAGGAAATGAATGTTTATTCATAGATGGTTCGGAATGCAGAATTCTTTCTATGATTATGAATAATATGATAATCTATGACTATATTATATATAAAAAACAAAACATGCACAGGAAACGGGTAATATAAAAATATTTTGTATAGAGTAGAAGCAAGTACATAACAAATACTTTTATTATTAACATATCCCCAGCACGCCGGATACTTGGGTGTAAATCCTAAGCATTGAGACGGGAAAATGTAAAAATATTTTACAAAGTAAAGCCCAAAAAATACAATCATGATTCAGCGTCAAATGATTTCCTGGGCAAAGCCGGGTACCTTCCATTACACAGGCCAACGATGAAAAAACTTTTTTAATGAAAATACCTTATTCTTATGTTGTTTAGGTTGCTGAATCCAAATATGATGCTTAAAAAGTTGTATCACCCACCATTTATTCACATTTTATAGTTAAATTCATGAAATAAAGAAACATTTTTAGAATTTAACAGCTTTTTCATAGTTAAGATAACATGAAAAAATAGGTCTAATGAACAAAGATGATGTTGGCAGCACTGCTGAAACACATGCTAAACAGCTGATGTTTTGTTTATTTTCAACATAACCTCACTTTTACGTTTCCTGTACATGTGCTCAGTGCAATGTCTCATCGCGGCTGTAAAAACTCTGCTGACAGTTTTTGTTATATTTGTGGTGAGTTTGTTATTAAAAAGCACCAAAGAAACATTACAGACTTTGTGAAAAAGGTTTATCTAGCATACTTTGGAACCAAACTTGGAGACCAGGATAAACCTTGGGCACCGCATAAGGTATGTTATGTATGTGTTGAAGACCTCAGGAAATGGTCAAAAAAAGAGAAAAAACACTTTAAATTTGCTGTTCCCATGATATGGAGGGAACCAAAAAATCATTCCGATGACTGTTACTTTTGCAGTGTAGATATTACTGGTCATAACTCTAAGAACAAGAAGGTAATAAGCTACCCTAACCTTCCGTCCGCCATCCGACCAGTAGGGCACGGTGTAGATTTGCCAATCCCGGAACCACCAGAGGACTTAAATTCTATTGAAACAGAAGTATTTTCTGATGTACAGTCGGAGTTAGATGAACACGATGAAGAATTCCAATGTGTTACAGAAAATGTAGAGCCTAAATTGTTCACTCAGGTCGAGCTTAATGACTTAGTTAGGGATCTGGGCTTAACAAAAGAAAAAGCTGAACTGCTTGGCTCTAGGCTAAAAGAAAAGAACTTGCTGGCGGCTGGAACCAGCTTTCATGTGTATAGGAAGAGAGAACAACAATTTTCGAAGTATTTTGAACAAGAGGGTGATTTGGTGTACTGCTCAGACATTCATGGTTTAATGAATGAGTTTGGAATTGAATACAAAACAGAAGATTGGAGGTTGTTTATTGATTCATCCAAAAATAGTTTGAAGGCAGTTTTACTACACAACGGTAACATGTATGCCTCTGTACCTGTCGGTCATTCTGTACATATGAAAGAGAGTTACGAAAATCTAGAAATAGTGTTAAATAAAATAGGTTATTCTGCACACGGTTGGATGATATGTGGTGATTTGAAAGTTACGTGCATGCTCCTTGGTCAGCAAGGGGGTTTTACCAAATTTCCATGTTTCTTGTGTGAATGGGACAGTAGAGCTCGGAATCAACATTGGTGCAGAAAGAACTGGCCTGCTAGGGAGTCTTTAAAGCCTGGCGAGAAGAACATTTTACGCAAAAACCTTGTAGATCCAAAAAACGTGCTCCTACCACCACTACATATTAAGTTAGGTCTCATGAAACAGTTTGTAAAGGCTTTGCCTAAAGATGGGCTTTGTTTCAAATATCTCTGTCAGAAGTTTCCACACCTTTCAGAAGCTAAACTGAAAGAAGGCGTCTTTACCGGGCCTGATATTAGAAAAATGATGTTTGACGTTAACTTTGAATCCACAATGACCTCAAATGAAAAAGAAGCATGGGTTTCATTCAAGCAAGTTGTCACCAAGTTTTTGGGAAATAAAAAAGACCCAGAATATAAGGCTATTGTTGCTAACATGTTAAAAAAATTTGAACAGTTAGGATGTTTGATGAGCCTGAAAGTTCACTTCTTGAGCAGCCACCTCGATTACTTCCCGGAAAATTTAGGAGATGTTAGTGAGGAGCAAGGTGAGCGTTTAAACCAGGACGTTAAAGTGATGGAAAAACGTTACCAGGGCCGCTGGAATACCAACATGATGGGGGATTACTGTTGGTCACTTCACCGGGAAGTTCAGCAAGCTATTCATCGCAGGAAAAGCTACACAAGAAGCTTCAAGGAAAAAAGGGAAAGAAAATATAAAGCAATTCCAGTTGACAAGTGAACCTTGTATCATCACATAAAATTACTATTCCAAGTATTTTACTGTAAATACAAACCATTTTTACGATTCTACAGTGTTTCATTGATTTCCCTATATACTGTAAATGGGTATTAGACTATATAATAAAATACATTTTGCTTGGAAACTAAGGGTGATACATAAAAACTACGAGCAGATTTGGATTCAGCACATAAAAATCTATCAAGATCAGCTATTAAAATTAAAAAAGTTTTCAAAAAGGTTTTTTTTGTTGGCCTGTGTTATTTATATATATATATATATATATATATATATATATATATATATATATATATATATATATTTCTCTGTTACCAGTCTAGCAGTCACTTTTTTTTTGTCTTATTGTTACCAAACTTGATATATAATCATTTTATGTAAAAAGAAAGATCAAGTTCATTAATGACTAAAATCAGGCCAGTGGGAAGGGGGGTTTAGAGAGGGAGAATTTTGAAAGTTCAAAAAAATCTCTGTTACTATGAGTAAAATTGTATAGAATCTACCTTATTGCAAATGTAATTAATTACCTATAAATGTTGCTATATACATAGTTAATCTATAATGAATATTAAACGAGATAATTGAATGTTTCACCCTTCAGTAAACCCCTCTCCAACTCCTTTCATGTTAACAATAAGCTGTTAAATCATGAACCATATTATTCTAAGGTTAAATGCCAAATATTGATTTCAAGTGACCTTTATTATGCGAGGTACACGCAAATTCGTTCCATTTTGATGTCATCAATTGAGGTTTTGCTTTCTTGTTTCGAAGATGTTTACATGATCTATACCATACTCAATATTTAACTTATCAATCAATAGTAAACACTAAAGATCATATTTGTTATTGGCGGAAGTCCGACCTGGAATAGGGGATGGGAGTTAAAAAATTCCAAGTTATTATGAGTTGGATCATAAAATGTTATAGAACCAATCTTGTTTAACTATTTATACTCTACAGTTGTTATACTGTTCATTTTTTTGTAGCTCATCTATTCAGTAAGTTATTTGTACTTTTTTGTTTTCAGCTTTCAGTAACAACAAACATATCCTTGTTTTTTATTTTTTGGCTCGTTATGTTTATCATTTTTATGGCCAAGTCTACTGCTCTATTTGGGAATGGATTTACTTCGCCAAACATTGCTAAAATGTATCCAGGCTCCACCGTTATACATTTTAATCTTTCTTAATTCAGTTCCATTGAAAATATCAAACGGATTGTCGATTGCAAATGGCTTTTGCTCTAAAGCCAAATTCTTCATCAATTTATGCATGGGAGACTTGATCAAAATAACAATTTGTCTTAATGGTTTATTTTCTTTATGTAGTTTTATAAATCCACATGCAACCAACTAATTACAATAACGTACTTTAATTTCTCAATCTTTTTTAATATTTCATCTTAATTTGTCCATATACTTTATTTGTCAATCTGTTTCTAGGTTCATTAGTTCATTTCTTTAAAAATAGAAGTATCATTAAAAATACTATTCGTTTTATTTATATAAATGCCCTTTACAATAACAACCATTTTGGTTGGGTTTTTTCCTAAACTAAATATCTTTGTTTTCCTTTAAAAATGTTTTTGTCCTAATCTTAGTCAATCTCAATTTTTCAGCAAGTAAAATATTGACGTCTTCTGGACTACTTTTGTAATTAATTTTACCTTAAACAGAATTTAATAGATTGTAAAATTCATGTTTGATGTTTTTTTTCTGTTGCTCCCAAATTTGGTTTTTCCACTGATTCCCAAATTACTTTCAACCTCTGTTATGTAATTTCCAATATATTTTTCATTTATGGGTTTAAAAAAATTAAATTTGTCGTGAAGTGATAAAAACTATGTTACTTCATCGAGGGTAACATGTACAAATAAATTTACTATCCAATCAAAGATAAATTTAAAATTAAAATTTTTTCCCCATAATTTGAATGACAATTCTGATTTTTTGTAATACTTCCTATTACAATATTACTTATTTGAATGAAATTCCAAATAAGTATGTAATATATATCTTCATTTGTTTTCGCATATATTGTCCAAAATGGATGTTTCTACAAAATATGTATATATATAAAAATTTTAAAAGGCATAGTTAAAAGGAGTAAATAGGAATACAGTGTATTTTGAAACGACAGTCAACAATAAAACATCCTGTCTGTTTTTATGTCAGGAGTTTATTATATGAATAACAAAAACCATAAAAGAATAGCTGGACATGGTAGATTAAAAACAGTAGAAGACATAAGATAATCTAAATAAATTGTTTTTCACAGAGAATGTCATAAAAAATTAGGTATTATTTGGTCAGACATACGTGAAGACCTAGTACTCTCCAATGTCCCTAATGTATGCATTGGAGTCGTGTTTATTTTTTAGTAGTGTTTGGGTTTATTCTTGCATCTCTTGTGCATTAATGAATGTTCAAGATTAAGTGTTGAAATTTTAAATTGAATACTGAAGAGATCTATAGCCATGGACCATCAGTCAAATTTGGCTATTCTAGGCTAGACAACAGTTTCAACTGGAACTTTCCAAGACAACAGTTTTTGACTCAAACCATATAAATTGTTTTAAAATAAGACAATGCCATTCTTTTTCATATTGTAATAAAAAATCCAAACTAGTAACGTAAAAAATATTTTTTAAAAAAAAATGATATTTTGAGGGTGAAAACTAGAACATACTTAAGTGCATATGAGAAAGAACTTCTACTACTGTATTACATATGCTATATAACTATACTATATATATAATTACACACACACACACACATATATATATATATATATATATATATATATATATATATATATATAGTAGTATTTACCTCTAATAACTAACTGTATATGTGGATACATATTTTCATTTATTTTCAGGGTGCTGTAAATCTTGAATTTGGTTTGGAATGCTACCTCCTGATCCTGATTCTCAGTTTTGAGGTAATGATGGAAATTCTTATTGGAACATTGGAAGTGAAAACTGACTTCATCAGTAATTCTGAATGATTTCCTAAGGCCACTGTCAAAGAGAATTTTCTATGGCTTCAAAATAACGGTTTAAGTATTGACAAACCATCTCTGAATAGAAATTCATCTTTTAATGTATTTGTGACATAAATAAGGCAATTTATTGGGGATTTCTTAAAAGTAATTTTGAATAAATAATTCAAGATTACTATTAAAAAATTTAGCAAAATTCAAGTTGCTACTTATTTTTTGGTATTTTTAGAAGAAATATTTGTAAACCGTTACGTAAAGATAATATGCTTTCTTTAAGCATCTCTAAAAAGTAGCTAAAATATTATTTATTCATCAAAAATTACAATTTTCCAGTAGTTCATTAACATTATGTTGTACTACAATGTTTAGAATTTACTACAATTTTTTTTTCTTCTGTACACCTGACTAAGGAGGAATCCTGGTGCTGGTTGTCTGAGACATGCTGAAGTTGATCTGTGTAGGGTGACAGTCGATATTGATAGACACGATAAAACTAAAAATAGAGAGTAGGCTAAAAGGAGAAAGCGTTAGTAGAGAGAGATGGATATGTTACTGTTAATGTTTCAGTGTAACGTGTTGTATTTTAGAAATGTGTGTGTAGGTGTGTCACCTGTCGTGTGCCTTTAGTTCCAGTAAGTCCACTAGCATTGTTGGTCCTTGCCATCGGGCTCGTGGTAAGTTGTCCAACAATCGATTGTCAGAGCTTTGTAGTACGCCATGGAATTTGCAGTTGTGCAGTCTTATGATAGACATATGTTATTGTTTTCAGGATAGTGTTTTGAAATAGTTGACGCTGCTGAAGAGTAGATAGAAATCAAAAGAGAGGTGTTCCTTGTTAGTGTGGGATATAAGACTCCAGTGTATATTAGATTCTTCAGTCTGAGTGGGAGCATCTGTGATCTGAGTATGTGACCAACGGAGCGGGCTTTTGTCCTGACCTGCTTTAGCTTCCTTGAGAAATGTGTTCCAAATGTGAGGTGTTTCCCTAACCTGATTCCCAGGTAGTTTATCTGTTCTGATAGTTTTATTGTTTTGTCTAGTAACCTTAAACTACCTGGGCATTTCACGGTTGAATGCTTATGTCATTCATTCAAGCCGTTACAAGCTCTCTCGGTTTGTTCGAGTGCATGGTTGTGTAATATGAAGGTGCAGTATACCGAAATAGGCAGTAATGTGCAGTATAGGGTTAGTAGTGTTTACTAACCATAGGTCCTGTGTATATGTCGAATAGTGTTAGTGCTAGCACTGACTCTTGAGGAACAGCCTTGGTCTTATTGAATGCCAATTTCATGTTAACTTCACCACACTATCTCTCAACTTCTTCAGTAGCTCTTGTGATTTCAGACTGAACTAGTCTCTTTGTGTCACCTCTGATAATGGGGGGGGGGGGGTGGGGGGGGGGGGGGGTGGGGGGGGGGGGGGGTGGGGGGGGGGGGGGGTGGGGGGGGGGGGGGGTGGGGGGGGGGGGGGGTGGGGGGGGGGGGGGGTGGGGGGGGGGGGGGGTGGGGGGGGGGGGGGGTGGGGGGGGGGGGGGGTGGGGGGGGGGGGGGGTGGGGGGGGGGGGGGGTGGGGGGGGGGGGGGGTGGGGGGGGGGGGGGGTGGGGGGGGGGGGGGGTGGGGGGGGGGGGGGGTGGGGGGGGGGGGGGGTGGGGGGGGGGGGGGGTGGGGGGGGGGGGGGGTGGGGGGGGGGGGGGGTGGGGGGGGGGGGGGGTGGGGGGGGGGGGGGGTGGGGGGGGGGGGGGGTGGGGGGGGGGGGGGGTGGGGGGGGGGGGGGGTGGGGGGGGGGGGGGGTGGGGGGGGGGGGGGGTGGGGGGGGGGGGGGGTGGGGGGGGGGGGGGGTGGGGGGGGGGGGGGGTGGGGGGGGGGGGGGGTGGGGGAAAAGTTGTTTATTTCGTAATTTAGAGTAACTTTTGTTATATACACTTTTGCCGTATACGGAAGTATAAATGAGTTATAAGCTAAAAACTATAACGGGAGTCATTAATTTTATTTGGCACAAAAAACTCAACCGAACTAAATAAAACTCGGTATGTGTATTAGCACTAGCGCCTTCATTATAATAAGCCATACCAAAATTTCTAGGGACGGACAGGAGTGGGGTTTTTAGGGGAGGCCTGAAATTAAAAATAGCCATACTTCGTTTCCTATTTTTTTTTTTTTTTTTGGCAAATTTGCACATAAGAAAAGTTATTTATTCTGTTATTTAGAGTAACATTTGTTATATTCACTTTTGTTTTACAACAAAGATATACACCAAAAACTAAAGCGGGAGCCAACTATTTTATTGGGCACCAACGGTTGAACCGACCTTAACAAAACTCAGTATGTGAATTTGCATTAATTCTTCCATGATTATAAGCTATATTAAAATTTTCAGATTCAATCGGGATTGGGGGTCATAAGGTAGGCCTGATATGAAAAATTGCGATATTCCGTTTCCCATAGGTTTTTCAACGGATGAACGTAACATACGCTGTTATTGTGTTATATATACTTTTTTGTTATATTTAAGTATAAACGAGATATACGCTAAAACCTATAGCGGAAGTCAACAATTTTATTGGGCGCAAAAAACAACCGAATTAAACAAAACTCGGTATGTGAATTAGCATCCTCTCCTCCATCAAAATAAACTATGTTAACATTTCTGTGGATGACACGGGGGGGGGGGTGGTTATCCGGGAAGCCTGTTATCTCTTGCACATTACAGAAGGTTTTTATTTGTCATTAAGAATAACTTTTGATGTGTCCACTTTTGTCGTTTAACAAAGTATAAACGAGGTATTCGCTAAAACTATAGCGAGGGTAACCAATTGTATTAGTACTAATTAATATTTATTTGTTATAGGCGTAGTAACGTTTTTTCGACATTTTCGACTTATATGGTAGTTCTATGTATAATTCGTATTAGTGAGGTTATAAATCTCAAGCGGAAGGGAAAGTCGCACGGAGGCACGCCCGCACAGTTAATTGTATTAACTTATTTCCTGTTAAATGCTGGCACTATTGGAATCTCTTTCTACTTATAACCGACTATTCCTAAATTATGTGTGCTTGGAGTGGGTTTGACAGAAAATATGTGCATTATAGATACTATTTCATTATAATAAATGCTATCCATGATCATGATTTGAATTATTCACAGTGTGTCAAACAGTAGAGAGGGATTGATTGGGAACTCATTTTCATTTACTCTTTTTAGTTAAATTGTCTATTCTCTAAGTCCCCACAGTTACCCTTATGAAAAATAATACGCCCAGACAGGAAGTATAATTGTACACATTGAAGCCTTGCTATAAAAATACCCTCAATATTCAGCCTCTAGTATATATATATATATATATATATATATATATATATATATATATATATATATATATATATAAAATTGTAACCTCTGTCTGTACATTGATTTTTTCGCGAAATTTCACGATAACTTTTCGTTTCACATGTCATAGACACCATAACTGCATTTTGTTTCTTTCGTGTCTGTTTGTTTGTTTGTTTATTCGTCTGTTTGTCTGTTTATTCGTTTGTTTGTTTGTTTGATTCTTTTTTCGTTTGTTTGTTACCTTTTCACGCATAAACGGCTGAACCGAATTTTGTAAAACTTGGTATGTATATTACTACTAACCCAACTTAGACTTTAGGCTATAATAATATTCTCTGAGACGAACAGGAGTGGGGGTTGTAAGGGAGGCCTAAAATTAAAAATTGCGATATTTCGTTTCCTATTGGTTTTTCGGCAAATATGAACATAACAAATGTTGTTTATTTTGTTATTTAGAGTAACTTTTGTCATATACACTTTTTTCGTATACTTAATTATAAACGAGATATAGACTAAAACCTATAGCGGAAGTGAACAATTTATTTTGCACAAAAGACTCAACCGAACTAAATAAAACTCGGTATGTGTATTAGCACTAATGCCTTCATTATAACAAGCCATACCAACATTTCTAGGGACGGACAGGAGTGGGGGTTATAAGGGAGGCCTGAAATTAAAAATGGTGATATTTCGTTTCCTATTGGTTTTTCGGAAAAAATGCACATACCAAAAGCTGTTTATTTTGTTATTTAGATCAACTTTTGTCATATACACTTTCGCCGTGTACCGACGTATAAATGCGTTATACGCTAAAAATGGTAGAGGGAGTCAACAATTTTATTTGGCACACAAGAGACTCAACCGAAATGAAAAAAGTCCGTCACGCAGGGGCTGCGTAAACTAAGCAGATTTCCCACGTGAAGTTTTACAATAGAGAAATATGCCTAATAACAGCTGTAGTAGTAAGTAACCTTTAAACCTATTCACGAGAGGGACGAATAATTACAAAAACGGCCGCCAGAGCTCACGGCGGAAAGTCCGAACATAGCCACTGCTGCCGAGCACATGCAGAATACAAATGCAAATATCTCAGTTAATATTCAAGATACAGAATAAATGTATAGAACAATATTTATAGTAAATTTTCCGTAACGGAGATATTTTGAATTTTCAAAAATCCCTCCCTCTAAACCCCCTCTCCCACTGGTCCGATTTCAGCTATTAACGAAGTTGATCTCTCTTTTTACGTAAAACGACTAAATATCGAGTTTGGTAAAGATTAAACAAAAATTGCGACCGCTAGAGCGGTAACAGACAAATATATATATATATATATATATATATATATATATATATATATATAAGGTCCGGGACAAAAAGATAGCCCACCCTATATTTTTTCTCTTAATAATTTTAACAATTGATATAATTTTTATTTATTAATATGTAGTGTATGCTGCTCAAATTTGAACCGAGGAGCCCTCTAATCGGAGGCGGAAAATTATAATTTGTAAGAATTAATAAATAATACTTGATTTGGGGTAAGACAAAAAGATAGCACAGTGAACAATAATAATAAAATCCTTTATTAAATATGCATTAAAAGAATACAAATGAAAATTCAATATCCTGTATACGCACCACCTTTTTCTAATGCAGCAATCATACGATTTGAAAGTGAGTTAAAATGGCGACGAATCAACTCTTGAGGTAGTTTGGTCCACTCCTCCTGAATTGTTTTTTTTTTAATTCTTCAACGCACTCAAATTGTCGGCTCCCACTGTAAACACTTCTAGCAAGATGTCCCCATACATTTTCGATGATATTAAAGTCCGGGGAACGAGCCGGCCAATCTATAATTCTGATCCTTCCTTTTCTAAAAAATTCTTTTGCAACTTTCGCCGTATGAACTGGAGCATTATCTTGTTGAAAAATTACGTTCTCTTTAGGAACAAGTTCAAAATATTTTTGTAGTTGGTTTTCTAACAAATTAACATATTGCTGACTGTTCATTCTACCAGAAATAAACACGATATCAGTTTTGTGATCATAGCCAATGCCTCCCCATATCATGACGCTGCCTCCTCCCATTTGCCTCTTGGAAAACATTTTTTCTTCTTTCCGTAGATCATGGTAATAGTGAGCCCAGCCATCAGGACCGTCGAGGTTGAATTTTTTTTCGTCGGTGAACAAGATTTCTTTCCACTCGTCTTTCCAATGAACATGTTCACGGGCAAACTCCTTACGCCTTTCTTTATGCGCCATGCTTAGAGGTGGCATACCTTTCATTTTCTTTCTTTTGATGTGAGGAGCTGCACGAATGATCCTCTGGACGTTTTTCAAATTCGTCACTACACCAGCTCTAGCCGCAATTTGACGGGCCGTTAATGATGAGTTGGATGCAACCCTTAAAATTGCTCGTTTTTGCCGTGTTGTTAAAGCCGGCGGCCTTCCAGGAGATTTCTTCGTCCCATAGCTTTCTGGAGACTTCAAAAAATTTAAAATCACTTTTCTACTCCTACCGGTATTTTTTGAAATATCGGAAATACAAAACCCTCGATTTTTCATTCGCTGAATGATATTTTTTTCACCTGGTGATAATGATTTTGCTCGTCCCATCTCACTAAAATAATGTTAACAACTTAAAAGAATAAACAGAACTGGATTAGCCTTGTCTACTCAGAGGGATTTGGTTTTCTTTGTAAAGAAACAATAGGTGTGCTATCTTTTTGTCTTACCCCAAATCAAGTAATAATATTAATTCTCACAAGCTGTTTTTCCTACCTCCTTAATCCTTAATGGATCCTTAATCTTTAATGAAACCTTAATTCTTAATGAATCCTTTAATCCTTAACCCCTATTGATTAAAAGAAAAAATATAGGGTGGGCTATATGTTTGTCCAGGACCTTATATATCTATATATATATATATATATATATATATATATATATATATATATATATATATATATATATAATTTTGAACGGACCTCATTTTCGTCATCTCCTGGGTCGGATCGATGGACATTTGAAGAAATTTTTCAAAACTCGCGTCATGAGTACGACCTCAATAGCTGATTTCCCTTAAGGGAAATCTGTTAAAAAATCTTGGTATTTGTATTAGCACTAACGCCTTCATTACCATAAGCTATAAAATTAAAAATAGCGGTATTTCGTTTTCTATTGGTTTTTCTGCAAATATGCTCATAACAAAAGTTGTTTAGTTTGTTATTTAAAGTAACTTTTGTTGTATAAAAAATTATAAACAACATATACACTGAAAGCTAAAGCGGGACTCAACTATTTTATTGGACACCAACGGTTGAACCCATTCCAACAAAACTCGGAATACATAAATTACCATTAATTCCTACATGGTTACAAGCTATATTAAAATGTTTAGGTTATAACGGGAGTGGGGGCTATAATGGAGGCCTGAAAGAAAAATTCGTGATATTTCATTTTCTATTCCAAAGCCTCCACGGGTACTAACCCTAAACACTGAAACAGGGAAATGTCAAAATATTGTGCAAAGTAAAGTCTTGCCGAAAAAATACCATCATCATTCCATCTCAAATGAATACCCGGGCGAAGCCGGGTACCTTAGCTAGTATATATATATATATATATATATATATATATATATATATATATATACATATATTTGTGTGTTAACACTCGAGCGGTCGCAATTTTTGTTTAATCGTCACCAAAATCGGTATTTAATCGTTTCGTGTAAAAAGGAAGATCAAGTTCATTAACGGCTGAAATCAGACCAGTGGGAGGGGGGGGGGTTAGAGGGGGGATTTTCAAAAATTCGAAATATCTCCGTTATTATGCAATGGATCGAAAAATTGTATAGATTGTGTGGTTTATGCAAATACGTTCTGTTCATCCGCCCCCCCCCCCTTCTTTAGTTCTTGTACTACTAAAATTTGAGTTATTAAAATATAAATTATTTTTACAATTCAGAAGCCGTTTCAGTTGGGAATTTATTAAAATGAACTGAATGTTTTCTTATTACCGTTTGTATTTATTCATGGTGGGCTTGTATTACCAGTATTCAGATTTCTCTATTGTAAAACTTCACATAGGAAATCTACTTAGTTTACGCAGCCCCTGCGTGACGGACTTTTTTTATTTTGTACAAGTGATTGTTAATGATTCTGATGCTTTTCTTTAAAACTGATGTCGACATTTGGCATATTTCTTCGGTCTTCAGTCCATTTTCTTGGAGTAAGTCGGCCGCTTTTTTTTGGGATTACTCCTCTTGCCCCAAACAGCAATCCGTCGACGCTCCAATTTTGAACTTGGTATTTTTCTTTTAGATACCTACAGCAAGGTTCGTAAATCTTTTTTTTCTCTAAATCAACCTCAATTGCTTGAGAATTTCCTGTTTCAAACCTTACTGAAGGATCCAGTATACGAGTATGTCCTGATTTGCCCTTCTTATTAATTATAATGATGTCGGCACGTCTCTGAGAGCCATCTTCTCACAAGCAACTAACCTCTTGAAATATTTCCCAGTCTGGGTGATATTTTTTGATGAGGGGTTGCTATTTCAGAGCGGACTTCGTGATGGCGTTAATTGTGAAACAGCTCTGCCCACTGGCAAGAACCTAGGACATGAGGGAGGGTTTCATACTCACTGCAATGTCTGCAGCTGGTTGTTCCTTGATTCCTACCAGGGATTGAGCTTACAGGCACAAAATTTACGTTCATCTTTACACCTGTTGTTCACTCAGAGCAGGATAGGCCCCTTAAGGGAAATCAGCTATTGAGGTAGTACTCATGACGGAATTTTCGAAATTTTTCTTCAAATGTCCATCGATCCTACCTAGTAGATGACGAAAATGATGTCCGTACAAAACTGTATATATATATATATTTGTCTGTTACCGCTCTAGCGGTCGCAATTTTTGTTTGATCGGTACCAAACTCGATATTTAGTCGTTTTATGTAAAAAGAAAGATCAAGTTCGTTAACGGCTGAAATCGGACCAGTGGGAAGGGGGGTTTAGAGGGGAGGAGTTTCGAAAATTCGAAATATCTCCGTTACTATACGTCGGATCGAAAAATTGTACAGAATCAATCTGATTGAAAATTAAATTTACTATATATATTGTTGTGTGTTACATTTATTCTCTATCTTGAATATTAACCGAGATATTTGCATTTTTATGGTCTGTGGTCGGGTATAGTTCGGATTACGTCGGCCATTTCCGCCAGTACTCGGCTCAGGTGGAAGCTTCTTCTAACCTTACCTGTCGTTTCTAACCTTACCTTACCTTCGTTACTTTGTGAGATTTATGCAAATACGTTCTGTTCATCCGCCCCCCTTCTTTAGTTCTTGGACTACTAAAATTTGAGTTATTAAAATATAAATTATTCTTACAATTAGAAACCGTTTCAGTTGGGAATTTCTTTTAATTAAGTGAAAGATTTCTCATTACCGTTTGTATTTAATCACAGTGGTATTGTGTTACCAGTATGCAAATTTCTCTATTGTAAAACTTCACATGGGAAATCTGCTTAGTTTACGCAGCCCCTGCGTGACGGACTTTTTGTTAAACATGCAGGAATTACTTGGCTTCCATTCGCTGAATGTTTCAACTCCTTTTCCTTTTGCAGGGAGAGACGACCATTCGATGAATGACTTGATGCGCAAATCTTTCCTTAACTGTCGCACATTATAATTTTCTTTCACAGTTGTCAGATTCAAACTTTCAAGGTATGTCCTTATTTCTTGGTTAAAATCTCTTGTTTCTTGAACATACCTATTGCCGTCATTCTGAAGCGTGATGCACATATTTATGTGTTGCAAGAATGCTTCCCATTGTGCTTTGAATAGCCCCAAACCTCTAACATTTCTTGCAGAGTAAAACATAATGTCCGGAGTATCTGAAGGTAAATCTAATATCTCTTTGACACAGCTTCGGACAATTTTTTGCAAGAAAGTGGGCTTGAGATCCTTGAGTCGAGCACATTGCAAAGGGTACGTGAGAATTGGCCAAATATATTGATTTAATGTGTTTAGTTTTTGATCCGACTTCAGTAAAGAACTGCTATTTAGCTTGTCGACGAGAGAGTCAATAATTCCTTCAGTACCGAGACGGACCTCTTCCTGAAAATTCACTCCAAGATATTTTATTTTCTCGTCTGGTAGCAAACTATCAATTTTCATCCCGTCAATAGTCTCTATATCTGTCTTTGTTAATTTGCCTTTTGTTATAACAACTGCTTTGCTTTTCTTTTCATTGAAAGTTAGTCCAATTTTCAGCAGAGCATCTATGGTTTGTCCTACAAGGTGTTTTGCAGACTGAAGGTCTTTTGCAATTATAGCTATATCATCTGCAAATCCACAGCAGGTTAAATTAGGCAAATCATTCACGAAATTGTATCCATATTCGGTTGCTATTTCGTTTTCAGCCAACTCGTATAAAACAAAATCTATTCCTAGATTGAAGAGCCAAGGTGATAATGGCGCCCCTCGAGCCACCCCTTTCATTACTTGAATTAAATCACTTTTGTTTTCTTTTGGCCCTGATATATAGATTTTGTTTTCCGTAAGGAGAGTGCCAATCAATTTCCTAATGTTCATTGGAATTGGAAACGTTTCTAAGGTTTTCTTTATATGTGTGTGTCCAATACTGTCAAAAGCTTTTGTAACATCTAGATAAACAATACAGCTGTCTTCTTTCTTCATTTTAGCTCGTTGAATGCAGGCATTGATTATTGATGAGTTTATAAAAGTTCCTGGACGTGCAAGAAACCCTCTTTGATGAGAAGATAGTTCTACATATTGCTTTGTTTTCATGTCAATTGCTCGTTCAATAATTCTTCTTAGTGTACTATAAATAGTTATGGGTTAAAACAACACTTTTGTCCCCAGACTTGTATATTAGTATAGTTCTGCCTTTTTGGAACAGCTCAGGAACTACATTCCATTTCAGCATGTAATTAGCAATTAATGTATGTTATAGTTTCATAGCATCCAGAGTCTCTTATTGTTCTAACAAAAATACCATCTGGCCCTTGGGCAGAACCTAATGATATACCCTTAGCTGCAATTTCAATATCTTCATCACTAAGAATAATATCTTCATTAGTTTCTGCATTTGGTTTATAGTTGTCAAGTAATTAGTTTTTTAAAGAAATCATAACATGTGTTGGCGTTAATATGACACATAGCATTTTCCTTCGAGTCATTAAATATTTGTTGTACTAATTTTATTCGTCGATAATAGTAGCAATGCTGAGCCAATTCTTATTTATAACGATTTTTACGACGTTCTGACTCTTTTTTACTCCTTTTTATTGGATTATTTGTCCTAGAATAAGTGAAGCCGTCTAGATTCCCATTTGCATTTTTTCGAGCTTTATAATATTTCGTGGCTGGATGAATTGGAGCCTTGCAACTCATTTGCTCTGAGCGAAGGAAGCCAACAAAATCCAAGATTGTCGAGTTCAGAAGCTCGTCGTTTCTTTTTGAAACGAGTTTTTGTTCAAACGAGAAGTTTTTGGAATTGGGTTTCCCAATTTTTTAGACTAACTTTCAGGTCAGAATCATGTGTGTATATATATATATATATATATATATATATATATGGATCGATGAACATTTGAACTTTTTTTCCCCCCAAATCCCATTATGAGTATAAGGTGAATAGGTGATTTTGGCTAATTGAAATGTTCTAAAAAACTGTATGTTGATTGTAGAGTAGTGATCGGTGGTGCCAGCTAAAGCGGCAATGATAGTTGGTTGTGTTACAGTTGGAGTGGTTTCTACCTCGCTGGCCTAGTATTGAAACATTATGCTTGAGACGTTTTACCTCTGCTCTGATTATCCTCTAGCTTATCGAAACTCTCCCTACTTTCCACATGGCTATTCCAGAATATAATTCAAGCCAAGTGCTTTATTTGCAGAAAATGATTTAACATAAAGATCTTGTTGTGAATATGAGTTGGATGGGAAGCAAGCCGTTCGGGGGTGGTTATGCCAAGGTTCCTAATCTAAACCCTAACAGCAAAGAATATGACCCTACAGCTTGTTTTGAAAGCTTCAAGAAACATTGGCAGCAGATAAGTGATGTTATTCAAGCTACTCAGGTATGTTGAACATTTGTCTTTCTCCATGATTTATTTACAATCTTCAAAGTCAAAGTATATTCTTTGTTATAGTTGTAAAATCAAACAATTTTCATGGGTGATTAGTGAAGTTGGCAGGAGAAATAGTTGGATATCCATATAATAAATAACAGCTCTCTGCCCCAATTTACTGTTTTATCTAGTTCATTATAACTTTTCGGCCTTTATGGGCATCTCCAAATAATCCTATAAAATAATTATACAATTTATGAAAATTGTAGCATATCATAACATTTACTACCATTCTATTATATAGTTTTACCTTGTGTTATAGTCGTAAAATGCTTTTGTTCATAATGTGGAGGAGGATCAGCTGTTTGTCAACGTCTCTAAAAGGCAAACTATTGTCATAGTGAATGTAAATGGGAGTCTATAAACAAGTATAAAGGTCTGCCTTGAGTCAACTTCAATCCCTCCACAAACTTTCTTTCTAATTTATAATATATTTTATATTCTATAATTTGAAAATTTTATAATTCGCTTAAATTTTGGGATGTTCAATAAGGATGAACACATCATATTCTTAATTTATTAATTATACTTGTATAGACTGTGTTGATTTTTCCGGTGTCTGTTTTATAATATTTTTCGATATGTAAATGGATTATGCTATTTTTCTTGACTGATAGACATTTTATTGGCTTATGTTTACAAACATGTTGCCAAGAGTCTGACCAATTACTGTTAGTATGGTTATTAATATATTATAACTTATTAAACAATGTCTAAATAAAATAATAATAATTTCTACATTCCAAATGAACAGCATATCCATTGGAATGGAATACAAAATAAATATTAATTTAATTAATTATACTTGCTTCAATAAATGATAATTTAATGTAAATATAGATTAATTCATTTTTTGTAATGTCTAAATAAAGATCAGTTTTCTGATATATCGAATTAACATAATTCTTTTCTAAGATTTATGACAAACAGAATACTAATAATAAGTTTAATTGCATATAATAAATAATATCCCGATTATCGTTGTTTAAGCATCCCCATAAAAATAATAAAATTATTTCTTTTATACTGTAAACTTTCACAAACTTTTGATAAGAAACAGAAAACATCATTAACTTTATTTTCACTGTTGTAAATCCAAAATGTTAACCAATGATAGGTATTTCTTTGGGGCACTATTATTTGTCAAGGAATTTTACCCTCGGTGATGTAAAAGCAGGGCAATACAATAAAAAGTAAATGATTCAAATGTATATATATATATATATATATATATATATATATATATATATATTGGCTCCATTTACACGTCTCTCCAGTTTTTATAATGTGCGTCTTGTTTCTATAGGATAATTTTAAATATTCACAAGACAAAATTCTTATTTGACTGATAAGTTTTTTTTATTTATGTTTGTGTCAAACTTTAAATAATTCGTAATAAAAAAAAATATTCTTCAACATAATTATTTCCTGCTATCAATTTCATGTGTGACAACCAATTATATTTTATGTCGCTCTTCGTATTGTGTAGAATTTTCTTGACTGTATACTTGGTTATTTCTTATATGGATTTGTGACCCCCCAAAAATAAAAAACTGATTTAAATATATTGATATCTGCTTAACTAAGGTACATTTCCATTATAAACATCTCATCAATTAGAATATCTTAACTTTGATTTAACTTCCTGTAAATTAAATATTGTTTTATTTTCATACGAGATTGGATTCCTTTATGTTGATAAGAGATTAGAGTTTTGGGGAAAAATTATTTGTGGGCATCGACTTTTAATTGTTTCTTATTAAACCTCATATTTACCTTAGGAAACAAGTCATTTTATTTAAAGGAATATTCAAGCTATTAAGTCGATTATTTGAATCTTCAAATTAGAAAGAACTCTTGGAAAGCGGGTGTAAAATATTCTATATAAGACAGAACACATACCATTTTGCCCTTATTAAATGTTTGCAATTCACGTTTAATTAAAAATAGCGATATTTCGTTTCCTATTGGTTTTTCGGCAAATATGAACATAACAAAAGTTGTTCACTTTGTTATTTAGAGTAACTTTTGTTATATACATTTGTTTGGTATACCGAATTATAAACGAGATATACGCTAAAACCTAGAGTGGAAGTGAACATTTTATTTGGCACAAAAGAGTCAACCGAACTAAATAAAACTCGGTATGTGTATTAGCACTAACGCCTTCATTTTTATAAGCCATACCAACATTTCTAGGGACGGGCAGGAGTGGGGGTTGTAAAGGAGACCTGAATTTAAAAATAGCGGTATTTCGTTTTCTATTTGTTTTTCTGCAAATATGCACATGCCAAAAGTAGTTTATTTTTTTATTTGAAGTAACTTTTGTGATATTCACTTTTGTCTTATAAAAAAGTATAAACGGGAGGCAGTGAGGAAATATACCTGTCAGGGACTAATCAAGCTGATCCACTCGTCTTCTTTTAGTTATACTATACCTACAAATCAATTTTAATTTTTTTAAATTTTTCAATCTATTTCAAAGAAATAAAAAAATATTCAATGATTTAGTTTATAACATTGCAACAAATAGGCATGTCAATCATTTATTTTCTATTAAAAGCTAATTCTCTTTTTTAATACTCGGGAAAGAAAGTAGAATAAAGAAAAACATTCTGTGGAACTTAACTTTTTTTACTCTGCCATTGGGGAAAGTTGCACCCTCTGCTCCGTCACCATCGAGAGTCTTAATCATTTTGTGAACTTGGTAAGAAGTTGTATTTGTTTGTAAATCTCAATAGCAGAAGCATTAGTTTAAGGATAATCTCGGTCTGAATATTTGAATATAAATGTCCATCAATTGAAGTTATAAAAATCTTGTTTTCTGTCTATAAAATCGGTGTGAATTAACTCCTATGGCCCATGCGAAATTCCTTTCACTGTAGTTTTGTCTTTGGCAGTTGATTTTGCTTTATCCAGTGTAAAAATGCCTTAAACTTATTGTTTCCTCATAGCAGAGTCTTTCTGCTTGTAGCTTCATCTATCAATGTTCCAAGCATAACTCCATTTTTAGAATGGTGTTAGTTTACTTACTTGTACCAGTTTTACTCATTTATATTTTTACTAAATTAAATTCATTATCATTTAGGCTCAATTCCACAAGGCTTTACAATTATGTTCTAACATTCCTTTCATTTCCATCTTACTTCTACAATATACATATGTGTGCACTCGTCTGAGTATATGTGTGTACATGTGTATAGTACTTGATTTTTCATGGAACATTCTTATGTTGGTGTCATCATATCACCGTATAAATTGTTTTTGAACAGTACACTAATTTGTAATGTACTCTCATTTTTAGGTGTCTAAAACGGGGGTTAAACATGATGAAATATTGGCAGTTGTCTCTAACCTGGATTACATGATTACCTTGCTTCTACTTGAGCTACATTCACCCAATCCCACACTGATGTGCCTTAAATATATTATAAGTGAAAATATTCTCGAATCTTTTTATGCATGGAGTCTACAAACTGGAATGTGAGTGAACTGATTTAAATATTTTCTACAAATATTAAAAGGAATTAATTATGTGAAAGTCTTGGTTTTCATTATTTCCCAAATTTGAATGAGTCAATTCAAAGATATTACTTATTCATTAATCCACATTTCTCAGTCTAAAAGTGAATGCTCTTTTATAACCGATATGATCTTTTACTTTATCAAGAGTTAATCATACAGATCGTATTTCCTGAATATTTTAATAAACTGAATATCGGCCACTGTATCAGTATTTGAAGAAGCTTTGAAAATGGTAATTTGTTTTTAAAATAGAAATATTTTCACATATTCCGGAAAATTATGATCACCCTAATAATATTTTGGTAATATTACCTAATGTCAGTGACATTATGGCTCATAATTAGATTTCTGAATAAGTTAATGATGCTGAAAGTGATTAAGGATTTGCATTATGCTAATCATCCCTTTTTTCATCAATTAATGATGGAGGTGTATCATCCACAAAGAATTTCAAGTAATACTATTAGATGTCTCAGATTCTAGTATAGTATTATATATATATATAGTATATAAATGTAACAAGAAGACATTCAGAGATAAAATAGTGAGGGCAGGTGGCTGCCAGTCCCACACCCTAGAATTTTTACAACAAACTGTAAATATTTCAACTTATGTTCTACGGAATATGTTAATGTTTTAAGTGACCAAAATGAACTTGCTTACTTCTATTCTTGTTGTTCTATGTTGTTAACATTTCAAAGTATGCATTAAAATTCTTAATGTTATGTACTAATAATCTTTGTTATGCTTTTAGGTATGAAAATGCCCTTATTGTTGAACAGTTGAAACTTTATGAAGTTCTTGTGTCATATTCCAATGAGAAGCTTTTAAAGCAAGATCTATTCCATAAAACGTTGTTAAAGCTTCTCAGATCTTGTGTTGATGTTTGCTTCTCAGTTGAAGTTGCAAAGCGGCTTGTGGTACTTTTGAATCATCTATGTGTGTCGTTTATTCATCAAAATGATCTTCTTTATAATTTTTTTGAAAAAAGGACTAATGACTCACCTAAGTGAGTTGGAAATGCACAGAGTTGAGTTCTTTAGCCCAACTAACAATAGAGCTTTTACTAACTAAAATAACTAATTGAAAATAAGAAATAAAACTTAGTCTAGTTTTATAATTAAAATTTAAAGTATAGAAGTTACTCACCACATGGATGAAATTAGTGTGGGGTAGTAATTAAGTCAACTCCAAATATAGTAATAATTTAAATTTACCTAGGATATAAGTTCAACAATTCTCAAAGGATGCGATTTTAGTGAAACAATGAATTGTTGTCAAATAGACCTGATCACATATCTAGAACCTTTACAGCATCAATCAAATAATACAAACAAGAACCTTTCCCTTCACAATTTTTCATTATGAAAAATATTGCTTTGAAACAGACAAATAAAATTGGAAAAGTTAGGAGAGTAGCATGAGTTTAATAGTAATTAGACATTTAATTGTATCACGTTGTTTCAGAAGTTGACTTCTGGGAATATTTTAGCTCTTTGATTTACTATCTTCATTAACCGTTATTAAGTTGGAGTATACTGTAATTACATTACATTTTTTGTTATTTTAATATTTTTTGCTCATTAGTCTTCAGTTTGTGATATTGGGTAAATTAAAAAAATAGATAAAAAAGTTTTGTTACGCAATTAGAGGCTTGTCTAGAATTTAGGGAATATATTTCAATTTCAAATCATGTTTCTAACTAAGATCCGGCACACTGTCGTAGTGAATCATGACATATCTTGAGATTATGGTCTAGCAGAAAGTTACCAGATTATCCTGTAATAATATTTACAGGTATAAAATGAAGCATGTACTCTAGTATTTCTAAAAAATCTTTTTATTTTTTTTATTTTCCACCAGAAAAAGGATGGGCTTGTCATGTGTGGATGAAAAGCAGTCAGTAGGATATAACTCATTACCATTCCAGAATTATGTGTGCTCAGACCATGCTAATACATATGTATTATTCTTATTAACGAAATGATATTTCCTTGCTTCATTTTTTTTTTTTTGTCCTTTAATAAATATTAAGACATTTTATTTGCTTTTAAATTTTTTTAAAACTGTATTTTTAGGAAATAATATATTTTTCTTTTTAAGTTGAATAACAGTTGTTTAAAATTATTTTTTAATGATTTTTTTCTTTTTCTTAGGTTTATTATATTTTCATTGTTAATCCCCTATGTGCATCATGAAGGGACTCTTGGCCAGCAGGCACGTGATTCTCTATTACTTTGCATGGCTTTGTCAAAACAAAATGATGCCCTTGCTGAATATATTGCAATCCATTCTAACATTTGTCCTGTAAGTATTTTATTTGGTTATCTGAACTGCCCTTTTGCTACTAAATTATTTATTTGAGTAATCTAGATGTAATGTTCCCTGCTCTAGAAGGAGAGTATGTTGTAAAATTAAGTAAGGAGATAGTTTGAGATCAGCTAGTAGTGATATGAGTGAAATAGGAGACAGTTTGAGATCAGCTAGTAGTGATATGAGTGAAATAGGAGACAGTTTGAGATCAGCTAGTAGTGATATGAGTGAAATAGGAGACAGTTTGAGATCAGCTAGTAGTGATATGAGTGAAATAGGAGATAGTTGGAGATCAGCTAGTAGTGATATGAGTGAAATAGGAGATAGTTGGAGATCAGCTAGTAGTGATATGAGTGAAATAGGAGATAGTTGGAGATCAGCTAGTAGTGATATGAGTGAAATAGGAGATAGTTGGAGATCAGCTAGTAGTGATATGAGTGAAATAGGAGATAGTTTGAGATCAGCTAGTAGTGATATGAGTGAAATAGGAGATAGTTTGAGATCAGCTAGTAGTGATATGAGTGAAATTTCTTATATAAAGTTTTATAGGAGATTATTTTGACTGAACTCGATAGTCTTCACCAAGGGTCAATCCATTTCAAGTCATCCAGCAGTGGTTGCTTCACTATTTTTAGAAAATATGATTTTTTTTATTTTTTTTTTAAACAATACCTTACATGTTGGAAGTTGAAAATCATCATTTTAAACATTTTTCTTCCAATAGTTTTTGAATGGTGGCCATATTTGTTTGTTGAATTGCTACATCCAAGCGTTTATGCCAACACCTATAACCCCTAAACTATTTGTCCTATCACTATGGGACAAGAACAAAATTATTCAGAAATTTATGGGCTACATTTTATGTTTTACACTACAGGACCAGTTTGTTTGTTTTTTACAAATAATTAGGAAGTATGTCTATTTGCACACCACAATTCATTGCTCTGGCTTGCACCCCATTTCTTTAAAACAATTTCAAAAATATTCAATTTTAAGGGTTAATATCTCCGATGGAGCAAAATATAAAAATCTAAAATTCGGACGAGAGGTAGTACTGCATGTCAGTAAAATGCACAAAAAATTTCATTTTGTAGTTTTGACTAATGACAAGGTAGGTGTGGTAAAAAAAAAAAAAAAAAAAAAAAAGTAGATAAATTGTAATTGTGAAGTATTCCAGTTTATAATGGCATAAATTTACAACAAAAGAAAATCTAAAAGATGGATTAAACATTAAAAATAAAGGTATTCAAATATTATCAACAAATTTAAGATTTTGTGAAAATTAAGGAGTAGTGAGATAGAATCACATCAGGCCAGAAGTTTAGCCTATTTTACAAAAAGATTTTAAAATATTTTATTCAATAAAAAAGGATTAAATAAATATTAAAATAGAAACATCAAAATAGTCTTTGCAAAATACTAGTAAATAATTGAAGTTGTTGTTTCATATGAAGCCGAGATATTTCTTCACATAATTTGGAGCGATATGGGAATGTCCAGCTCCTGTAGACAGTCTCCATTACTGTTATAGATTTTAAAATTTTGTGAGAAGGAACCCAGCACATAACAGGTAGCCCTTTATTTTCTGAATAATTTTGTTTTTGTCCCATAGTGATAGGACAAATAATTTAGGAGTTATAGGTGTTGGTGTAAACACTTCGATGTAGAAATTCACCGAAAACGTATGGCTGTCATTCAAAAACTATTTGCATTACAATTTTTAAAATGATGATTTTCAACTTTAAACATGTAAAGATATTGTATAAAAAAAAAAAAATAAATCTGATTTTTTTTAAAAATAGTGAATCAACCAAATTAATACTTTCTGGATGACTTGAAATGGATTGACCCCCAACTCAACAAAATTTAAGAAGTTGGTATTCTGGCAGGTGGAAGTGACTTCTAATGTAGGTAGATGAAAGAAATGACTACGTTTCCGCTGTAACAATTTATTAACATGACAGTGCTTTCAATGCAGTGCATCATCATCAGTGCCCGAATGTCATGGATGATTACCTGAAGACCCTTTGAACTAGAGTTTAAGTATATAGCAATATACTTGATAAGTATATAGCAATTCTAAAGCAATAATTCTTGTCAATTTTTTAAAATCTGAGTTGTGGTTACAAATTCAGTAAGCAAAAAAACCTTAATAATCCTATAGGATATAGGCACAAAAACAGGAAATTCTAATATCATGAGTTAGATTGATCTCCTCTGTCTTGCTATGTATTTTTTTCATTTAATTAATTGTGTATACGCAGCCTTATTTTTAAAAATCCCTCCTTACTGAAAAATGACTATTATTATAATTTTTTTTTTTCTAATACTAGCTATAGCATCTAACTTTTTCCCTGTTTCTGTGCTAACTTAATTCCACCCCCGTCAAATGATATTACTTACCAAATATACCATTATTTTAATTATTTATTTTGTTTCAGCTTCTTGCTACAGGATTGAGTGGTTTATATTCTTTATTACCTAGGAAGTTGAATGTCGAAGTCGATGATTGGTATTGCCTTACTCCTGATGATGTGAATGACATTTCAGAGCTAGCTGCATTCATGAATTCATTGGAGTTTTGCAATGCTGCTGTCCAGGTTGCTCATCCACTACTTGTTAAGAACATCCTTGCATATATTTATCAAGGATTCCTTCTTCCTGTTATGGGATCCGCTTTACTACAAGTGAGTGTCCTTAGAACGTTTTGTCATTCACTTTATTTTAAAGAAAAACTCTTGACAGTAGTTAAAAAGGTTTCTCTTTCTTTTGTTCCATCCATCGACTAGTACTGCAGGTTTTACTGGGCCCCAGTTCCCGATGTAAGCAAAGATATTTACATTCATTATCTGTAGCAAATTAACGCTTCTCTTCTGCATGAAAATGATCTTAACTGTACATGAGCTATCGTGTATTGATATTTTTTTTTAAATTTAATTCTTTTTGAGACCTTTTTTTTTTTCTTTTCTTTACTATCCCCAAATGAAATTATAGTGTATTGTATTCATTTCATTTTACAAGTATTCTGATAAATTTGTTAGCAATATACCCAGTTTTAATTGATATTTCTCAATTTAAAAATACAAATATAATACACTCATATATAATATATACAGATGTATGTATTATTGCATGTATTGGCATATAAAGAATCTTATTTTTTTCAATAACTTGGTTTAGTTTGACGAGTGTATAGTATTTCTCCCATTATCGGGTTATTCTTGAGTGATGAAGTAAGACTTCTGCTTCTTCTTCTCGAATTACAGTTCATGATATATCTCAGAAGAAGGAACTCATTTTCCTAGTCTATGCCTCATTATCGACCTGCTTGATGATGGCAGAACCATTGCCATAAGTGTAAATGTCAAACCAAGCAAGTTATTGCAGAAGGCAGATTTTTTTTAATTTTCCAATTTTATATTATTGCAAATGATCCTAGCATGAAGTAGCTTATGAAAGATAGCCGTAGCTGAGAATGAGAAAGAGAGCTGCTAAGCATGGAGCATTCAGTATCCGGCCAATCTTCTATGTTCCTAAATGGATTCAAAATCCTGCATGTTTTATTAACATCTAATTTGACCTCAGTAAACACAAAAATGTTGTATAGGTACAGAAGTTGATTCATATTTATTGTTATTTTACATATTTAATTAATAACCAGTGAAATTTATTAATCAATATAGTACAATATATTCATAGGATTGATCCTGATGATTTATATTAATCAAGTACTTTTATGGCTTCGATCAATTAAACTAGAACGCAACTTGCTTCTTCTGATTTTTTTTTTCTTTAGTATGCCCTAGATGTTTCGTGGCCTTTCTGCATCTCATTAGGTGCTAAATGTTTATGAGAACACAATCTAAATAGACAGTCACTACAGTATTTGACCATCCTTGGAAAGAAAATGTCTGGTTTTTTGTCTTGTTCTTTTTATTTAATTCAAGAATTATACTATACAGATTCATTTTCATTCATAAAAAATAATTTTAACTGCTTATCTCCTTTAATTGCAAATAACAAAATTAACCCCTTAGTCCTGCCAATATTCTAAAACAAAAAAATTCAAGATGCTCAATCAACCCTTTCAGAAAAATTATTAATCGAAGTTCCCCCATGACACAGATGGTTTTATACTAAGATTGCTTATGACAGTTGATTGAAAATCGATGAGAAAACAAAATATCTGTTTGAAATCCAATAGTGAATACAGTTATGATTGTATCAAGCTGAAATTGAGTATACATTTACATGTTCCCTGAGTCTAAGCTGTATAGTTTTTGTTAGTTCCGATATCCAGAAGCGTATTCAATTCATTAGTAATTAAGCAAACCCAGAGACTTAGTCATAGGTTTTTCATGCTTAATATATCCATGAAGGCAAGTTACCACCAACCCTTAAGTGGGTACTGATAGTAAAACCTTTCTCCCTAGAAATGTTTGATATCATTTTTTAGAGCTTATTGAATAGAATCCAAATACATTCTTTATTATTTTACAAATATAAAGTCCTTGTAATTAGTGGAGAAGTTAAGAATGTTATCGTAGATAAGATTCCCTCATTCTTACAAAAGCAAAAAAAAAAATATGATGTGGACATCACATGAATTCCTTGTACTCCTATTTAAATATACAACATGTTTTGCTGCACTTCAATTAAAATTATTTCATTTGAGAGTAACACTCAATATCACTGTTTTAGATAAAAAAAAAACAACAATGCCATAAAACCTAATTTATTAATCTTTCTGAGATAAACAAAACTTGGTCCAAAAAAAGTCTTTATATCTCTGATAGTTGCAGAGAAATTGGTTATATTTTGTTTCTTCCCTCCTATAATACCCCCCCTTAGTCAATTTCGGTGCATTAATAGATATATAGGCATGTTGGATGTTGGTTGTGTGTTGATGCCCCAAGATGCCAGGTTAACGTGTGTATATGGTATCTCTATGAGTTGGTAACTGGGCAAAGTAGAGAACCTCTTTGCCACTGTCTAAGCGTCTTGGGAGGTTACTCTGCTTGCAGCTCTTCTCACGGCTTTGATCTGTCGTCGAACTAGTTTGTGCTTGACTACTCCATGTTAGGAAAAAACTGCAGGACACGGGCACAACACCTACAGGGGAGGGGAAAGCATGGTAAATATGGAACTCACTAGATGTTATCTCACACCAGATGCTATCAACAGTCGTAAATATGAAGTTTCAACTTTCTAAGGCTTGTCATAGCGAGATACGTACATACATAGGTACATATAACCATTATGTGCCACATGAACTCAAGTAGGGTCAAAAAGTATTAGAATTTTCACAAGTACAATACTTTTTTTTCCTCGAAACAAGGAAGTAATTTTCTTTGTGTTAACTCACATCATAAATAAACTGTTTTTTGAATTTCAACTTTGTCTGTGACTTTGAAAGTACCTATCAATCTTCTGGGACTTTTCATTCAGTTTTGTTAGCATATTTACCTAATAAAGAGCTATTAATCTCAAAAAATGTCTCATATATAGTCGGTTGACGCTCTAGATGCTGTTATTTTTATTTGATCATTACCAAACTTGATATATAAACATTTTATGCAAAACAAAAAATTTAGTTTGTTAATGACTGAAATTAGCCCAGGAGCAGGAGGGGGTTTATAGACGACTAAATGAAAAATTCAGAATATCTGTTAATTTTAAGTTGGATCAAAAATTGTTGTATAATCAATCTTGCTAGAAATTGATTATTGTATTCTGCATTATGTTTTAATTTCTACAGTTGTAGTTTTATACATGTTTTCACTAATTCAAAAATTAAACAAGTTATTTAATTTTGTCTTCTCTTCTTTCGGGTGATCCCTTCTCCTCACTGGATTTCGGTCATAACAGGAGATCATAACTAGACATTACAATAATCCAAAATATGAAATTTCATCATTCTAAGGCTAGCGAGATATATGTACATACTGACATCTTACTGAAACAGGTTACAATGGTTTCAGGGAGGGTCAAAACTGATAATTCCATTGAAATCTGAAAACCAAAACATTTGCAGTTACAATACTTCCTTTACTTTGTACTAGAAAGAAAAAAATAGATACTCAAGTGGAATAAAAAGTATGCTCATTTGGGGTAGGGTTCAAACATTACTCAATTATATTTGCATGCTAAGATTTTTCAACAAATATTTGTTATTTATGTTACATTATTTAATGTAGCACCTTCTGTAATGTTGAAATTATTATGAATGGTATACACAATTTGAAACTTTTGTAAATGTAGATATGAAATAATTAGAAATTAGGAAGTTTGTAGCCCCTATTATTTTTTTTAATTAAAAAAAAAGTAATTTTACTTTTCATTTTAAATGGTTTCTTCAAATATTTATTGCTTTCTACTGTTTTTTGTGGTATGTTCATATTAATTACTGCTTTTATTAAAGATACAAAATTGATTGAATAGTTGAATGGAAATCTCTGCCAGTATTTTAACTATTTAAATTATAAATTGAAAAATGTGTCCATTTGTTGTTTGTTTTTGTTTTTGTTTTTTTCAATTTAACTATTTCTCTCTATGGTTGACCAGATAATAAGAATGAATTTATCATTTCTACTGTGAGTTTTATTGCATTTTGTTTGCATGTATCCCAGCTATTTTTTTTATTCACCATAATTTCTCACATACTTATTCCTAATTAATTATTTTAGTGTGCTGATCAAGAACTGACTACTGCAACGGCATATTTTGATCTGTTTATAAGAAGCCTCACTGAACCGGCTTTAATATATTGTTTTATTAAATTCATTATTATTGAAACTTATGATGGACAGAGAGTAATCGATGTGCTGATTGAAAGAATCAATGGTCTATCAAAGGTATATTCATCATTTTATTTTGAATAGTATTTTTTATAGTAAACCCTATATGCAAAACTGGAGGATGGTTTTAATTGAAAATCAATTAACCACTTATTAATTGGATCAGTGTTCTCAAACTCATGCTCCCTCATGTCATAACACGTCATTCTGCAATGGCATAAATAGTTGTACCCCCTCTCCCTCCAACAACCTCTTGTCCATGAATGGCAGGTCTTAAACAATATTAATTTTTTCTCGGAAAAAAAGTGAAGCAATAGTTTATTATTAAATTTCCATTATTCTACATTATAAATCCAGTAAAAATTTATAAATTAAAGAACTTTTTTTTCGGCCCAGTGGGAATAACTGTAGTGTGGAGAATTGTCATTAAGATGATACTAGATGAACTGTGGATCAGTATCCTCATATCAGAATCATCACTTTTCTAAAATTCGTTATTAAATTATCTGTCACATCAGTTATATCTTACACCAATAATCAAATCTGTTAATATTTAATGAATAGCTGTGTTACTTTTATTACGTCAAAAATTTGCTACTGCTTTCTCTAAGCTTAAACAATTGAGTTCCATAATATAAAAGAAACATAAATTTGATGTCTAGTGAAAGGTATCTCTTTTGTTTTTACATAGCAACAATGCCTGCAGTGAAGGTATTATTCAAAACAAAACATCAAAAATCCGTTAAAATACAATTCATAACAGCTTGAGATTAGATCCTTTCTGAGATACTCATTTTAAAGAACAATTTTCCCTAAATAAAAGATTATGCCTATTTTAATGTCGATGAAATATTTATATTTTATGATGAAAAGATTTGTTTAATCAGTATATGTCCAATGCGAGGATAAAGTATGGGCTTTTCTTAATGCACTGTGTGTAACTAAAATCAACATTCTACTCGTGCCCCTCTCCCTCCCCCCTACAGGCCACTCTATTACTAGAATTCCGCTCTCATCACTCGAATTGTACCAGATCTGTAGTGGCTGCCAATACGATCAGCTTGTGGTCCATCTAGACAGAGGCTGTGAACAAACTGAAAGCAAGAGTAGCAGGGCATAACATTTGAATTAATGGCATCTTTTCTGGGTGTCATCTCCTAGATAATACCAAGAGCCAGCTGGAAAAAGTTCCTAACTTAAAGAGAGCCAGTTGGAAACTTTTTTACTAACTTAAAAAAAAAAAAATGTAGTTTAAAATTTATAAGGGAGGGCAAAATTTGATTTTTTCAATCTAAATTTGGTATTGAGGATCAGGTTTAGTTTAAATTACTCGTATGTACCGTCTTCTTTTGTGTTATGGTTATATTCTACTTTTTTTCAGCTTTCATTAGTCACTCTCTCCCTCATGCAAACTTTAGTCGAACTGAATTGTGAAGATATTATGCTAGAACTTGTTTTAAAATACCTAATTCCTTGTAACCATATAATGGAAGAGCAGAAGTCAAGAGTCGACCAGCGAGACCCTTACTGTGAAAATACAGAACGATTTCTACAACTCACTCCAAACATTCAGAGGTCATTGTCAAACATAATATGGTACTGTATTTTATTAATTTAACAAGTTATAAATACATTGAATCATTTGACAGAAGTAGCCGAAGTGAAGGAAGCCTTTATGGTGATTATCAAGCATACTTAGCTGATGCTCGTTCAAAAATTGAAGCATGTGCAAATGCGACATCAACTTGGGCTTACAGTTATAATGGAGAAAATCCTTCATTTGCAGGTAAAATAATTGTATTTCTTCAGTCATAAGATTAGTTATACTACATTTTTCAGTCAATGCGTTATAAAATAGATATTAACTATTTTAATCCTTTTCTAAATGCCCACTCCTCTCGGTTTAATTTCAGCTATTAACAGATTCGACTTTTAGTTTTATATGAAGCATTTAAATGTTAAAATTGGTTATGATCAAAACATAATAGATAGCCCCAAGATCATTAAAAGATAAATATAACGTACGAGTATCACTCATTGCCCCTAAATTAAAATGTTTTACTTTCAATTTCCTATTTGAATTTAATCATCACTTTAAACCTTAAAACTACCTTTAGTTCGTAAAAAGCTTGGACCTGGATGATACTTAATTTAAAATCTCATCCAAGTAATTTAAACTATTTAAAAATATATACAGTAAAAACTGTCTAAAACGGAATGCAATTGGTCCGGCCATATTTTTCCGTTTTGACAGGTTTCCGTTTTAGACAGTTTGCTAGAAAAGGTATGAAATATGTACATACCCGTATTTAAAAAAAAAGCAATAACTTGTGTTCTTGTAGTAATTTAATAAAACTCAAGTAACATATATGTAATTTGAAATGAACAAATAGATTTACATTAATTTACGAAACTTAAATTTACATTACATTAATACAAGACACTAAAATTAAGATTATTTATGTAATATACATTAACATTTTTTGAAAAAGTCGGTTATAGTTGTTTGGTGAACAGATTTAGAATAATGATTATAAATAATTTCTTTTGCATCTTGCATTATATCCAACAATTGCGGGCAGTTTTTATTTGCTGCAAACTGCACTAGATCATTTACAGCTTTAAGCGCTTCACTGAATGTTTTTATTTTTAATTCCCTTTCATTTTCTGGAATTGCTTTCGCCTCGTCGTTTGATTTAGTTCCTTTGCTTAAAATATCAACAGCTCTAATTACGTCTTCGACTACTGGGAGGTTATCATCGAAGTGTAACACGTCTTTACTTTCAACATCAAGGTTAGCTCTGCGGCATAGTTCAAACATTTCTTCATCGCTGTCGATTCTTCCATTCTGTGAGCTTCCATTTGAACATCCCCACTTGGGAATCCTTCCTTTACAAAACATTTTTTTACAGTAGCTGGAAGTACGCTCTTCACAGCTTTACTAATAAAATAGACTGCATCCAGAACATTAATTTCCCTGCATAACTCCGAAACATTCGTGCAATCGGTCAATTTTAAAATTAGTGATTTTAAAAGAAACTTTTTGTAAAAGCATTTGAAATTTTGAATAACGCCTTGATTCCCAAACGGCTTCATTAATAATCTTCGTTCGAACCAACTTTTTTGGCCCGTTTTGATTGGCCTGCTGCTCCACCTAACCACTTTTCCATAATTTTATTTTTATTTTTAATAGTTTCGTAAACTTGAGTTTTTCCGATTTTATATTTTTCAGATAAAAATTCCCCAATGTTTTCTTCAGTTCGTGCTCCTCAATAAGTTTCACTTTTTCACTAAGAGATAATGTATTGTGTTTACCACCTGACATGACGGATCAATAAAAAATTCGTTTTGATAAAAGAAACTTTTAAACCGAACTGCTCCAGAACTAAATAGGAACTGAATAAAAAGTGAAGGAAATTAAAAATTCTTGGAGGATTACTGATGAAACCAACAGGACACAGTTCTTCGAAAATTCAATTCCATCACTTTCAAACCTAAGAGCCCTAATTCTATTTAAATCTAATGAAACAATTCCTCGAACCCTGTCCCTCACAAGATAGTTTGATTACAAGGTTGGCTATATTCCGTTTTAGGTGACTTTTCGTACCGAAAATAACCTTCCGTTTCCGGGTTAGACAGATTTCCGGCTTATACAGAGTGTTTTTAGGTATAAAGTTGGTCGGTTCCGAGATAATTTTTCCGTTTTGACAGATTTCCGTTTTATACAGAGTCCGTTTTAGACAGTTTTTCCTGTATATATATATATAATAATAAAACTCATTTGGGTCATCAAAACTAGGGATATGGAGCAATAACAACAAAGTTTGATTTATTATACATTTAATAACAGTAAAATAAATATAATAAATCTTAAATGTCACCATAATAATTTGAAGAATGGAAGATTAAATATCTGAAGATGGTTTGTTAAATTATTAAAAGTGTTACGAGGGGAATATAAAATAAAACAAAAGTTACAATCCAAAATAAAATAGATGAGTACTTGATAAGTACCATCAACATTTGTAAATTAAATGTAGCTTTGAATGTCAGGTTATTTATTCATAAATAAACTTAAATGTTTGATTCAATAATATAAGTGTTGTCTTATATAGTTATATAACATTCTGGCAGTACCATTAGAGAAAAGTCTCACGGAGCTAGTCTTTGATTTACTATTTAGTACTCTGAACTCGAACTAAATTTAACCCTTTCATTTAAATTACTAATAAAGTTTAATAATGATTTTATATAAATATTTTCAAGATATTATAATATTTAATGTTGAAAAGGATATATTTGAGTGATAATACGAAACTAATTATGGAATTAATTACCTACTATCCCGTATGAAATCAGTTAATTTTATTATAGGTAAATTATTGGTAAACCATAATTTGGGGTTTTATTTTTTTAGACAGTCTTGTTTTATTATTGTTTGTTTTGTTATCAACTATTAAGCAGTTGACGAATGTTTTATGTTTAAATTTAATGATAACCGATTTAAATAATGACAATAAGCTGTCTTTATGATTTGATTGGTTCATTGAAGTGAGACATGGAATAAAAGCCTTTGAACCGAAAAAGTTATAAGCTTTTGAACGCCATCTTGATAAGCATTAAGACCATGGGAAATTGAAACAGAAAAACTTAGACTAGTAAAAAATAAAAGGTATTTTTCAGCCAAGGATATCAAAAAATGAATATTCATGCTATTAGAACTGTTTTGCTGAAGAATTCCATTATATAAACTGAAATCTTAGACGTATTTAAACTGCATAGGTATTAAACGCAATTGAAATAACTGTTTTCTCCTTATTTGTGTTTATTTCATCTACTGAATTCATTATAAAAATGTAAAATATCAATAAAGTGATTATCTCTTTTTTTTTTCTTTTCTTTTTTTTGGATTATGCTTTACATAAAAAACATTTTGAATTAAACTCACTTTAATATATTTGGGTATTTTAATCACATCTTTGGTGGCAAATATATGGCTTTTTAGTAAAATGGCTTATAAAATAAGTACTTATGTATAGTAAAATCCCCATAAGACCTGGACTTCTGCTACTATATTTCAGTTAAATAATTTTGACTGTCTATATAAAATAAAAAAAGATGAATCAATTAAACATTGGAATTGATTTTTTTAAAACCCCAAATTGTTTTGAAAATAATCATCATTATGAGTCTGTTCAAAAAAAGTTTTTACCTTATCTTGTTGAAACTGTAAAATTATACAGTTGTTGTTCAATACATTTCTTATGGAAGTGAAATACAAGGTACAAAGCAGAAAGAAAAATGTAGTAGCTCTAGGCTTTGAATTTAACTCTCCAAATATGGTATTAAATAAATTTCTATCAATTTGTGCATACTTAAAGATAGATGTAAGGCCTTATGATGTCCAAGATATATTAATCTTAGGTAAAAATAATATTGATAGGAGGCCCATTCTTCTATCGCTCACATCAACAACACTAAAGTATGACATACTGAAATAAAAGCATTTATTATCTAGTATTAATGATTTTAAGGATGTGAAATTCACAGAAGATCTGCCAATAGAAGTCAGGAAAATTCGAAGCCAGTTACATCCTCTTTTGCTTGAACAAAAGAAGCCGGGGGAAAAAGTCATCATGGAGCATGATAAATTACTAATAGAGGGAAAACCTTGATGAGCAAACTTTGGAGACTGTTAGGAACAAGAGAGAAAGAAGCAATGAGGCCTCGCCCCAAATGGGAGGAGGAAATAGTGTTATGATCAGCTCACCAGGAAGGAAACTACCTAAAACAAATAAAAAGGGTAAAACCCCCAGGAGCCGCAGTTACAGTCTTTAAAAATACTATCCAGTGACCAAAGGATCTGATGAAACCGCAGGCTCAAATACAAGTATAGAAGAGGAGAATAGACGAATTGACAAAAATTCTCATACCAAACAAAGGTCTTAAAACAGTTCAAAATTATTTAACTTAATATTTAATTGATGTTATTAATGAACTATATTTTTTATGGCTCCAGAGGCAAAATAAGGGCTATTTTTTGTTTATTCATTCATTCACATTTCTTATGGAACTTGAATATTAACCAAGTTAGTTGTATTTTATAGTTTTCTGTCTTACCTCTCTTCTATTCATGCAATTTTCATTTAAAGTAACTGTATTAATAGACATCTTGCGGCTGTCATAAATTTCAAGACCTGTTTATGTGAGATTCTTGTTATAGAAGGAATAGAGAATAGAATGTGAGTGGCATCATCAGTATGGCATCGCAGCAGGTGGCAAATATGCTAGTGTAAGCAGCATCTGGGTGATAGACTATTTTTATGTTTAAATTGGTAATTATATGTCTCCTTGCGTCTGTTTGATCCTTCATAAGACGAAAATATTATTTCTAGCATTTGTCACAGTTTTTCATCGGTTTGACAAAGTCTTTCCATGAATAAGATTTGAATTAAACTAGTACATCACATCCATACCTAATTTTTCCCTTTGGATGCTGTATTCTTGCCAATAAGTATATTTGATTAAACTTTAGTATTCTATTCTGTCAATCAGTTTTAGTTTGAATTGAAAATTATTAAATGACATTAATTAGTGTTCCTATACATTCAGCTATATTTATGGTGACTTGGGATAGACTGGTTAATCTATCATTACTAGAGGTAGTAATAGCTCACTCATCAATTATAATTGTGGGGTTACTATAAATTTTTTATGTTTTATTATGATTTTTTTTTGTTAATACTTTTTAAAGGTTTATTTTAATTCTTCAGATATTGCAATATTGCATAACTGTGATGACACTGATCTTGAACATCCTAGTTTACCTTACGCAGATGATCAAAGCTCTGGTTATGAAAGTTTTGCTAGACTTAATGAAATAGTTAGTGAATGTGGTAGTGGTGGTGAATTTGATAGTCCAAATGGATCTGAAATATCTTCAGAAAAATCTCATGGTGCATCTCCTAGTATTACTACAACACCTTGTATTGGTAAGTGCTTTAAATTTGCTATTAAAATCTTTGTTAATTTATTATATTATACTTAATCCTTTCTAGTTAATAAAAAATCTTGCTTGTATTTTATGCATTGAATGGTTATATATATATATATATATATATATATATATATATATATATATATATATAAAATTGCAACCTCTGTCTGTACATTGATTTTTTCTCGAAATTTCATGATACTTTTTCGTTTCAAATGCCACAGACACGATATCTGCAATTTGTGGCTTTGTTGTCTGTTACCTTTTCACGCCCAAACTACTGGAAAAAAAACAATGGATTATGATAACCAAATATGTATAATGGGCAGAAAGATAGAAAGAGTCACTAAGTAACAGACAAACAATAACAGGTAAACGTATCAAATTTCCGCAATTCCACAATTGGGTAGTTAATCTTATACACCACTTTTATGGAAAATGAGACCTAATTATTAGACAATAGCCGATTTCCCTTCAGGGAAATCTGCTAAAGAAGGACTATAACCCAACATACCTATAGTTACTACCAAAATATGTGATGCACTAGAGACAAACATAATTAATTCAGAAAATGCTGTAACTTGCCACAAAATAAGCAGGAGCTAATAAGACATAAAATAGTATACATACTAGAGAACACGAATAAAATAATTCGGTAATACCAGTGACTCAACTCATAAACAAATGGCAAAAACCTTAAAAACCAAACTACAAACTAACTCACTTATAGTATCTAAAGCTGACAGAAATACTATTAATTACTGACACTAACTGTATTCGACAAAGGACAGACCCAACAGTTGATTACAAGAAAAAAGTACTGGTTGTACTAAAACACTGGACACGATGGGTGACCAACACTGCACTAACACAGTAGGTGAGTGACTAACACTGCACTAACACAGAGGTGACCAACACTGCACTAACACAGTAGGTGACCAACACTGCACTAACACAGAGGTGACCAACACTGCACTAACACAGCAGGTGACCAACACTGCACTAACACAGAGGTGACCAACACTGCACTAACACAGCAGGTGACCAACACTGCAGGTGACCAACACTGCACTAACACAGTAGGTGACCAACACTGCACTAACACAGTAGGTGACCAACACTGCACTAACACAGTAGGTGACCAACACTGCACTAACACAGAGGTGACCAACACTGCACTAACACAGCAGGTGACCAACACTGCACTAACACAGTAGGTGACCAACACTGCACTAACACAGTAGGTGACCAACACTGCACTAACACAGTAGTTGACCAACACTGCACTAACACAGAGGTGACCAACACTGCACTAACACAGTAGGTGACCAACACTGCACTAACACAGTAGGTGACCAACACTGCACTAACACAGAGGTGACCAACACTGCACTAACACAGTAGGTGACCAACACTGCACTAACACAGTAGGTGACCAACACTGCACTAACACAGTAGGTGACCAACACTGCACTAACACAGTAGGTGACCAACACTGCACTAACACAGAGGTGACCAACACTGCACTAACACAGTAGGTGACCAACACTGCACTAACACAGTAGGTGACCAACACTGCACTAACACAGAGGTGACCAACACTGCACTAACACAGTAGGTGACCAACACTGCACTAACACAGCAGGTGACCAACACTGCACTAACACAGAGGTGACCAACACTGCACTAACACAGTAGGTGACCAACACTGCACTAACACAGTAGGTGACCAACACTGCACTAACACAGCAGGTGACCAACACTGCACTAACACAGAGGTGACCAACACTGCACTAACACAGAGGTGACCAACAGTGCACTAACACAGCAGGTGACCAACACTGCACTAACACAGTAGGTGACCAACACTGCACTAACACAGAGGTGACCAACACTGCACTAACACAGTAGGTGACCAACACTGCACTAACACAGAGGTGACCAACACTGCACTAACACAGATATGACCAACACAGCACAAACACAGAGGTGACCAAAACTGCACTTACACAGAGGTGACCAACACTGCACTGACACAGTAGGTGACCAACACTGCACTAACACAGTAGGTGACCAACACTGCACTAACACAGCAGGTGACCAACACTGCACTAACACAGAGATGACCAACACTGCACTAACACAGAGGTGACCAACACTGCACTAACACAGTAGGTGACCAACACTGCACTAACACAGAGATGACCAACACTGCACTAACACAGTAGGTGACCAACACTGCACTAACACAGAGGTGACCAACACTGCACTAACACAGTAGGTGACCAACACTGCACTAACACAGAGGTGACCAACACTGCACTAACACAGAGGTGACCAAAACTGCACTTACACAGAGGTGACCAACACTGCACTGACACAGTAGGTGACCAACACTGCACTAACACAGTAGGTGACCAACACTGCACTAACTCAGGAGGTGACCAACAATGCACTAACACAGTGGGGACCAACACTGCACTAACACAGAGGTGACCAAAACTGCACTTACACAGAGGTGACCAACACTGCACTGACACAGTAGGTGACCAACACTGCACTAACACAGAGGTGACCAAAACTGCACTTACACAGAGGTGACCAACACTGCACTAACACAGTAGGTGACCAACACTGCACTAACACAGAGGTGACCAAAACTGCACTTACACAGAGATGACCAACACTGCACTGACACAGTAGGTGACCCACACTGCACTAACACAGTAGGTGACCAACACTGCACTAACACAGTAGGTGACCAACACTGCACTAACACAGAGGTGACCAAAACTGCACTTACACAGAGGTGACCAACACTGCACTAACACAGTAGGTGACCAACACTGCACTAACACAGAGGTGACCAACACTGCACTAACACAGTAGGTGACCAAACTGCAAATACCTAAACATGAATCCAGGATCAACTATACTGAGAGCACAACCCACGATAAAACTATCATACCCATGAGACTAGTAGTCCATAGACTTCCTACCTATAGACCAGCAAAACATATTACATCAATACTAAAAGATACTGTTAACTTACCTAACACATATAGTATTAGTGTTAGGTAACTTGAACGATCACTGTCACAAGCCTACAAATGTGTCTGACAGTATGAACTGCTCCACAGACAAACAAAAGGACATAAATTGGACATGTTAGAGAACATGGAGACTTAGAAAAAAAATAAACGGGTATTCAATGGAGACATTATCAACGAACAGCTTAACACAAGCTCAGACCATTCAAACTGCTTAAACGAAATAACAAACGAAATACCCAAATATACAGGCACTATTTGCTTGGAATACGAATTCAAAAAAAACATGACATCCACCCTACAGGCCAGGAGGATTCATTAGTATTTTTATCATAGTATATTATTTTTATTATTTATTTGAGATGCTGCTACAAGGGCGATTCATCTTTTAACATGTTAGATTTTTAACATGCGAACGTCCACTGCTCTCTAGACCAGAGCATGATGGCAACTGACTGGAATGGGAAACACATTTGGGCACATGCCCAGGTACGCCCCCTCCCACCCTAGTGAGCAAAGCCACTATTGTGGCCTGAGCCATGCCACCCCCTAGTGAGCAAAGCCACTATTGTGGCCTGAGCCATGCCACCCCCTAGTGAGCAAAGCCACTATTGTGGCCTGAGCCATGCCACCCCCTAGTGAGCAAAGCCACTATTGTGGCCTGAGCCACGCCACCCCCTAGTGTGCAAAGCTGCTATTGTGGCCAGAGCCACACCAACCCCTAGTGAGCAAAGCCACTATTGAAGCCTGTGCCACGCCACCCCCTAGTGTGCAAAGCTGCTATTGTGGCCAGAGCCACGCCACCCCCTAGTGAGCAAAGCCACTATTGTGGCCTGAGCCATGCCACCCCCTAGTGAGCAAAGCCGCTATTGTGGCCTGAGCCTCCACACCCCCGAGTGAGCAAAGCCTGGCGAAAAAGAGTGAGAAGTAGGTCTTTGCATTGACAAATGTTATGAAATTTATCACACAAAGACAATGTTTAGGATAGGAAAAAATGCCAGTTTGTAATATAGTTTATAGGAGTTCCTCCTAGTTGTACCTTTGTTACCAAAGAATGAGTATGTATACAACACACACAGACTTGGTGAGGAACATAAGTGAACCAGGCACCTGATACAATCAATTGAATTTCATCGTTTCTCTTCCCTGATGGCTGTCCTTGAACTGCTGGGCTCCAAGAAGGTAACCAGGCACCTGATACAATCAATTGAATTCCATCGTTTCTCTTCCCTGATGGCTGTCCTAGAACTGCTGAGCTCCAAGAAGGGAACCAGGCACCTGATACAATCAATTGAATTCCATCGTTTCTCTTCCCTGATGGCTGTCCTAGAACTGCTGGGCTCCAAGAAGGGAACCAGGCACCTGATACAATCAATTGAATTCCATCGTTTCTCTTCCCTGATGGCTGTCCTAGAACTGCTGGGCTCCAAGAAGGGAACCAGGCACCTGATACAATCAATTGAATTCCATCGTTTCTCTTCCCTGATGGCTGTCCTAGAACTGCTGGGCTCCAAGAAGGGAACCAGGCACCTGATACAATCAATTGAATTCCATCGTTTCTCTTCCCTGATGGCTGTCCTAAAACTGCTGGGCTCCAAGAAGGGAACCAGGCACCTGATACAATCAATTGAATTCCATCGTTTCTCTTCCCTGATGGCTGTCCTAGAACTGCTGAGCTCCAAGAAGGGAACCAGGCACCTGATACAATCAATTGAATTCCATCGTTTCTCTTCCCTGATGGCTGTCCTAGAACTGCTGGGCACCAAGAAGGGAACCAGGCACCTGATACAATCAATTGAATTCCATCGTTTCTCTTCCCTGATGGCTGTCCTAGAACTGCTGGGCACCAAGAAGGGAACCAGGCACCTGATACAATCAATCGAATTCCATCGTTTCTCTTCCCTGATGGCTGTCCTAGAACTGCTGGGCACCAAGAAGGGAACCAGGCACCTGATACAATCAATTGAATTCCATCGTTTCTCTTCCCTGATGGCTGTCCTAGAACTGCTGGGCACCAAGAAGGGAACCAGGCACCTGATACAATCAATCGAATTCCATCGTTTCTCTTCCCTGATGGCTGTCCTAGAACTGCTGGGCTCCAAGAAGGTAACCAGGCACCTGATACAATCAATCGAATTCCATCGTTTCTCTTCCCTGATGGCTGTCCTAGAACTGCTGAGCTCCAAGAAGGGAACCAGGCACCTGATACAATCAATTGAATTCCATCGTTTCTCTTCCCTGATGGCTGTCCAAGAACTGCTCGGCTTCAAGAAGAATGTGTCCTCCAAATGTCAAGGCTAAATCCTTGGGCCAGATGAACTTCTTGGAACTCGGTTTATGAACACAAAAGCTTGAGTGTGCAGCCACGTGACCGGTAGAACATGTATACTACTAATTGATCTGTGTTTCGATTGTCAGCTAGGTGCCAAAAATTGCCGAGCAATCCCGACTACCACCAATCCGAAAAGGGTATTAAGTAATATAGATGATGGATATAAATTTAGAGCTGTTTAATTACTTTTATGTAATTTGGTATATTGAGCCTCCCTCAGATCTAGCGCTTGATGAGTTCAATTCTCATTAGAAAGACTCGGAAACGACAAAAGACTGAATTCACCATCCTGAGGCATCATAGGCATGGATCTATTTACTCAGTAAACAAGGAAGTCAAGGCCTCTCTTGAAGTCAATGTGTGATAATATAGCTATTTATAAGAATGAATGATACTTCTTAACAAAATTGTAAAACTCTCATGATGCGTCTCACAGGCTTCAATTTAAAATGCTGTAATGGCCTTAGTTAATGAACTCATACATCCTTTCAGAATGGGAGAAGAAAATGCTTCATGGGCATTAATGTAATTAACTTTTAACTTTGAGTTAGATTTAGAAATATGTTTAGGCATACATTCATCTACAGAAATATGAATGAATGGTGTTTTTCTTATCTAGAAGTATCAAAATGAAAATTTGTGTTGTTTCTGGGTGTTGGTATCCCATGTAACTTACCGCAATATCATACATCATTAAGGCAATATTTATTCCATTGGTAAAAATAGAAAATAGTTTTTTTGGGTTATTTTGTATTACTATTGAATTTTTATATATTAGCAGGTATTTATTTGTTTTTGTATTTATGATTAAAAAAAAGAAAATGAAAAAAAAAAACTATCTGAATACCAGTGACATTTTTTACAGGACCCTTCCTTCAAGCAATTTTTAATAAACTGGAAAATATGCTAACACAAAGTCTTTTTATTAACCTGCAGTTGACTGGTCTCATATCACGATTGGCAATCTACTCACATCCATTATTAAGGTCTTTTTTGTTGGACCAGTCATTTATATTTCAGCCTAGTATCAGATCTCTTTACCAGGTACAGTAGTCACTGTTTTTGTGTATATGTGTGATTTAATAACAGGAAACATTGATAGTTTTATAATTAATAAGTTATGGTTCATTTTTAAACATGTTTTGGTCATTCATTGAGAATAGTAAGACTCAGGTATTGCATTTATAAATATAACCAATTTATTTATTTTTCTCTTAAAACATGTTTAAAAGTTTGAGATGAAGGATGACAATTTCTAGAATTATTCAGGTATTTGATGTTGAATAACCTTTAAGCAAATTATGAATATGGATAACAACAAAATATGAACCAATAGGTAATGTAATAGCAGCGCCTTTCAAAGTTAGATCATTACATTTCTTCTACTAGGATTCTTCAAGGGGAAAATAATAAACTCCCTATCATCTCCAGTGTGTGTATCTGTGCCTGTGTGTTTGTGTGTGAGTGACTGAATTCACCATTGTAGGCAAGAATCTATCTATCCAGTAAACAAAGAAGACAAGGCCTCTGTGGAAATTAATGTGTGATTATATAATGATGTATAAGAATGACTGATGTTATAAAAGAAATTGTTTGTGTTTATACAGGGTGGGGCAAAAGGTATGAACCGGTTTTGTCTGGCTGGCGCTCAGCTTGTGGTGGTGGGAGGAAGGTGGCTGGGCCTCGCTAAAGGCGTGGGAGGGTCTAGTTTTCAGTAATTTCAGAAAATCGTTTAAACTGCTGCCACGAAATGTTGGAGAGAATTCCAGCAAATTCAACATTTTTCAGCAGCGACGAGGCCCATTTCCACCTGTGTGGAGCTGTTAATAAGCAGAATTTTCGATATTGGGCTAATGAAAACCCAAGGGAAATTCACCAGAGGCCACTTCACTCCCCTAAAGTGACTGTATGGTGCGCAGTATTCCAGTTCAGGATTATTGGTCCTTACTTTTTTGAGGAAAATGGGCGAACCATCACTGTCACTGCTGAGCGTTATGTGACAATGTTAGAAGAGTTTTTTGAACCTCAGCTGGAAGAATTAAGTGAAGCGACTAATCTGGGGGACATTTGGTTCCAACAGGACTGGGCAACATCCCACTCTGCTAGGATTTCAATGGAGAAATCGAGGCAAATGTTCCCCCTGCGCCTCGTCTCAGCAAGGGGTGACGTGGAGTGGCTTGCGCGCTCACCAGATTTGAGCATTTGTGACTTTTTCCTTTGGGGATACCTAAAGGAAAAGGTTTTTAAACATCGTCCACATACCCTGGAAGAACTTAAGGACAGAATCAGGGAGGAAGTTACGGCAATACCCATCGAAATGTGCAGAAGAGCTGACGAAAACTTCAGAAATCGCCTTCAAGAGTGTATCGCTGTTAACGGCCATCATCTTTCAGATACCATATTTAAAACTTAGTGTAAAAAACTAGTTTATGTACTGATTTATTAATTACAAAGATAATTTTGGTAAGTTGAGTTGTTTTTGTTTTACATCCCTTTAAAACCGATTCATATCTTTTGCCCCACCCGGTATATAATTTGCAACCTCCTTCCTAAATTGATGGAAAACACTTTTAATAGATTAATTAAATTAATACTTCCTCTGAAATATACAGACAATTCTAATGTCTAAAGTCTTGGAAAGAATTAACTTGAATTCTACTTTAATTTCATTTTTATGTATCAGCAGTATTTACTACCATCCACCATATTATTTAATTAAACGCTCTCATTATTTTTTAATATGTATTTATTTTATCTTAAGGATATGGCTCTTGGGGATATACAGCAACTTTTATCAAACTCTTTTTGGTGGTTTTAAATTTCAACAATGGATAACTTTTGGAGTCAAAAGAACCTAGAAGAATTTGGTCTGAACATTTGTTTTAAATTTATTTTTACAATTGTCTTCATACTTTTTATATACTTTTTAGCCGTCATAAAATCACATTTTTGGGAACAACCATTTTTTTTTAATGTTATGTAAAATTCACTAAAAACGGTGGAATCTGGACTCAATTAAATGTCTGAAAGTGAAAAATGTGCATACATTTATAATAAATTGTGTAAAGTGGTCTACGCTATGTGTTAAAATGAAATGAGTGCAAATCATAATATTTTAATGGAAAATTGGTTACAATATATTTATTATTAATTTATATTAGTTTTATTGGTTTAATAGTTGTATGAAGAAAGATAGCTTGAATAATACAATGTAAAGTAATATCAACAAATATATTAGACGACTTTGAATGCTTAAAGTAATTTATATGTTTGTTTGGAATGAAGCTTTAGTTTGGGTTTATTATTAACTCATTAGCTTTAAATTGTCGTTAGTTTTCATTTTAAAGAAAATCCTTAATATGTTTTATTCCAAACGCACACTGATTGTACTTTTATTTCAATATCATAATTTATTTTGCGTTCAGTGCAATTCATATTAATTAAGTGCACAAATATTGGTATATATTAGTTGAACCATAAATTGATGGAAAACTCTTTAACCTGCAAAAAGGGATATTCAAGAAATTCTGGAGGAACATTTTAATAGAAATATCCTCAACATTGGGTTCTAGTTCGAAACCCTAAGCATGTGAACAATTTTTCATCTACTTTTTTGCATTTGCTTTAGCTTCTGTTTGATACTTCTGGATCTTTACATTAATTCTGTTTTACTATGTATTAATATTTCTTTTTCCAGATTATAGGTGGTTTAAAACAACGCATTGAATCAATCTTAAGTGATTTACCTAATCCACAAGTTAAACTTGTTGTTGAGGATTGTGAATCAATTCTTTTAGATAGAGAAAATAGATTAGTAAATATTAGAAAGTACGCTTTGCAAGTTTCATGTTCTCAACCAAATAGTCCTGAGAGCAAATTGAACAATCCGAATGCTGAGAAAGGTACACAAAATTTTAAAACTATTTGTTATTATTAATAGTGTGTCAAAGAAATAATTCATGATTTAAATTTAAATGTTAGTATTTTATCATGGATAAGTCATTCTTTCTTAGTCCCAAACTAATGTGTAACAAAACTGCAAAAGAGAGTTAGTTAGGAGGCATTAAATTGTTTGTTTTTGAATACTGTTGTGTATTATTTAGATGTATAAAAATAAGTACCTCATGAATGTATTTATCTAGTGCTGTGTGCTGAATGGCTAAGCTTTGATAAAATTCAAACGAGCTATATAAATTTTCAGTCAGTAATTATTAATTTTGGTTTTATTTTTCAGAAGGAAAAAGAAACAGTTTTTCTTCTGCATTCAGCCAGGTTTTTCGAAGGAGTTTTTACCAACCTAATGCCGACAGAAAATTAGACCATATCAAGTACAGCCCTAGGTTTGGGTTACTTTATATTTTATAATTATCTGATTTTTAAAATATTATATGGTAGTAGGAAATGTTAAAGTTTTAACATGTTTATTGTCCTTTAATGAAGTTTGAATTCTAGTGGTAATTCTGTTTACTTTGATTGCAGAAGTTCAGTGAGCCAGAATGAAATCCATAATATCATCATGTGTGCCTTATTGCTGTCAGAATGGTTGAAAGAACTTGCTGCTATATCTCAGGAGCATGCGGTGAGTATATTCTCACCCTAGCTTCTGTGACTTGATTATAAGTCCACTGCAAAATATATGGACAGGGATGGTAGAATTTAAATATTTCAGAGTTTTATTTATTTTACTCGTTTATTTATATATTTACAGTAAACTCTCGATAATCCGCGGGCGGATATTCCGCTTTGCGGCTATTCCGCGCTCATCCATGGATTTTTTTTTTTTTTTAATCTTTGAATAAGAAAAGCTTTTATACAGAATAAGTTTGAAGAGTTAGATCTTAAGGAACTGTAGTAGAGAGGAAACACATTAAATAGAAAGATTCAATTCTCTTTAATCAAATTATCCAGGTGTTGCCTGAGAATGCATTGGTCTTTTTTTCTCAAAAACATCTTACCTCATCCTTTCCTTTTTCCATATATTGGTTGTCCAGAAAATAATGCAGGATTTTAAGTTTTCATTAAAATACCCCTCGGTATAATTAACTGTTTACATTTACAGGTTTACTCATGTGTATGAATGTCAACACTTATTAATCCTCTTCCAAATGATATTGTTTGTTTACCTCTGTAGCATTCCGCTACTTGGAATTAATTCAGTCATCCTTATAATGTCAAAGCGTGAATATCGTACGATTTTCTTTTACGAGTTTACACTCGGCCGAAGCGGAGCCCAAACGGCCAGAAACATTAACCAAGTCTGGGGCGAGGGTAGTGTTAATGAGTGCACTGTGCAAAGGTGGTTCAAAAAATTTCGGGAGGGAGATTTCAGTCTTGAAGACGAAGAAGGTCGTGGAAGGCCTTCCTCTCTTAATGATGATGTTCTTCAATCTGTGGTGGAAGAAAATCCCAAAACAACTGTTCGAGAACTTGCAGAGCAACTTGAAGTGAGTAAAACGACCGTCTCTAACCACCTCAAGGCGATTGGAAAGGTGAAAAAACTCGAAAATTGGGTTCCACACTCATTAAACGATCGTCAAAAAAATCAGCGCTTTGATGTTTGTGCATCACTTCTTTGTCGAAACAAAAATGACCCATTTCTGGCCTCACCCACCCTACTCTCCGGACCTCTCGCCTACTGACTACCATTTTTTTAGACACCTGGACCTCTATTTACAACACAAAATATTCAAAAATCAAACGGAACTGGAAAATGCGTTTTTTGACTTTATCAATTCTAAAAAATCTGAATTCTATTCAGACGGTATTAATAAGTTACCAACACGTTGGGAGAAATGTGTTGAAAGTATGGGAAATTATTTTGATTAAAGAACATTGCTTTAAAGTAACTAGTTTTTTTTTTTTTTTGTTTGATACCAAAATCCTTCATTATTTTCTGGACAACCCAATAATTTTCTAATAAGATCAGAATCTAATTTTCATTTCCAAACTCTTCTCATATCAGTTTAGTTTCTGTCGCATTGCCGTCTAGTAGTTCATTTCGCTCGTGTGTTTGAATCACTGACAGTAGTTATCGTCAAAGTTTATCGTTATTTTATTTAACAATGACCGATAAAAGGAAAAAAAGTGTTTTTATCGATTCAAGAGAAACCCGAATTAATAAAAAAAATCGAAAATGGCGAATCTAGGAAGCAAATTTGTTTGCAATATAGAATAGGAGAAACAACTGTTCGAGATATTTTTAAGCAAAAAGATAAATTATTGCAATTTGCATCCTCATCAGACAACTCTTCATCGATGAAGAAAAGAAAAACCATGAGAAGGAGCACTTATGAAGAACTAGATGCTGCACTGTTGGAATGGGTAAGTCAGTTGAGAAGTGAGGGAACTCCTGTTTCTGGGCCTATTGTTGCTGAAAAAGCTAAACAGTTTTTTGTAATGCTAGGTTTAGAGGGAACATTTAATGCATCATCAGGGTGGTTGACGAGGTTTAAACAGCGCCACGGGATAAGGGAAATCGGACTTTACGGCAAGAAATTGAGTAACGACCAGCAGGCAGCAGTAAATTTTAAAACAGAGTTTGAACAGCTCCTTCAGTCAGAAGGAATTTGTTACGAACAGCTGTATAACGCTGACGAATCAGGGCTGCTATGGAAATGTTTGCCAACACGAACACTGGCATTTGATAGCGAGAGGCAAGCTCCAGGCCATAAGTCCAGTAAAGAGCGCATTACTATAATGACATGCAGCAATGCAACAGGCTCTCACAAACTAAAACTGGTAGTTATTGGAAAGTCAAAAAAACCGCGGTCTTTTAAAGGGACAAGGGCCGAAAACCTACCAGTACATTATTTTAATCAGAAGAAAGGCTGGATGGACCAACAAATTTTTAAAGAGTGGTTTCATAAAAAATTCATCCCTCAAGTGAAAGAACATTTAAAATCAAGAAACCTACCCCAAAAAGCCATGCTGCTTATTGACAATGCCCCGTCACACCCATCGAAAAATATTTTACTATCGGACTGTGGAAATTTTTTCGTCAGTTTTCTGCCTCCAAATGTCACTGCTCTTATCCAACCAATGGACCAGGGAGTAATTGCTTTGATGAAAAAAAAATATAGAACAGACTTGTTAAAAAAAAGGATTGAAGAGGGTAATGACCTTCAGGGTTTCTGGAAAGATTATACCATTCTTGACAGCATTTATGACATAAACACTGCTTGGGAGTCAGTAAAACAAACTACGTTGGTAAAGTCCTGGAGGAAAATTTTACCAAATGTAGAAAATACTTCAGTAGAGCCTTCAGATAAAGAAGAGGAAGTTTCTGCTAATGATTTAGCAAATTTAGCGAAATCAGTTGCTGGAGGAAGTGATGTCGATGAAAGAAATATTGTTGAGTGAATTAATTGCGATGCCAGGATTCGAACATCTTACTGAACAAATAATAGATAGAGTATCAGGTATTGAATTAGAGGAGAGTGAGGAAGAAGAGAAGGATAACACCAAAAAGAAAGTAAGTCATGACGAAGCCCTAATACACGTTAATGGACTAATTCAATATCTGGAAGAACAAGATGATGCATCACTGTGTGATAAAATGGTGTTGAAAAAACTTCAGAATCAAGTCAAGAAGGGATGTTTTGCTTCAAAACAACAAACACTTTTAACGGATTTTTTCTGAAAAAGTAAATTGTACATGTATGTGTATTACGTAAATATGTTTAATTTTAATTATTTTCATATTTATTGTTTTTTCATATTATATTTTCATATTTCACATTTTAATATTACTAAATAAACATTTTCCAGTAACATCCCTGTGTTGTATGTCTCCATTTTAGAGCCTAATCCGCGGGTGTCACGCCAGTCAATTCCGCGGATTATCGGGAGTTTACTGTATTTTCATATTTCCTAAAACCTTCTTCAGGTACTAATTCCTAGTAAGGCTGAAAGAACTTTCGAATAAAGAAATGGAATCGGTGTTCATATCAAAGACTGAGTTATACAGAGTACAGCTGAGTTTTATTAACCTGCTAATTTTAAACAGTATTCCTTCGATCCTCTTTATAATAAGTGAAGTGGTTATCCTGACTAGAACAGGTCTTCAAGACAGATAATGTTCAATATGGGTGAAAGTACTTTCCTATAAAGTAATTTTAGTAGAATATGAGGTCACACCTAAAACCTAGTTGAGAATGAGTTTCACAACCATTGTCTCCAAGTATAAATCCCACATTCAAAATAGCCCCCTGAGTGCCATCATTAACCCTTTAATGTGCAATAAAAGAGCTAAAATAAAGTAAATTTGTGGTATTATTCCGTCCTGAGTTCGATCGCCCATCAGAAAATATTAGAGCTTAGATGTGGTCTACGCCTAGTATACTCACCAAACCTTGTCCTATCAGCCTTCCTCATGTTTTGGTCCCTTTAACTCCTTGAAGGGTACAATATTGAATTCTGGTAAAGGACTGAATGGACATTTTATTCAGTTTTTGTTACAAAGGGCACTTCTTTTTACGAGGTATTTTGAAGCTTACTGAAAGATGGCAAAAGGTCATCCTGGACTGGCAGTCCAAAAAATAAGGACAAACCTTCATATTGTCAAATACAACAGTATAACTTAGCAAGACAATACATTGATAATTGGTAGATGCACACAGCATTGATTGGTGCCACAAACCGACATGAGTTTTCATGGACAATGCAACATCTAAAGTTTATTTAATATAAGAATGGAAAAGGCCAAATATATAAGAACTCTGTTGACCGGGAAGACAGACATTTGTGCCTGTCAGAAATCAAGGACATTGGAGAGATAGTTAAGGAGAAAAATAATATGGAAAAAAAAAAGTATTGAAAAAAGTCAGTATGAATAAAAGCAGAAATAAAAGTGATGATAACATGGACCAAGATGAGCAGGATCTAAGATGGACAAGGTGCTAATTTCCAAAGCAGTCATCAGTCGAATTGAGGGTAATGTGTTAGACGGACTATGAGGGTAGATTACCTGCCACGACTGGCAGTATCTCGCAACTTGATATCCAACTCAGAATATGTTGTATGGTGCATAGAGTCGGAGAGGCAAGCCCATGTCGTCTCTTGAATCACCTCAGGGAGCAAGTTTTTTTTTTTATCTGAGGTCCAGTATGCCTGTGCCTTGGTCGGTAAGGATAGGTCTATCAAACCTAGGGAGGAGTAGACAGTTTCCCTTTTTCTGAGTGGGATGCTCTATTGTAAGGGAGGGGCAGAGTTGTTGGGTTGGGACAGAGCAACTATTGGAAAATCCTGGGAACGGGCGGTGCCGGGAGAGTTAGGGATGAAGTACAGAAGCTGAATGTCTTTTATAGGAAGATCTTATCTACACACTTTACTATATTTGGTTCAAGATGGGAGCAGAAGTTCAGTTCATTCAATGACTCAAGCACTGTGTAAGAAGTAAAAGACAACCTATTTTCCACTTTTGTTTAGGATTCTTTAATATATATTTAAGATTCATTCTTATTTTATACAAATTGCCGCAACAACTTGCTTTGTAAATATAAGTATTAAGGAGTTTCATTGTTCCAGGTACGAATTGCAGAAGGTGATTCGAGTGACTACAGAAGAGTGAGGGCTATTTAACTAAGACTTACTAATAATTCATAAATTGTTTGTACCTATTATAGAGTAAGTGGGCTAAACTTAAATTTATTTATTTTTTTTATTATTCTTTTAAACATCCATTTTGGAGCTTATTTTGTGTTGTGAATATTAATTGAGCCTTGTGGCTGGCTATGAGCTGTTCAATTTTTATTTTTAAAATGTCGAAAATGCTTGAAATATTTTTCCTATAGCCGATTTCCCTTAAGGCGGCATATATAAAAGAAAGATTGGCATTCCTTTATAGTCCTTAATAAATAAATAAAACGCTTCTACTTTCCAGAATGAATAATAATTCATTAAATATTTAGTTGTTTACAAAATTTATATATACCATAAACATGTAGAAATGTACAAACAAAGTCTTCTCAAAACCCAACATTTTTTCAAAATTGTTGGTGTTTTTTGGCAATACCGAATGACAACTTTCCATCATTGTATTACTTGGGAGTTACTGACAAAAACTTTCCTAGGTCCTTCACATTTAGACCAAATTTAGATTTTTCTTAGATTTACTTTAAATTTGATATAGCCAGAATTTTTTTTATTATTTTTTTGTTTGAATAAAACATAACGATTTCCTTTATTATTTTGCAGGTGTTGATATTATACGTGAAATGGTCTTATCATGCCAGCTGGAGGTCTATAGCATTTTCTCCTGATTTTATTGTAATTTTGAAATTTAGGGATGTTCAGAGAGTTTGTATTTGTAATCCATACTCTTGCCATGTACATTATTTGATCATTTTAACTGGGAATCACTTTTCATCACAAATCTTCTTTCTTTTTTTATTTTGTTCTTTGGTAAATCAATTTTTCATATAAAAAATAAACAGAATTATATTTATTCTAAATAGAATATATGTAATAATGGTCTTATGCCTTATAATATATACATATATATATATATATATATATAAAACCCTAAGCATTGATTATCCAAACTTCCATGCAGCTAAGTGAAGAGTATTCTCTTCAGTATCAGATGATCACTTTTTTTAATAACAAGTTCCCTTCTTTTGGGAAGTTTCATAATTCCGTATTCATATAAAGTCATAGGCTTATTGCCAAAAATCTGATCCAGATGTTTTTTTCAGTTCACTAGAGAATTAAAATTCTTACCATTAATGGAATTTAGGAGGGAATGAAACAAATAATAAAGTAGGGAACAAAGTCTGAGGGAGTCCAAGTCCACACCATTTGTGGAGGCTGAGGTAAAACTTTCCAGCCTAACTCCAATATTTTTTTTCTGTGTGGCCAAAGACATGTGTGGTCTGGCACTGTCATGGTTGAAATCAATGCCTCTCCAATTTTCGAACTATGGTCGATTCTGGTTAATTGCTTCCTTTAATCTGTCTTACTGCCTACAGTATTTATCAGAGTTTATTGTTTCACTGTTAGCCAGTAGGTCATAGAACACGACACTCTTCCTATCCTAACAGCAACAGGGCATATCTTTTTGGGCATGATTATTAGCTTTGAAGTGGTTGGAGATGGCTCACTGAAATGACCCCACATACCTTTCTTCTCAGAATTTTTTTAAACAAACCTTTTTTGTCATTGGTTTCCAAATATTTCAAAAATGGATTGTTTTCACAGTGTTTAACCAATAAATTGCACATATAGATACAGCCCTTTAAATTTCTCCTTCCCCCCTCAAATAGAAAGGCGACTAATGAAGCCAAGTCACAAATGTTTATGGACCGTCGAATTTTCCCCAGTCCTATTTGCCCAAGTGATAATCTGGTGGTTTTGAGAAATAACCACCTTTATATTCCACCTAATTCTCCCTGTCTCAATTTCACAAACCACTCGCACGCTGTCCGTTCACTTACTTCATTGTCCCTATATAGGGTACATATTTTGCTGGCAGCTTGAGCTATGTTCTTTGTGGAAATAAAAAAGCATCAGTTGACAAAAATCCTTTTGTTCTCCATGAACGTCATATCAGGGAAAGACTCAAGCCAGTATTGATATTGATAGGATCAAAACACTGAACAATGCCCTCTCTTTCTCAAAACAAGTGACGACATATTGTGATAACAGGGACTCAGCCTTTACAGCAGGCCAAGTGCTCCCTTCTTTCCTAACAGCCCTATTTATTATGTCAAACACTTTATTGTTTCTAGATAGTGATTTTATAATATTTAGCAAGGTACAAACCAAATAATAACTAAGTTTCAGTACAAAATTAAATAATTCCCAATAATTTTATCTTAAGTTTATATCATTGGTTCGAATTGTTGTGTGTGGACTGTAAGTGAGGTGTTTTCCCATTAATGGCTTTGTTTTCAAGAGATTTTATGTTTTTACCTCCCTCACTAAACACAAGCACATTGATTTTGACTATTAATGGACAGACACTTTGTATAAATTCCATTTATTGATTGATTCAAAGTGAATGCTACTTGACTTGCTTTAAAAAAAAAATCAACAACTATTATTATACTACTTTTAGAGTTAAAATAACAATTATTATAAGAGAAGTATGAGTGGTGAGAAGAAATAGACTCACTGAATGCTTTGAACCTACTTTTTGATTTACATGCTTTCTTCATCGCATGTAAACTGAAATATGTACGAGACCTTTTGGGAGAGACTTAATATTTTTATCTCATTTATTCTTTTAACTATTGAAGTTGTTCCCAGTTAGCTATTTATGTCTATTAATAATATTTTAATATCCATTTATTGGTAAATTTAAAACAAATTCATTTCATTCAATATTATATGGGTAGTTTTATTTTATAGCAATTTAGTTATCTTTGTGTAATATTTGATTTGATTTACTGAAGTTTGGATAGCCAATGATTTTCTGTATTTTCCCTTATGAAAAATAGTGATTCCTTCTAATAAATGAATAATCTAAAGTGGATAGAAACAAACAGTCCTCTTAATTACATGACGGAATAATTAGTTCATTTACAAAGCACAAAAAGGGTCTGTGATATATGTCCTTCTATATTTTATGTTTATAAAAATTATGTATTTATAAATTAATATAGAAAAGCAATTTATAGCAAGTTACCTTCAATAAATAATGCTCAGTTGGTTGTTACTTAGTTGGCCTCTAAATGAAATGTTAAAGTTGTACAGTAATATACAATAAATACAGTACCTGAGTTTAAAATAAAAATGAATCAACTATTTCAGTCTGAGTTAAAAAAAGGACCAACATTTGTAACATATTAATTGACCATATTCAGGTGGATACATCTTACATAAGATTGTAGGATAACCATTATCCATATTATTAATCATCTTATTTTATTTTATATCTCACTTATAAGTTAGATCACTCATAAAATTACTACATACATCCACATGACTTGTTATTTTGTTGGAATATGAAATTGAAGTTTTGCTTTACCAGGTAGTTTCAACTTGTGATTTCAAGTTTGTTTATAAAATGCATAAGATACTCATGTATTGAGGGACACAATTAATTAAGTCGAGAGTGCTGAATATAATAAACCCCAATATGGAGACAGCCTTTGTTTATTGTATTTTCTATTAGCTTATTTGTTTTCCTGAATTGTTATTTATTTTCTGGTGAAGTTTCTCTCTTTCATTATGTATATAATTATGTTTTATAGAATGCATATCTAATGCATATGCTAATATAATCAAAATAAAAGTCTCTACTCTAAAAAGTCATTGTGTGTCTAAAAATGTACTTGAATCTCACTAGTTTAGATACTCACAAAGTATTATTAAATTAATCTTAAATATATCTAAAGAAGGAAAATGTATTGCTCACTGAGATTGTTTATTATTGCATACATTTGTTGTTACTTTTCACTAGTTTACATGTTACAACTCTTGTTAATAATTTAAGTTAAAAACTGCTTATAAAAAATTGAAATGTCAAAATACTCAACAAGTTTATACAATTCTTTATTTTAATCAAATTTTTCTTAATTAGTAAAATAATGAGAGGAGGGGAAGATTTGTATTCACTGTACTATTGTGATTTCCATGACTGAATAGAAATATTAGTTCCAAGAATTGTTGCTTATTATGTAGATAAATTGTACATATGTAAATTATTTTGTTGATAATTAAATTATTTCCTTTATAATTATTATAAATTTGAGCAACAAAATTTAGCTAATGTACTATTTTCTCTAATAAACCAAATGTTTGTTTTATCGAGTTTTAACCAAAACATTTATCCCTCATTACCAACTTTCAAATTTTGACATCAAATCATACTTTTGTGTGTGTGTGTGTGTGTGTGTGTGTGTGTGTGTGTGTGCAAGTGCATGCGTATACAGAAAATATACCTTATTTTTATCATATATTAGATAAAAATCAGTCGCTATTTAAATACACTTATTATTTGTTGTCAATCTCTGATTTCCCTTTAGGCAAACCTTATAAAACCGGGAAATGATCCTGGAATGCATTAATATACAGTATGGCATTGCTACTGGAATAAGCTTACTCATTGTACAATACATATTACTTTCTATGCATTAATTAGTTTATTTTCTCTTGATGTAGCTCCTATGGACTATGGAGTGGCTCAGACAACTCCAAGCTATGGAAGCATAAAGTAGTCGGTTCTGTAAATCCCCTGATAATTGATCAGGTACAACAGACCTTTATATCAGCACATCCACCTTCTGTTCAAAATTACTTAACTAGCTTATAGGGATTCTGAATGTTCTGAGATTTAAGCTAGTTGAATTCATTTAAAAATAGTTATTAGGACTGCCCCCTCCCCCTCCTGAGAGGCATAATCTAACCCGTTCTAGGTAGCCATCAAATAACAAAAGTGATTAGTACTCTAAGAGCAGACATTTAACTGTAAGGATATGATTGATGAGTGGAAACAAAATGAATTGATTGCATTTATTTCCATTACTTACTTCCATGGTAATGCTGCCCATAGTGAGCCTTAGCCTATTTATTTAGCATTTCTACCTTCATGAACCTTGGGTTGCATGCTCTTCAGATTTGATATAAGGCTTCCAAAAATGTTTTGGTATCTGTCCTTCCCTCTTATATGGGTAACGTAAACTGGCTATACTAAGTTGGTTAGACTATGTTTGGTTCCTTATAGGGCTCATATTGTTTGGTGTTCTCCCTACTCCTCCACCCAGAACTGTCATTAGACAGCAGAAGGCTGATGTTTGTTGATAAGAAAATAATTTGTTTTCTACCTTGGAGACAATTAGATGTGTATCATAGAGAAGACAATTTCAATATGAATGGGATTAATTTTGTCCTTGAATCATAAAGAGACATTTTGATAACAAGTTCTGAGTCTGGAGACTCATAATGTTGAAAATCATTTAACCGTAGGAGTTCTAATTTTGTCATCTCATTAAGTAAACAAAAACTAAAAATGAACATATATTCATTACTTATAAAATATATAATAATATTTCATTTATTTATTTTTCAGATGTTAAAACAGGATTATGTAAAAATCGAATACTATAACACACATTTTCAGAAACATTATGAAGTAAGCTTATAAAAATGTAAACTAACTAAACTATTCAATAATGTCAAAATTATATGGGCTACCATATTCTATATACTAAAAAAAAAATTATAAGAAAAATTTGTATTAAAAAAAATGTAAAACATAATTTGTCAAACTAAATTGAGACAATTTCTTCAATATATTTTAATATAATAAAAGAAGGAAAAATTGTTTTATGATGAATAAAAATAGGGAGTAAAATTATGCACATACTAATGCTAATTTGCTACTTTACTAATGCTAACTAATTTGCTTGTATTTTTGAGTGCTGTTGCGATCTGGCTGCGGCGATAAGCAGTGGAAGCTGAAATATATGAAAAATCCCACAACCAAACCACTAACAAGAATTTAGGAAGGGCCACCAACAATCGACTCAAGTCCAAATTCAAATATATAAATTTATTTATAATTAAAATATTCTCAAATAATAATTATTAATAATTAAAATGAAGAGGCACCTTTGAAAATATAATGGGCGACACTTAATTATACTTAGTCTATATTACAATTGAAACACTTAGCTGTTTAATAGAAGTGCTGACTTAGCCGTGAGAGGTAGAACAGGCTAGGCAGGCCGGAACAAGCTGAAGGATTAGCAAGGTGTTACCAACAAGGGTCTCCCCTCCAGAGGATGCCGAATATGACTGATCTTAATCCATCGCGAGGGGGTCCTTAAATAGGGCCTAGCCCAGCGGTGAACTTTGAACTGCCGTTCGAAATACGCTCAAAAAGTGCATTTAACGGGAATTGATTATCAAAATTCATCCGTATTATTACTTAGTGCACCGGCGTTAAGAGCTGTGAATGTTATTATCAAAATCCATCAGCGTTATCTATGAACATGCTAGAGCACATGGTGACTTCACTCCAAATTGGATATATCTTAATGTGCTCTGTGCTGGGAATACTCAGAATATAAAATATATGGTCATTTATAATGGGCTTATGTAATGCAATGGCAATTTCATTACAGTGCAGTAAAACACTTTTGATTCGATATGCGCTTTTAGCCTTCAGTTTATCCTCACTAAACTCATCGGATTTTCACTTAAAGCAGTTATGTCAATAAGTATCTCATATCTAGCTTAAAGTTTTATACGATTCTCATTACGGAGCAAATGAGAATAGAACGTGATTTGATACCGCCATGTTATTGCAGCACGTGGGAAATTTGCTCTTTTTGGGGGAGCACCTTCTCTAACGGACTTTTTACTTCCTTCAAAAAGATAAAATAAAAATAAAACCTCTTCATCCCTATTAGAGATAGGAAAATATTGTACAAGACCTCTTTTGTTTCTCATGAAAAAATCTATAAATTATCTTCTATAGCATTTTTCGATTGGACCTGAAATATGATTTTATAGCGAAATAATTTTAAATAAAGTTTAGCAAAATATTTTGTTTATTGAATTTAATCACCTCGGCCAAGTTGCAGAAAGATGAGATTTTTCATACTTTAGGTTGCAGATATTAGAGGCAAATATTCATGACATGAAATATAAATAACATTCCATGTATAAGCACCACCCCTTCGCCACAAAAAATATGATGGGGAAAAACAAATAAATAATGAACCTTTGTAAGTAAATTGGGCATCATATCTAGATCGGTGAAAAGTCATCATACTTCATTCATTAGCTCTCGTAGTCCAGCCTTTATTGTCTGCCAATTATTTGAGTATCCCCGATTATAATATAGTATAAAATAGTATTGATTTTATATAATGAAAGCACCTATTATTTAATTATCAAGTATTTGTTTTTCTCTCCCCCTCCCCATTCTATTTCTTCCTTATTAACTTAATACGCTATAAGTAAGAATAACTCTTATGTAATATGTTTCCATGTAAATATCTCATATTTTGGACACTTTGAGTGGCTTTAAATGATATCAGGCTAATGAAAGTGTAATTTAAACGATAAATTACCTACATAATCAATGAATCGTATTAAAAAAATATTATTTATATTCTTAATTTTTGATTGGTTTGCTCATTATGACTTCGTATTAATAAAAATAAGACGAGTAGCACAAAGTCGAAATTAACAAAGAACAAAAACAAAAATAGGATGTCAATATTAAAATTGCTTTCCGACAGCACATTTTCTTCACTCCCCCCCAAACACACACACACACACTCAAGTTAGGTTCTCTAATATCATAAGTCTTGTTCAAAAGTACGTACATGCTTTTTTTACTATAATACCAGCTATTTTTTGCCAAATATTGTTTATTTAAGTCAACTAACGACTATTTATCTATTTTTTTTTTATTTATCTACTAATTTGGTCATCATTATTTACCTCACGAAGAAGTATATGTTATACCATCTTGAACCCAGACTAAAAGGAGAAATCAAAGTAGTAGAAGTTAGTTGGGTTTCAGCTAAAATGTTTTTTTAATTCTTCTTGTAGAGGATTTTTATTTGCTTACAGTTTCGGGCAACCGTTGGTTCCCTTCTTCAGAGCTGAACAATGAAACGAAAAAATATATATACACAATAATGGAATAGATGGAGCATATTATTATCTTTTAAGTGTACAATGGCCATAAATTTTAAGTTGCAGATGAATATAAAGCAAAGTAGGGTGGGGGTGGGTGTAAACACATGGTACATACCAGTTTCCCCCCATAAAAAAACTGGTTAGCTTTAATGTCCTACCTGTACCCACTTAATTTAATAAAAATTGTTGATGTATGAAAAGTTTTATATGTTATTTAGTTCTAAGACAGATACATTTTATTGTTATATGGTTTCTAAAATATTTTAATAGAAGTGTAATTATTATTTTGTGTGTCAACAGGGCACTGCCGTTTTAATAAATTATTATAGTGGAAGCAAAGCCAACAATTTTTTCATCCTACATACATTACAAAAAAATCTATTTGTTCTAGTTCAGTTTATTGTTTGGCTGCTCTGTCTACTATATTACTTTGAGTTATGCCCACATGGCCGGGTAACCAATAAATAGTAATGTGTTTTTTTAGTTTATAAATATTATAAAAAAGTTCAATATTAAGAGGATTGATAGAGTAAATGTCTTCTAGTGACTTTATCGAACTCAATGAGTCTGTACAAATGATTATGTTTCTTTGAGTAGTTGTGATGTTTGTTAGTCCTAAGAGTATAGCGTGTAATACTGCCTTGTATATTGTATCAATCTTTTTGATAGAGTTTCAAGTGCCTACTAGGAGGTGTTCAATTCGAGCCAATCAATATTCACGACTTCAAACAGTGGGCAAGGCGTTTATAGTTAGGTAGCGAAAGTAGAACTTCTTATCTTATCAATGATCGTGATGGCGTCACTTCCTCATCTTCACCACAAAATATTTATTTACAAAGCTTCACAACAAGGGCGGTCATACTGAGAATTCTTAATGACACAAACAAAATAATGGACGTAAACACAGAACACAACACAAAACCTAGGAATGGTGTGAAGAGCAGAGGAATGGTGTGTAGAGCCGAGGAATGGTGTGAAGAGCCGAGGAATGGTGTGAAGAGCCGAGGAATGGTGTGAAGAGCCGAGGAATGGTGTGAAGAGCCGAGGAATGGTGTGAAGAGCCGAGGAATGGTGTGAAGAGCCGAGGAATGGTGTGAAGAGCCGAGGAATGGTGTGAAGAGCCGAGGAATGGTGTGAAGAGCCGAGGAATGGTGTGAAGAGCCGAGGAATGGTGTGAAGAGCCGAGGAATGGTGTGAAGAGCCGAGGAATGGTGTGAAGAGCCGAGGAATGGTGTGAAGAGCCGAGGAATGGTGTGAAGAGCCGAGGAATGGTGTGAAGAGCCGAGGAATGGTGTGAAGAGCCGAGGAATGGTGTGAAGAGCCGAGGAATGGTGTGAAGAGCCGAGGAATGGTGTGAAGAGCCGAGGAATGGTGTGAAGAGCCGAGGAATGGTGTGAAGAGCCGAGGAATGGTGTGAAGAGCCGAGGAATGGTGTGAAGAGCCGAGGAATGGTGTGAAGAGCCGAGGAATGGTGTGAAGAGCCGAGGAATGGTGTGAAGAGCCGAGGAATGGTGTGAAGAGCCGAGGAATGGTGTGAAGAGCCGAGGAATGGTGTGAAGAGCCGAGGAATGGTGTGAAGAGCCGAGGAATGGTGTGAAGAGCCGAGGAATGGTGTGAAGAGCCGAGGAATGGTGTGAAGAGCCGAGGAATGGTGTGAAGAGCCGAGGAATGGTGTGAAGAGCCGAGGAATGGTGTGAAGAGCCGAGGAATGGTGTGAAGAGCCCTTGCGTGTCGAACTTTTTAGTGATATTCTCATAAATAAAATAATTATTCACACCCTAAAAGGGTAGACACTCCTAAATATCCCGAACCAATTTGTCATAGTAACACAACTGGGTGTTAATAAATAACGTTTTTCATTTTGTTATTCGTTACTAGGTTTTGTGTTGCGTTCTGCATTCCTCAGTCCCACCCTGAGGGTACATTTTGAACCCTAAAATTTGGGTTTTAATTGTTAAACAGTTAAAGGATTAATTAATGATTTAAGTCTTGGCTCGTAATGATATTCGGCATATATGGCTTCAATTAGGGGTCTGTGGCTTAAAATGGCTTTTATCAGGATTTAGCTATCCATCCATCAGCTGTTCGTGGCTACTAGCCTTACTTTCCGTTGAGACGCTCAGGTTGAGAACAAATGTGCCTTGCTTTATAGGTGTTTATCCCGGTTGCGTCAAGGCCTGTATCCCAAACTTGCTCTATACACACAATCATTCTTCTCCATCAGTCGACTCCGTTCTTCTCTTTACTTTAAAAGATTATTTATGTATACTCCCGTTTTTGACAAGCCATTGCAAAGACATCAGCGTTGAGCTCAGTCTCTTGTTCCGGGTCCTTAACACTTCATCGACTGATAGCCTCCTAACCCTTTCCACTCCAATGTCGAGTGTCACTCGACACTGATTTTGTTCCACTAGCTCCACTGTCGAGTGATACTCGACATGGTGTAATACCTCTTTTTGCGGAAAATTTTAAAAGAGGAGGGATTTAAAGAAAACACTAAAAGTAAAAAAACGTAATTTTAGCGTTGAGCTGGTGGAATAAAAACAAAAACAGCCTTAGAGTGGAAAGGGTTAATTGTTTGTTAAATCTCATGACAAACTAAATCTAAGTAGGGGAGTAACTGTTTGCCATGATTTAGATGATTTAAGTGAAAATGATATCTTAAAGGAATTAAAACATGAAAATTTAAAAGGATTGTCTTTAGGAAGGCAAACACATTTATATATACTAACATTCTTGCTCCCCACATTATAGGTGTTTATCCCGGTTGCGTCAAGGCCTGTATCCCAAACTTGCTCTATACGCACAATCGTTCTTCTCCATCAGTCGACTCCGTTCTTCTCTTTACTTAAAAAGGTTATTATTTATGTACACTCCCGTTTTTGACAAGCCATTGCAAAGACATCAGCATTGAGCTCAGTCTCTTCATCTGTCATCTTCAAGTTATTATTTTCAGTGTTCTCACCATCCTCACTAGAACCACTCCTGTCCAGCATAATGTGTTTATCTTTGTTATCAGTAATGTGCTCATTTCCTGATTGTTTATAACATACATCTCTCAAAATAAATGTTTTCCTCTTCTCTTTATCCCACAGTCTGTAAGCATTAGGGGCACAGCCAACAAAAGTATACCTGTAGGATCTCTAGTCAAGTTTCTTCAAGTGTCCAAGCTTCTTGACAAGTCTGGAGGTTTTCCATTCCACATTTCAGCTGGTGTTGTATCGATAGCTTCACATGGAGTTCTATTTAGCAAATATATGCTGTTAACATTGCTTCACCCCACATTTCTTTGTCTAAGCCTGAATCAAACAGTAGTGCTCTTGTTTTGTTCATTAGAGTTGTCCCAAGTCATTCAGAATGAGAGTTTAAAATTGTGGTGTATGAGCTGGCGCATAATCTATGGCAATACCATTGGCATGACAGAATTCGACATAATTTTTATCAGTGTATTCTCTACCCATATCACACCGTACTTTATGTATTTAGCTATTCCACTTATTTTGAATTTCTGCCACATATTTTATTAAATGTTTGGAGGCTTCAGTTTTATTCTTCTATAGAAATGCAGCAGTAAAATGAGTATAATCATCCATAAAAGTCACAATATATTTGTAGCCATCCCAAATTTCAATTTCCAAAGGACGAATTACATCGGTACGCAAAGGGATAAAATAGTAGTTTTTAGTTTTAGGAATGTCGTTGGTTCTATTATTACCAAAAGGGGTCCTGATTAATTTTGCTGAAAAACATATATCACAGAATGTGTCAGCCTTTTGTCACCCAACTTCACTCCAACAGACAAGGAACTCAATTTTCGTAAGCTTGCAAAATCTAAGTGGCTTGGTTTCCTATGCCACATAATCACATTGTTAGTGCTGGTTAAATTAGCATCAATTTTTAATTCAGGTTGTTCTATTAATTCATATAGACCATCATTATTAAGTATTCTCTGAATATTCACTTTTTTATGTATTATGTAAACATAGTTTTCTTTAAACTGTACTATCATCATCTCACCTTCTTTGGCTACACCAATTTCTTTCTTAATTGGTCTAGGATTTGTGTGAAAACTTAAAGTATTTGTCAGATGAGATGAACTCCCTGAATCAATAATAGATACATTGTTATTTTGGTGCTTGTGTATTATATCCACCACATGCTAGTTCCAATGTAGAGTGCGCCACTGTTTTACGCCTGAAGTGCGACGCTAGCTCGCAGGCTAATGAGGTTATCTTTTGGTTTTGTTGCGTTTGCTGTTTATTGTGCTGTTTAGTGTTTCTTGTTTATTCGTTTAAAAATGCTTCTTTGGGATTATCCAACAAGTGAAGAAGAGGCAGAGAAATATTTACAGGAGAGAAATATTTTGCCTAGGAGTCGAAAGTGTTCTAAATCCCATAGTATGAAACTTTATTGTGGAAAAAGTATGTTTTAGAAGTGGAATATAAGAAAGTGTGGTGAGCAAGTCGGCCTTCGGATTGGGAGTTGGTTTGAAGGAAGCAAAATTCCATTTTGTAATGCTTTAAGGTTCATTTACTGCTGGTGCGAGGAATTAACATCTATAAAGTTTTGCAAAAAACAACTAAAATTGTCAAATAAAACTATTATAGATTGGAGCAATTAGAGTGAAAGTCAAATAAAATGTTTAATTGTTAAAAATTGTGTTTTGTTTTATTTAGCATTATAATTCCTTAGAAGGTTATAATGTAATTATAACCTCCTTTGCTGGCGAGCAATCCTACTACTTAAAACAGCAGCACACTCTACATTGGAACTAGCATGTGGTGGATATAATACACAAGTACCGTTATTTTTAGTAACAGAAATGTTAGAGAGTAATGCAACTTTGTTGTGATTCTGAGAAACCTTTTTATTGTTAGAATTAGGCCTGAATCTGTTCAGCCAGGAATCTATTTGTTAAATTAGTAATAGTTTTTTCACATTTAGGAGTACTTCTCCAAGCAGTGACAAAGTTTTTGCAACTATCTGGGAGAGCTGATAGGATTCTTTGAATAAACTCATCATCACTGATCATATGTTCCAACCCTCTCAATTTGTAAACAAGATTCTCCAATTTAGGGATTCCATTAGATACATTTGTAATTTGAAATTGAAAATATTGCTTTAACAAACTGTCTCTCAATTGATCCTTGTTTCCCTCATACAAGGACACAAGTTTATTGAACATTTGACATCCATTTTCACATGACATTATTAACATCTTGTTTTTCCTATTTAAGGGCATTAATAGGATTTTCTGAGTTCTAGCTTCAATCGGTGAGGATGTGTTGGACACTAAGATTAGTCCCACAGATTGGAGGTTCCTTCTTCTTCATGTGATCTTCAGTTCAGTACTATATTAAGTTGTTTCTTGTAAATTGAAAAAAAAGGGGGCATTTTGTATATATATATATATATATATATATATATATATATATATTAAAAATTGTATATATTATTTAGAATTAGTATTTCTTTATTTTATTAGTTAAGTACTTTAGTAATATATATTTATGTGAATTGCAAATTGCTCATTGTTGGAATATGTATATATAGCCTATATATATATATATATATATATATATATATATATATATATATATAAAATTATAAAAAAAGAGACTCAGTATACATGGGAAAAATTGTGTTTATTATATGATTTATATTATTTGGAATTGATTAGTGTAATGTATTCACATACACCACTTTAATTTCATAGTAACACAACACAATCGTTTATTCTTTACATAGTCATACAATACAATAATTCATTCTTTTGTTTTTCACATGTGACTTTTTATAATATTGTTATGTTTTTATTACAAAAACCAGTAATAAACGTTGTTAATAAGAGTTCTTTTGGATTGCAAAATTAAACACACACAAGTTTCACAGTTTTTATCACTGCACAATTTATTTAACAATGCACAATGCACTTGGTTAATTATTCTTAATCACTACTCACAGTATGCACTGATAGCGTCACTGTTCTTCAGATTTCACAGTCCAATAATTCACTCACGGTCACTGAAGTACACAAAAAGACGGCACTGCACTGACCTTTACTTTGCGGCACTAAAATGTTACTTACAGTCATGGCACAACACTGTTCTTCACATAAAAACACTTTACCGCAGTTACACTAAGTTGCACTATAGCGCTGAACATCACTCGAAGACCGCCGAGCATCAACTGAACTGGGCACTGTCAGAATCCCTTATATATGCCTGTCGGCAAACATCAAACAGAATGGCCAGAAGGGGCTAGACAGGAGGGGCCACAAGTGCCTGGAACATACGCGGCCCTAAATAGATGCTGCTGGCTCCACTAATCTTCCTCGTCGGCTCCCTTTCATGTCCCTCGCACCTCCCAAACACATGGATCCCTCTTTTCCAATCCTTCACGTATTTAATTTTCGCAACAATATGTTAAATACAATGTATTGATACACCACAACCCTCCCCCTTTAAAGAAATTGGAAAAACCACTTTTGAATTTATTATCTGTAAAATTTGTAGAATCCTGATGTGAATTGTTTCCAAAACATGAGGATGCTATGACATGTTCTGACAAGACTTTTTGCCAATGAGCCTGTATATTCTTCTGGCTCATCATGATGACTTGCAGAGGATCCCTCCTCAGTTATTTTTTTGCCAAGACTCCTCGTCAATTCTTCTTCCAAATTCATCATAATCACTTTGTTTTATTTATTCAACCCTGCCATGGTCATCATAGTATTTCCAGTTTGTTCTTCAAAATCACGAAACTTAGGTGTATTGCAGATGTCGCATTGATGCCGCCTTGCCCAGTTAACATATGCACATTTAGTGCTCTGCCAGTCATTAGCACTGAATAATCCCCGACTTTTGTCAGCAAATACTCTGCCTATCTCTTGCCCCTAGGTGCTACCTCGTGTCTCATCTTCCCGCACTGCAAACACTTGCTTTTTATAGCAAGGTTTATTGTCCTACACTGTATATGCCGATCCCTTTGCCAAATTTATCTTTCCTCCAGTAGTTACTTTATTCTTGTTGAACGCTACTACCACTTGACCCTCCTTCCTTAGCAGTGAGCTATCCAAACTTTTTACGCAAATCATTACACTCTTTGAGAGCCTTGTCTCTGTCATGAACAGCTGATGCTTTCTCCTGTTTCAATGTTTCTTCCTGATAACATAATGTTTTTTTCTCTTCCATCAATTCTTTGTTCCCAGATTCAATAGCTTTGTTCTTCTTCATAGCCTGAGAAAGGTGTTCAGTGAGTTTTTCCATCTCCTTGTGTACACTGTCTCATTCGGACATTATCAGTGAATATTCCTGCTTAGCAGCATTCCACTCCTCAGTCAGTCTTTTTAAATCCTTGCTAGCTTTCATCCTCACAGACATTGCTTGGTTTATCTCTTTTTCTTCTTCCTCATGTTACTGTTCTACCAGTCAAGGCTTTAGTTAAAAAGCATCTTGATATTCGTTGCGCTCTCGTAAGTACAATGTCCCATTGTCGGATAGCTGCTGTACACTATTGTTTCAAGCCATTCCCTTCTCTAATAGCTTGATTTCTTTCAGTGACCATTTCATCACACAGCTTCTTTATATGGCCAACCTCCTCCTGAGCTAGTTCAAGTTTGTCCACAGCTAAAGAATTTGAAGCAATTAGATCTGCATAACGCTTTCTTAGACTTTCATATTCTTCATAGATGGTTTCATATTTAGGCAAAGTTGTAAGGTACAGCTGATTAATAGAATCATTTCTTTCAAACTATTGTAAAATTTACATCTTTTAGCAAACTTGGATTTCCTACACATAAAATGCTTATCATCACAAGGTGAGACTAGTATTAACAAATTCTTTATTAGCCTAAAAACATTGTCTGTGAATGAGTTTAAGAGAGTTTTTTTTTTCTACACTCCTCGTCTACAATATTATTACCCAAAAAATAATGGTGCGATTGTATTTTACAAAAAATCCAATCAGTTTTTAATTAAAATTCACTTACATAACCAATACAATTTCGACTACTCACATTTTTCCTTTTTTCTCGCTGTAACATTTGGTGGATACTTTATCTTCTGTCCTTCCATTATTTTTTTAATCCTTGTCGCCAATGCAATATATTCACATACACCACTTTATTTTAATAGTAACACAACACAATCATTCATTCTTTACATAGTCATACAATACAATAATTCATTCTTTTGTTTTTCACTGTGACTTTTTATCATATGTTAATGTTAATGTATTGATATACCACAATTAGTTAAGTACCTTAGTCATATTTATTTATTGTAAACAATGAAAAGCCGTAAAAACCATGTAGTTGATTGCTCAAGAAAATCTAGTCTTGTTTTGTGTTAAATTTATGTGAGATATACGTACATTTGTATGTACATACTGACGTTTTATTGAGACAGTTTACAATGGTTTCAGGGAGGGACAAAACCGATAATTCTGTTGAAATCTGAAAACCATAATATTTCAAGATACAATACTTCTTTTACTTTGTACAAGGAAGAAAAAATAGATACTCAAGTGGAATAAAAAGAATGCTCATTTAGGGTTCAAACATTACTCAATTACATTTGCATGCTAAGATTTGTCAACGAATATTTGTTATGTATGTTACATTATTTAATATAGTACCTTCTGTAATGTTGAAATTATTATGAGTGGTATATAACATTTGAAACTCTTGTAAATGCAGGTGGAATAATTAGAAAATAGAAAGTTTATAGTCCCTATTTATTTATTTTTAATTCAAAAAAAGTAATTTTACTGCATTTAATTTTTATCTTCAAATATTTATTTCTTTATTTGCCATGTTAATTATTGATTTTATTAAAGATACAAAGTTGGTTGTCTGATTTGGAAATCGCTGTCAGTATTTTAACTATTAGAATTAAAAATTGAAATTTTTCCATTTGTTTTTTTTTTCTATTTAACCATTTCTCTTTATGGTTGACCAGATAATAAGAATGGATTTATCATTTCTACTGTGAGTTTTATTGCATTGTGTTTGCATGAATTCCAGCTTTTATTTTTAATCAATGTAATTTCTCACGTATTTATTTCTAATTAATTATTTTAGTGTACTGATCAAGAACTGACTACTGCAATGGCATATTTTGATCTGTTTATACAAAGCCTGACTGAACTAGCTTTAATATATTGTTACGAAAGCCAGGTGCATGTGGACGACTTTTAAGAAGTACGAAGTAGATGAATACTGTGTAAATAAGAATTGCATACTGTGAGTAGTAGTTAAGAATAATTTACCAAGTGTGGAGTAGATTTTTAAATAAATAGTGCAGTGATAAAAACTCTAAAGCTTGTGTGTTTAATTTTGCAATCCAAAATAACTCTAATAATCAACGTTTATTATTATTTTTGTAATAAACATAACAATATTGTTTTATTAAATTTATTATTGTTGAAACTTATGATGGACAAAAAGTGATTGATAGAATCAATGGCCTATCAAAGGTATATTCACCATTTTATTTTGAATAGTATTTTTATAGTAAACCTTATATGGAAAACTGGAGGATGGTTTTAATAGAAAATCAATCAACCACTTATTAATTGGATCAGTGTTCTGAAACTCATGGTCCCTCATGTCATAACACGTCATTCTGCAATGGCATAAATAGTTGTACCCCCTCTCCCTCCAACAACCTCTTGTCCATGAATGGCAGGTCTTAAACAATATTATTTTTTTCTAAGAAAAAAAGTGAAGCAATAGTTTATTATTAAATTTCCATTATTCTACGTTATAAATCAAGTAAAAATTTATAAATTAAGGAACTTTTTTTTTTTTGGCCCAGTGGGAATAACTGTAATGTGGAGAATCGTCTTTAAGATGATCTGTGGATCAGTATCCTTATATCAGAATCATCACTTTTCCAAAATTCGTATGCTTATCTGTCACATCAGTTATATCTTACACCAATAATAAAACCTTTTCTGGCATCAAAACTCAATCACTCAAAAACGATTGGGGATTCAAAGAAATTTTATATTTGTTAGTCAACTCTCGCAAGGTACTACATAGGCTATATGAGATTCCGAATTTTCAACTGGGGGGGGGGGTGGTTACTTTGACGTGAAAACACATTTTATCATAGGAATGGGGGCTCACTTGGAATAACCTTAATAAATTTTCACGCAACAGTATTTTTATTTCAGCCCGCTACAATGAGAAACACAGCCAGATAATTACTTCAACTTCCTCTCATACGGGATATGAGATGAAATCAAATGCTAGTATAATGCAATCGTTATTTTTTGACGAGAAACAAAATTTTTATGACATCGTGAACAATAATAAATTCGTCAATATTTGTCCAATAGACATTACATGCCTCGTGCATAAAACTACATCACAGCTACTTCAGGAAAACTAAGGAATTAGTTAGAGCTTAGTTAACCATATATTTTTATTTGTATATAAAACTGATTGAGGTGGTATTAAAACTGAATGACTGTATAATTACTCTACGTGTGACAGGACATTTCTGACTGTTTTGATGAAAATGATGGGACGATTTCTTCATACATTAATTCAACCTTTATATTTACTTGTAAAACCATTTCTATTTGTACCGGTCAATGATGTGTAATATGGCTAGAATATGAGGGGGATAATTTTGTGTATCCAATCTTTGTATTTTCTAGAATCAATTTGTATTTGCAACCCTCAAAGACAAGATCATAGCTAGATGAGATACTTGCAAATAAGTTGTTTAATGATACTATCAATTAAGATTCAATTTCTATACAGGGAAATGTTTATTTGATCTGTGCCATACTCAATATTTAACCTTTGTATTCAACGCTGTATATCATGTTTGTAAATTGTTGAAAATGGATCAGGAATTATAGGGAGGGGAATTCAAACATTCGAATATCTTTGTTAGTAGGAGTTGCCTCTAAAAACTGTTACTTAACTAACCTTATTGTAAACTTAAATTTCTATTAATGTTGTACTGCACACTTTTTCTCTATCATGAATATTAATCAAGATTTTTACATTTGTTAATTTTCAGCCTTAGTAAACCCTCACTATTTGTCATCTGATTTTGTCTTTAAGTAATTGAGTCACCGAAAATCTTATTTTTAGCATACATTACAATTTCCGTTTATATAGTTTTCTTATTAATAGAGAAATTCAGACTAGATGATGAGATGAGGTAACCATTGAGTCATTCCAGTACGTGACAAATCATCTCAGTTTACCAGCTCCTGCGTGATGTACTTTTTAATCTCATCAAATACTTGAGAGTAGGTTTGTTAATGATCAATATTGGACCAGGAGGTTTGTAGAGGGGGAAACCAAAAATTTCAGCCTGACCGTTTGAATTTGGATGGTATGGCGCAGATGTTCTGTGAATAATTCCACATTCATGCATGAAGTTCCTGAACTCTTGGGAAATAAATTGTCTTCCATTATCGGATACCAATATGTAAGGAAAACCAAAAGTAGAAAATATTCTTCGTAATTCTTGGGTTGTCCAGGTACTTGTAGTTGTTCTTGTCGGTATTACTTCCACCCACTTACTAAAAGCATCAACTAATATAAGGTACTGTTGACCACCTGTGGGTCCTAAGAAATCAACGTGCAGCCTCTCCCATGGATTAGAAGGATGTTCCCATGGGTGGACAGATTTTCTTGGGTTGTTATGGCATTGTCAACATTCAACAACCATCTCTTCAATATCCTTGTCCATGTTTTTCCAGCAGCAAAAGCTGCGAGCTAAGGCCTTCATTTTCATTCCTCCCAGATGAGCCACATGAAGTTCTCAAAGCACATGTGATCTGAGAGAATGAGGTATCATAACTCTCCAGCCTTTCATTACACAATCATTTTGAATAGACAGCTCGTTATCATGAAATCCATATTGTTCTACACTTTGTCCTGATTTTAAAGCCTGTAAGATTGGCGCCAAAACTGAATCTTTACGAGTTTCCCTAGCCACTACAGTACTGCTGACATTGAGCGTCTTCATTTGGTTTATCTGGTATTTAGAGAGGTCATCTACAACATTTTCTTGTGCCAGTTCAGTGGGAAACTGTGAGAGATAATCAACATTGGAATGATGAGCAGTTTGCCTGTACTCTATATCATAGTTAAAACCGTAGAGGAAATGAGCATAATTGAATAACCATGTTGCTGAGATTTTTGGTAAGGTCTTTGTTGGATTGAAAATCGATACTAATGGTTTGTGATTTGTAATCAATGTAAATTTGTGTCGATAGCAAAAAGGAAAAAACTTCTTCAGGCCCCAATATATTCCCAAGGCTTCCTTGTATCTCTAGGCTCTTGTCAATGACTGAGATGTGAAAGATATTAATCTGTCAGTCCCATTTCTGTAGCAGTGAGATAAAACGGCTCCTAAACCTACCGTGAAGCATCAGTAGCCAAGACCCAGAAACAAGTTAGGATCAAAGTGCACCAAAACATCATCACTTGTGACAATATTCTTAATCTCCTGAAAACTTGTTTCACAAGATGAACTCCAGTTGAACATGTTCCCTTTTCGTAGTAGCTGATTTAATGGATGTAGTAGTGTTGCCAAATTCTTTATGAATTTGTTGTAATAATTCGCTAGGCCCTGAAATGTTCGGAGCTCCGAAACATTTTCTGGTCTCTTACATTTTAATATGCTCTGTATCTTATTATCTGATTTGTGTAGTCCTTTACTACAAATCAGGTGACCTAAATATTCAATTTTGGACTGGAAAAACTTGCATTTTTCTCTATTTAGCCTCAAATCATTTATCTTAAGCCTTTCAAAGACTTTACCTAGTCGTTGGAAAAGCTGTTCCCTATTAGAGCCTTGTACAATTATATCATCGTAGAAGCATTGTACACCTTCTAAATTATGTAATGTTTTGTCCATAAATCTTTGCCACACCAAAGGCGCAACCTTAACTCCAAAAATTAATCGGTTCACCTTAAATAATCCTTTATGAGTGCTAATCGTTTGCATGATAGCACTATCTTCATCCATTTCCAAGTGCAAATGTGCGTTATGGATATCAAGAGTACAAAATATCTTGCCACCATGTATTTTTGGCATTATATCATCGATTATGGGTATGGGATAATGGTCGTTCTGATAACTTTATTCAGGGGCACCTTATAATCAGCACAAACTCTAACTGAACCATTTGATTTTACAACTGGTACTATTGGTGTCCCCCAATCTGATGATTTGACTCGGCTGATTATACCTAAGGTTTCCAGTCATTCGAGTTCTTTTTCTACTTTTTCCTGTAATGCATATGGCATGTGTCTTGGTTTAATATAAATTGGTTGAGTCTGTCATTTACATTGAATTCTTCCAATCCATTCTTTGAAAATGTCTCCATACTGATTCATCAATTTATCAAGTCTTGAAATATCTTCCTTTTCTTCACTTGAGGTCAATGTACACATGTCAGCTGCATCAATTTGAATTTCTCTTATCCATTCTCTTCCAAATATAGAGTCTACACATTTGTTTACTATGTACAATTTTCCAACGAAACATTGACATTGTACTGAACCTCAACAAATATAACTCCTTTTGGTTTAATTATTTCACCAGTATATGTCCGGAGTTGGACATTTGTTTTGAAAATTCTTTTTGTTGAGTTTAAAAGTTTATATGTTTCATAAGATATAATACTTAGTGCCGCACCCGTGTCCAATTCCATTGGCATGAACCACCCTTCCAATTTCACTTCAATCATGAACTTGTCATTTGATTTTAAATGAAGTTGATATATTTCATGAGCACTATAATCTTTACTTTCGACATTTTCTTCCGATTGTTTTACTTCATGGTTTGGTTTTCTTAAGCATACTCCTGCTAAGTGGCCAATCCTTTTGCAAAAGTTACATTCAGGATTTTTAAACTTACATTGATGTGCTCTATGTGAATCATGACCACATCTGTAGCATTTGTTCCTTAGTTTCTTTAAATGAGATTGATACTCAGAAGGTTGTGTATTTACATTAGGCTTATTAATTAGACTTATCCTTCTTGAACTGTCTCTAGCTGGTGGATAAGTCATTGTGATTATCCTGTGTCTTAATTATACTACTCTCACTTTTTGCTAGTTCCAATGTGGCTGCCTGCCCAACTACATCCTTAACCGGTTGTAATAATGTATTTTGAAGAAGTTGAAGATGTATATCAGGATCTTTTAGTCCCCTGATAAACTGCATGAGAAATAAAATTTCAGATACTGATTCACTGCATTTTGCACAAGTAAACTGGCAATCCACACTAAGTTTTCTAAGGATATTTGTATAATCTTGTATAGATTCATTACTTAGCTGGTTACGTGTTGTAAATTTGTGTTGACGATCCCAAATACTAGGTTTTGGTTCTATTTGAGCCATTAGCAATTGAATCAATTCTTCATATGTTTTATTATGTGGATTCTCTGTTATGCAAATAACACGAAGCTGTTCATGTATTTGTGGGGTGATTGCTTGTAAGAATAGATTTACCTTGTTCGTTGGACTTACGTTTCCCCGTAAATGGATTTAGTTTTCTAAGCGCAGAATGAAGTTTTGGAAACTTTCCTCCTGTGTATATGGCTGAAAAGGAATATTAGCTGCATTCTGATGTATTTCAGAAATAGCCATTGCAATGCCTGTATTGTACTTTTTCCTTTCTGCTTCAAGAGTAATTTGTATTTGTTCATGTATTTCTTCCAAGTTCCATCTAATTTCTAGTTCATTTTCTATTGAATTTGTTTAAAGTTCAATATTTGCCTGTCTATCTTCGATTTCAGTCCATATCGTTGAACATTTTTCAGTGTAGTAGGTAAATGAATCCTGAGAATTTCCACATTTAGGTATATCGTCTTTTAGTTTGTTCAAGCGCAATTCTAGTAACTTCCATTTCTTCAAATACTTTTCCAAATCTTTTTGTCGTACCATTTTACTCGTCGCCATTGTTAATTTCATAAATAAATGTACATATTAATAACATGAATATAACTTGGATATTCATTTTAATTCTGAATTTAAACAAAAAGGAAACAATTTGTAGAGTAACATAATAATGATATAACTACAAAAATCATATGGTAACAAAAGTAACACAATAATCATATGTTAACAAGGGCAAAACAATAATCATATGTAACACTCTGTATCTCAAATAAAAATTGTGGAAATTGTGGAGTTGTTGTGTGTGTTCCTTTGATGTAGTAGTTTCCAACAAATGATTTTCTATATTTATTCTTATTATTAAGTTATTGTTAAGTTGGGACAAATATTTCAAAATTCTATGATGGGGAATATCTTTGTTTATGTGATTCCCCTTCCATGGCGATTTAAGTATTTTACCTTTGTTTTTAGATATTAATAAATATATTATTTATTTAACTATTTAAAGCTTAATTCATTTATTATTATATTATTTTATAAAGTATTCTTTGCGCCGTTAGTAGACAGAGATTGGGGTCTTTACAAATCCTGACTTTATTCAAAATACTAATGATACACGTCCCTTTGTTTTATGTGTATAATTGCTTTAATGATGGTGGGTAAAGTGTTTGTGAATACAGTGCTGTTCGGGCTGATACCATAAAGAAGCACATACAGGCTAAACATTTAAATGAAAGACCTCATTCGTGCCCCTACTGTGAATACAGTGCTGTTCGGGCTGATACCATAAAGAAGCACATAGAGGCTAAACATTTAAATGAAAGACCTCACTCGTGCCCCTACTGTGAATACAGTGCTGTTCGGGCTGATACCATAAAGAAGCACATAGAGGCTAAACATTTAAATGAAAGACCTCACTCGTGCCCCTACTGTGAATACAGTGCTGTTCGGGCTGATACCATAAAGAAGCACATAGAGGCTAAACATTTAAATGAAAGACCTCACTCGTGCCCCTACTGTGAATACAGTGCTGTTCGGGCTGATACCATAAAGAAGCACATAGAGGCTAAACATTTAAATGAAAGACCTCACTCGTGCCCCTACTGTGAATACAGTGCTGTTCGGGCTGATACCATAAAGAAGCACCTACAGGCTAAACATTTAAATGAAAGACCTCACTCGTGCCCCTACTGTGAATACAGTGCTGTTCGGGCTGATACCATAAAGAAGCACCTACATGCTAAACATTTAAATGAAAGACCTCACTCGTGCCCCTACTGTGAATACAGTGTTGTTCGGGCTGATACCATAAAGAAGCACATAGAGGCTAAACATTTAAATGAAAGACCTCACTCGTGCCCCTACTGTGAATACAGTGATGTTCGGGCTGATACCATAAAGAAGCACATACAGGCTAACCATTTAAATGAAAGACCTCACTCGTGCCCCTACTGTGAATACAGTGTTGTTCGGGCTGATACCATAAAGAAGCACATAGAGGCTAAACATTTAAATGATAAATCTCACTCCTGCCCCTACTGTGAATACAGTGCTGTTCGGGCTGGCCGGCTAAAGAGCCACATATCGGCTAAGCACACAGGACACCAATCTCCCTTATAGCTGCAGTAGATAATAAATAATTTATTTTCTTGCTCAATAACTCAATTATGTGAATGTAATAATAAATAAACTTTTTATTACTTTTTATCAAACTTTTTCTGCAGACGTAATTTTTAGTTACTAGTAAAAACTGTGAGATTTCTTTTAAATAATAAAATTTTTATTAAAGCTAACCATTATCGGCTTTATCTTGGTCTCTGCTGCCTATGATTTTTACTGGGCACACCAATCTCCTTCCTTTCAAACTGTATTCTGAATTAAGTGCTCTTTCTATTTTATTGTAGAGTTAAGTGTATTTGAAGGGATCAGAAATTGAAGTATATCAGAAAGGGCCCATTCATTTCTGATCTGTTTGCCTCTTCGAAGCATGCCATTACATTTGCAATTATTATCACTTCTCTGTTTTGACTAAATGGCTTCTACTTTCTTTTCTGTAACTCATGATGAAAATAAATTTATATATATATAAATGTATTTTCATCATGAGTTACAGAAAAGAAAGTAGAAGCCATTTAGTCATTATATATAGTAATGGGCTAGGTGTGGGTCCTATGAGAGTAATCTGTCCGTCTCTATGAGGTAATGATAGGGCTGATTGCAAGAGGACACATTATACATATATAAAAGTGTCCTCAACATGAAAGGAACAATTTAAATATTTTCTGGTTAGTTTGAATATATATATATATATATATATATATATATATATATATATATATATATATATATAAAGGATGAATAATGAGATTAATAATGGATGTTTTGAGAATGATATAGAGGTAGAGCAGGAACATCATGATAATTTAGATCTGGGGTATACTATAGAAAGTGAACTGATAGATGGACCACAGGAAGATAACGTTGTGTACCATGATCAAGCAAGACATATCATTGTTTTAGCGGACTCGGGAATACCTTTATCTAGTGAGTTGGAAATTTGAGTACATTTCATTTTGAATAACCGCTAGATACTTGTACCATGATAACAATGACTTTAAAGGACAAAGAGAAGTAAGTAAGCCTATCAGAGAAGATCAAAACATGTGAGAAGCAATAATGAACTGAATGATTAAAAAATGTGTTAATTTAAAAGTAGTCAGTAGTAAACAAGAAAGAGAGATATCAAAATTGGAGGTATAGTTAGTTAAAAAGAAAAAAAAAAACAGCAAGAATTCGAAAGAGTTAATATAAGTCGTTAAACCATCTGAAAAGAAGAATTGTAAAAAATTTAGTGATAGTCAACTGGAGAGTCCTACAGACTCTTTATTTGAGTTAGAAAATTATTTTAAAATTTATTGAGTAGATACCTGGAGAAAGCAAGAGTTAATTATTTCGAGGTGCATGTAGGGAGTACACAAAAATGGTGGCTTATTGAAAATAAATTTATGAGAAATTTCCATAATTTGAAAGAGAAATTTTAAAATGAATATTGGGGGGAAGATAGACAGGATGAATGTAGGAAATGTCTTAGTAATGGGGAATATAGCCCAAAAGAAAGTTTAACAATAGACGACTATGTCAGGAAATTACTCAAGCTGGCTACCGCACATAACCGCTCTCAAGAACACCTGCTATCGGAGGATGTGGATCCTGAAGGTCCTTTGTGGAACATCATGGGGAGCCGATCGATCCACACTAATAAAAATATATAAAGCACTAATCCGCTCCAAACTAGACTACGGTAGCCTAGTGTATGGCTCGGCAAGAACGTCTACTCTCACCATCCTTGACGCTGTACATTTCGCAGGTTTAAGGATAGCAACTGGAGCCTTCCGGACAACCCCAGTTTTCAGTTTGTGCGCTGAGGCTGGAGTGCTCCCACTATTCCTATTCCGAAGACACCAGTTAGCCGCAAGATATATCAGCAAGGTACGAGAGGTGTACAGAAAGTTCTAAGCCTGATATATATATATATATATATATATATATATATATATATATATATACAAATATATTTTCAACTTACATATTTTTATTTTTCAATATAGTCCCCCTCAACAGCAACGCACTTATTCCACCGCTTTTCCAACATCTGTAACCTGGTCAAAAAAAAATTGTTGTCAAAACCTTCCAAAACAACCTTGACAGCTGAGATCACAGGTGATCACAGGAGTTGAAAATATATTTGTATATATATATCAGGCTTAGAACTTTCTGTACACCCCTCGTATACTCTAAACCCAACCACCCATGCTCTGTCCCATGCTTTGTCCTAACTTAACCGACTAATTAACATTAACTAATAACTATAAAATACAGTATATTTACATAAGTTATGACCTATCAGGAATGTCTACTTGTATCTGTAGGGGTTGTGTGTATAAAAGATCTAACAATAAAATAGTGAAAGAAAAAAATGAAACATCTAAAGAGAATACGGAAAAGAAAAATGACATCATACATATAAGAGAACGAGAACAAAGAGAATGATAAATAAAGATTACTGCTGATACACAGCCGGGAGAAAATCTTTGTTGGGATGAAATAACGCCAGTGCTGCGACTGAGCGTATGAATTTGTTGCCCGATGGTGTCTTAACAGCAGGTCGAGATGATACTGTCTTTGCCAAGGTAGACATGGACCATTCTCCAACCATGCCTACCAAGATCACCAGGGCTCCGGCATGGGCTACTTTTTCTCCATTTAGATCATTGTTGGAGAGTAAGGAGGTATTCCAGGCTCCATCTATCACATATGTACTTGATGTGGGCCTACAAGCGGCTCGGGTGTTCTTGATTTGTGTTCATCTGAAACCTCAGGGATGGAGGCTGGAGATTCTCCAATTATAAAGTATCACATTTTTTTCCTTAGTATTTTTGAGCTTTTTACTTGAATAGTGCTTTCAATTATAAAATTGCTAGAAATATTTTAACTATTTAAAATAATTACTGATAAGAATAAATTAATTCTAGTGGGGGTAAGTATTGGGGTTAATAAATATTGTTGCGAAAATTAAATACAGAAGGAATAGCTAGACTATCGCCTAAATTGCAAACGCACTGGGAGGGGACCTTGCAAGGTGATCAAGAGATTGAACGACGTGGCCTACAGGATTCAGAGATACCACAATCCGAGGTCTAAAATGAAGGTGGTACACCTAGAGCGACTAGCCAAGTATGGCAACGGCGATATTGAGCCTATTCGGGACGAAAAGGCTTAAGTGGGCGGCAGTGTTGCGAAAATTAAATACAGAAGGATTAGCAGAGAGAGTCACGTATTTGGGAAGTGCGATGTAGATCAAAGAAGCCGACAGAGGATCTAGCTCCTACTAGTCCCTTCCAGTACAGACGTCGAAGGGCCCAGCCAATTCCCCTTTGATGTATGCCGACGACCTATATAAAGAACCAGACAGCCGCGAGCTAGTCAGTTTCTTCTCAAGTGCTCATATGTATGTGCCTTCGGTGCTACAGTTTAGTGCCGTGTTTAAGACAGTGCAGTGCCGCGAAGTAAAGGACAGTGCTGTGCCGTCTTTTGGTGTACTTCAGAGACCGTGAGTAAATTATTGGTCTGTGTAATCTGAAGAACAGTGACGCTATCAGTGTATACTATGAGTAGTAATTAAGAATAATTACCAAGTGTATTGTGCATTGTGAAATAAATTGTGCAGTGATAAAAACTGTGAAACATTTAATTTTGCAATCCCAAAGAACTCTTATTAACTACGTTTTGGTAATAAAACGTAACAATATTAATGAACCGAGTTAATGGGATAATTAATGTTTGTTAAATGTCTATTCCTTATTATTCTCCAAATGAGTTCGGTTTGTCTGTTCTCTTTAAAACCTTACACAAGTAGAACCTTTTAGGCTTTAGCAGATTTCTCTCAAAAGTAATGAACTATTGAGGTTGACTCAAAACTTTTCGGAATATTTATTTCCGCTCCTCCCTTTGAGTCAATTTTTAACAAAAGAGAAGGTTCACAAATAGACGGTACAGCAGTCCTACTTTACAAATACATTTAGCTTATTGGGTTTTGTTGGCAGTAGCTGCTGGCGATATTGATATTATGCTGAGCTTCATTAAAAAATAAGACGTTTCTTCATTTGAGGAAAGCCTTGCTACGTCTACAGGTAATATAACACATTGCCCTATCTTGTTTTATTCTCTCCTCTAAATTCACATGTGTGAGTCTGTTAGACTTTTCACAGGGAATTCCCACAACTTTCATTTCACATTCTTTAGACGACCATAGACAAACATAAATATTCACTGTTGAAGGTTGCTGATTTATTTATTGCTTGTTTCCGTGTGAACCTGGATTTATTCCTATCTATGGGTTTACCTGGACTCTGGGCTAGCCTGATCTGAGGATTCTTCGGACGAGGAAAGCCTCTGTATGCCTAGTGGTAAGCTAACACTTCCTCTCTCATTTTATTCTCTATTTTCTCGGATTTAAATTAACGATACTGAATCCCATGCTTTAGAATGTTATCAACTGGCGAATAGAGTAAGTAGTATTTATGTGGATTTAATACTCTTCCAAATCAGGAAAAAATAGCGTATAACTGTTCAAGGCTGCTTTCAGTCCCTTCCTCCATATGTATTTATTTAAAATTATGATGCGTTTTTGAAGGGGAATAGTCAGATGGCCAGTAGTTGAATGTGAGAGTCTAGTTATTGCTGATTGATTTCATGTTGAATGGATTCTTGAGGAGCAATGGGAAGATAGGATGGAGTGGAACCTTCGATGGGGATCTGCAAAACACATACCTCTCTAGCACACAAGCTTTCCCTCTCTCTGGAAGAGGAGACATTAGTTCTAACTAGCTGTAGTCATGTGAAAGATTTTTTCTGTATCTGTTATGTTGCTTTTTACAGACAGTGAACAAGTGTGGAAACATATTAAACAGGAACCAGGTGTGAAACTACCTACATATTATGGAGAGCTTGAACATTAGTATAATTGTCCTAGTAAAATAAGATCCACTTTTACCTCGACTATGCTATATTTGGTTGTTCTCTCTAAGAGCATTGATCGATTTTCAAGGAATTTGTTTTGATTTTGATTTATTAGATGAAGTGCAAAGTGCAATATGTCATTCTTTTATGCTGTCATAACCCGCCGTTATTTTATGTATGTGATTTTAGTATAATGTGTTTGATATAATGTATTCCAGATAAAGATAAAGCAGTCTTCATCTGCCATCACTTGCAGCAAGCATGGAAATCATTTATTTTACGGAGGCGCTGTGTTCAAAAGTACTTTCATTCATCGGACACTTCTAAGTACATTTTAAATTTAACATTTTATGAATATGTCTCTGTTTCTTATTTATTTTGGAACCATCTTTTCAATGAGAAAATATTTTGGTTTTGGGTTTGTAATACAATAGCAAAACTAGTAAACATAGTACATCATAACAGAGTGTCAAAGTGCTCCCTAAACCTAGAAAAACACCTTGAATAAAAACTACTAAATCTTTATTACAAAGGCGTAAGCAGGTTAACATATTTATTTCTCATTTTTGCACATTTTGTTTTGATGAGCACATCCTCAGTACTCCAATGGAATATATAGGTACTTACCAGATTTGAATTATCTCCTTCAGGGTAATAACTTCGGTAGAAGCACTACTTTCTCCCGATAAACCTGTCCTTCTACATGTATATAGCATCCGTAGAAAAGTATATTTATTAGGAAGAAAAATCTGTGGAGGAGTTGCAATCCTTGTTAAAGATAATCTTTTTAGTGAGCCAATTCGGCTATTAACAAGCCTCCGAGCAGTTGCTGCTTCAGTTTACTTGCCATTTCGTGTAAGCATTTGCTCTCTCTATCTTCCACCCAAAGAACATATTGACACACACTTACTGATTGAATTACTGACCCAACTACCTCCCCCCGATCCTCCTATTAGGAGACATCAATACATAAAGAAGCATGTGGGGAAACAGGTACACAAACACAAAAGGGAAACTACAAGAGGACACCATTGAAAATAACGACGAGAGAGAGAGAGAGAGAGAGAGAGAGAGAGAGAGAGAGAGAGAGAGAGAGAGAGAGAGAGAGAGAGAGAGAGAGGAGAGAGAGAGAGAGAGAGGAGAGAGAGAGAGAGAGAGAGAGAGAGAGAGAGAGAGAGAGAGAGAGAGAGAGAGAGAGAGAGAGAGAGAGAGAGAGAGAGAGAGAGAGAGAGAGAGAGAGAGAGAGAGAGAGAGAGAGAGAGAGAGAGAGAGAGACAGATCTAGACAGAGAGAGAGAGGGAGAGAGAGAGAGAGAGAGAGAGAGGGAGAGAGAGAGAGGGAGAGAGAGAGAGAGAGAGATAGAGAGAGAGAGAGAGAGAGAGAGAGAGAGAGAGAGAGAGAGAGAGAGAGAGAGAGAGAGAGAGAGAGAGAGAGAGATTTTATCTCTTACATAGTCTAATGACATAGTCATTTCAATATCGTCAACAAATTGGAGGAAATAAGATAATATATACCACAATTCAAGAGTTTGATTTTGTACTAGTTTCGCTATCACATGTGGAAATTCAGTATGACATTGTTTAAATAATACCTTATACAAATTAAATAATTGAAATACTTCTATAGTTTAAATTTCTACGTGAACGAAGTTATTTTCTAATTAAAATAAATAACAAATGAGGAGGGTAGGAGCAGAGATTTATAAATTTCCTTATCAGAATCACACTTAGAAATATAATATAAGTCTAAAAACAAAACATCATTTGTCATAATACTTCTTTATTAACAAAAGTGCATATAATAAAAGTTACTAAAATTAACAAAATAAACAACTTTATGTGTATATTTGCCAAAAAACCAACCAGAAACGAAATATTGCTATTTTTAATTTCAGGCTTCCCTTATAACCCCCACTTCTGTTTGTTCCTAAAAATATTAATATAGCTTATAATGAAAGAGGTATTAATACTAACCCACGTATGGAGTTTCATTGAGTTGTGTTTTGTCTTTTATTTCCTTTAAAATTGTTCATGCTTGTTCTTTCTAACCAAAAAAATGGTTCACTCCAGCTACAGTTTTTAGTCTATATCTTGTTTATACATCGCTGTACGATAAAAGTGTATATAACAAAAGTTACTGCAAATAACAAAATAAATAACTTTTGATATTCTATTTTTGAGGCTGCATCGCTGGGAAGTATTTTCATTGTGAGGACTTTGGCTGTCTGCTCCAGCCGTTGGAATTTTTGTTGTTCTGCAAATTTTTGATGGAAATGGGTCCATCTTTGTCAGGCAACAAATTTAATTTGAATAGCTACTTCAATCATATGTTTGGGATTTTATTTTAATATGGCTTTCCACGTCTCAGAGAGAGTGACATCCACACCGTTTATTGTATTCGTTCTCTTGTTAATTTCTAGAGCTTCTAGGACCAATATTTTACTGAGATGATCCTCTCTGTCTAAAACTTTTGCCTCATCGAATTTAATTTGGTGAGAACAAATACTGGACGGTCTAGCTATGGCGGATGTCTTTGTTCTCTGGTCTTCCAGATCAGCCATGAGTTGGCTGACTCTTGTCGCCGTCCTTTTTCCAGTCTGTCCCACATAAACTTTACTGCAATCACATGGTATCATATAAACACCACAGTAGAAGGGAAACGCGGGTTCTCGACCACTTAACAAAAAACATCAAATTCCTTTAAAAAAGAAACCTAATATTTTTCAACGCAAATATTTCTAAAAATCTATAATAAAACAATATTTTTCCCCCTCCATAAGTTATATAAAAATGTATGAATATTTATAAAAATAAGGTTGAAAACATTAAAAATAATAAAATTTATTCAATTAATTTAATCATCACAATCACTATCATATTTTTTAGATTTAGATTCCTTTTTCTTTATTACATCTTTATTTTCTATAAAATCAATATCATGAATCTCCTTATCATCACCTATTTCTTTTTTCCCTTTATAAACAAGTGATATTTTTTGGGTGTTTAATATTTGAATATCTTTTTTAGATAATTTATCATTAAATCTATCTGGGAGAAAAACTTGTAATAGATCTTCTTTATCTATTAATATAACAACTATACGTTTTCCATATTTAGTATTAATTTCCTTAAATTCTTTAATAGGATATGGTTTATTTAAATTTAAAGATTTTAACGTAACTAGTGGAATATTTTCACATTTACCGACACGTTTTATCTTTTTTAAAACATCCATTTATTTCTAAAAAATTTTATTAAGACTTTTTTATTGAAAATAAATTTTCGTTGCATCCCTAAAATTTTAACTCTATTTCTGTTCTGTATTTGGAATTACATGAATATCTTCTTTTAATTTTCCCATTGCTTTAACAAATAGATGGGCATCATAACCAGATAAATTATGGATAAATACTGGAACAAATGTAGGATTTTTTATAATTCAAATTACAAGTTTCATGAGCTGGACCTCTATATTTACCAGTTAAATGATCATGATCTCTTACTTTCTTTTCTTCTATTTCTTCATCACATATATGACAAATATCAGATTTTTGAAAATGTTTTTCTTCTTCAAAATTCATTTTTAATGGTTTAACATCTTCTGAATATATTTAACTTCCTCTCGAATCATTTCTAAAAATTTATCAACACAATCAACTCCTCTATATACTACAGGTTCTTTATAATCATCATTTTCATATTTTATATAATAACAAAAAATATTTGGCTCATGCTTTTGATAATTCATAGTATATGATTGAGATGGATCAGGTTGGCATGTATCAATTTTCTTAGTTAAACATTCAAAATCTGCATAAATAACGAAAGGAACTTTTAAAGATCTGTTATAGTTTTTGAAATGTAAAGTTTCACCTTTCCTAGGCATTTCAATTTTTACAGCAGCTTTCTTTTTACAATCAATTTCATGTTTTTCTAATTTTTCAGTTGAATCATAATATGTTAAGCATCGTTCACAAGGATAAATTTTAGCTTTCCTATTTGTTACTTGGGACCCAATTAATCTAGATAGATCTTTTATCCAACAATAATGTTCATTATTTTCGTTCTTAAAATAAAATAAATTTATATGTTTATCTAATTTGTTTTTAGTAATTCTTAACCCGGGAGAACTCGCTGGGTGAGATTTTCTCTCACGCTTGGAGTAGAATCGCTACGGCCGTACTCTTAATTTAGGTAGAGGGGTCTCCGTTTGTCTAGCTGGAGTTTGGACGTTTGGTCACAGTTTGCCGTCATTCGCAGTCAGTTAGTACTGTCGTGAGCTTCACCCCTCCAGTTGTTCTTTGGAAAACGTATCCGGTGAGAGTTTTGCTCTACATGCGAGGTCTCCCGTTATATATTAAATTCAAACGCTAGCTGTTTACTTTTAGATTAATTTATCTGTAAAATCATATTTTGGGCAGTGGGAGAAATATCACCATGGCTAATTATTTCACTTCCATTCCTCTGGCAAAAGACTTACTTGCGAAAAAAACACTTTAGTTGGAACATTGAGGAAGAAAAAACGAGAAATTCCGCCTTCATTTCTTGTGACCAAAAATAAACCTGTGCATACCAGCATGTTTAGTTTCACGAAATCTGAAAACATTAGTCTCTTACAAAGCCAAAGCCAACAAAATAGTGCTAGTGTTATCAACTTTACATAACGACGATAATATTGATAAAACAACAGGAGTTGCAGCGAAACCCGAAATAATAACTTTCTACAATCTCACCAAAGGAGGAGTCGGCGATATAGATGAAATGAAAGCTATTTACTCTGTTTCAAGGGTTAGCTGTAGATGGCCACTAACTTTGTTTTTTTCATTTCTAAACATTGGAGGGATCAATAGCTTTATAATTTATAAGGCTAATACGGAAGATCTCGTTGAAAGAAGACTGTTTTTGAAGACCTTAGCCCTAAGTCTAATGAAAGAGCATTTGGTAAGACGTTCAGCTATCCCAAATATTCCTTCTGATGTGCGTGATACAATGAAGCGAATTTCAGGAGTGCATGAAGAAGGACGTTCCAGAGAAAAAATAAAAAAAAAAAAAAAAAAAAAAAAAAAAAGGAAAAAACAAAAAAAAAAAATAAAAAAAAAAAATAAAAAAAAAAGAAAAAAACAAAGTAAAAAAAATCGCAGAACAAAGAAAGAGTGCAATGTTTTGTAAAAATCCCATATGTACACAACATACGGCTCACACTTGCCGGGACAATCTATGATAAACACAAAAATTGTTAAACTTAGTTATGTTATCAAAAACTGTGATTGGTTAACTTGAGTTCCTATTTTTTGTTCATTTGATCATTTTACTTATTGTACCTAACAATTACATTCCTATTTTATTTTATTGTCTCAAAAATTTTGAAAATTTAAACTGTATTTTTATGTTAAATTCTTCTTTCAGTTCCACATTGTAATAATTTAATTCAATATATAACTTTTTTTACGCTATTTTGTGTTTAATTATTTGTTTACCTATTAAACATATTATAATAACGATATTTGGTGTCTAGAAATTTGTATACGCTTGCTTAAAGCAAAAACTTTCAGGGTGAGAGAAAATCTCACGCGCGAGTTCTCGCGTTTCACAATTCCTAGCGAGTTCTCCCGGGTTAATGGATGCACATCAGAATTATATCCATAAACATTTATAGAAATATCGTTTTGTTTTTCAAATTTATTTATATCTGCAAAAGAAACAGGAAAGTTTATTCCATTGAAATTTAATTCATTTTGATAAATTTCGTATTTTTTAACTCTATCACTATGATCATCTGCTGGATGAATTGCTGATAAAACAGACCACATAAAACACTTATTATCATTATTTTTTACATTAATTATTGCTTTCTTTGATTTTATTTCTTTTGGTAAATCAATATATGATGAGCCTTTTATAGGATTATATTTATTAATTCTTAGTTCTAAATTATCAATACTTATAAGTGACCATCCTGATCCTTTAGCATTAAAATCATCCATTTCTTCCATCATTTTCATGATAACATTATCATAAAAATTATTTAGATCTGTTGATTGTAATATGATTTCATTTTGAGTTTTGAATGAAAATTGTTTAATTTCGTCAATAATACCTTTATCACCTTTCTTCCCAAAGGTAAGGGATAGCATAAGATTAACTTTCAAATCCATTATCTTTGAAATTTCAGAGATTTTATTGATTACTCTATTTCTTTCATCTTCCAAAAATTCTATTGGATTTACAAAATCTTTTTTATGCTTAATTAAATATGTTTTTAATCGGGAATCATAAGCTGTTTCAATTTCTTGTATTTCTTCATCTTTAAGTAATGCATTTTTATGAGCTGAAGATTCAATATGGTGTTTTTTATAAGATTTTTTATAATATTTATTACATTCTTCACATTTAATTTGTTTCTCTCTAGGAGGTTTACTTTTAGAAAACAAACTAGAATGAAAATTGAATTCATTTATTGATTTTTTAGTAGTTTGATTTTTCGATTTTTTTATAGCTATTAATCTTTTTCTGTTTTTCTTTCTTTCTTCCTCATTAGTAATATAATTTATAAGATCAGATTTCTTCGTTAATTTTGAAAAACCATTAATATTGCGTGATTTACAATATTTTCGCAATTGCTTCATAGTCTGTAAATTAAAATCTTTAACAGGTTTCGATTTAGAAAACAGACTAGAATCAAAATTGAATTCATTTATAAATTTCTTGTTCTCTATTTCATTAAGAACATAATTTATAAGATCATCTTTTTTCTTATTAGAATATTTATTGATATTTTGTGATTTACAATAATTTTGAAGTTGTTTAAGAGTTTGGCTTCTCAATTGAGGCTCCATTTATTTCTAAAAAATTTTATTAAGACTTTTTTATTGAAAATAAATTTTCGTTGCATCCCTAAAATTTTAACTCTCTGACTAAATTACTGATATTTTTCAATATTTTATTATGTATAGGACGAAGTTTATGTTTATATAAATAAGCTTTACAAACATCTTTACCACAATAGGGAAATCATAATTTAGATTAGAACATTTAAATTAAGATTTCCCTTATAAATTATATTCTTGATGAAATAGAGAAAAAGAAATTTATAAATGAATTCAATTTTGATTCTAGTCTGTTTTCTAAATCGAAACCTGTTAAAGATTTTAATTTACAGACTATGAAGCAATTGCGAAAATATTGTAAATCACGCAATATTAATGGTTTTTCAAAATTAACGAAGAAATCTGATCTTATAAATTATATTACTAATGAGGAAGAAAGAAAGAAAAACAGAAAAAGATTAATAGCTATAAAAAAATCGAAAAATCAAACTACTAAAAAATCAATAAATGAATTCAATTTTCATTCTAGTTTGTTTTCTAAAAGTAAACCTCCTAGAGAGAAACAAATTAAATGTGAAGAATGTAATAAATATTATAAAAAATCTTATAAAAAACACCATATTGAATCTTCAGCTCATAAAAATGCATTACTTAAAGATGAAGAAATACAAGAAATTGAAACAGCTTATGATTCCCGATTAAAAACATATTTAATTAAGCATAAAAAAGATTTTGTAAATCCAATAGAATTTTTGGAAGATGAAAGAAATAGAGTAATCAATAAAATCTCTGAAATTTCAAAGATAATGGATTTGAAAGTTAATCTTATGCTATCCCTTACCTTTGGGAAGAAAGGTGATAAAGGTATTATTGACGAAATTAAACAATTTTCATTCAAAACTCAAAATGAAATCATATTACAATCAACAGATCTAAATAATTTTTATGATAATGTTATCATGAAAATGATGGAAGAAATGGATGATTTTAATGCTAAAGGATCAGGATGGTCACTTATAAGTATTGATAATTTAGAACTAAGAATTAATAAATATAATCCTATAAAAGGCTCATCATATATTGATTTACCAAAAGAAATAAAATCAAAGAAAGCAATAATTAATGTAAAAAATAATGATAATAAGTGTTTTACGTGGTCTGTTTTATCAGCAATTCATCCAGCAGATGATCATAGTGATAGAGTTAAAAAATACGAAATTTATCAAAATGAATTAAATTTCAATGGAATAAACTTTCCTGTTTCTTTTGCAGATATAAATAAATTTGAAAAACAAAACGATATTTCTATAAATGTTTATGGATATAATTCTGATGTGCATCCATTAAGAATTACTAAAAACAAATTAGATAAACATATAAATTTATTTTATTTTAAGAACGAAAATAATGAACATTATTGTTGGATAAAAGATCTATCTAGATTAATTGGGTCCCAAGTAACAAATAGGAAAGCTAAAATTTATCCTTGTGAACGATGCTTAACATATTATGATTCAACTGAAAAATTAGAAAAACATGAAATTGATTGTAAAAAGAAAGCTGCTGTAAAAATTGAAATGCCTAGGAAAGGTGAAACTTTACATTTCAAAAACTATAACAGATCTTTAAAAGTTCCTTTCGTTATTTATGCAGATTTTGAATGTTTAACTAAGAAAATTGATACATGCCAACCTGATCCATCTCAATCATATACTATGAATTATCAAAAGCATGAGCCAAATATTTTTTGTTATTATATAAAATATGAAAATGATGATTATAAAGAACCTGTAGTATATAGAGGAGTTGATTGTGTTGATAAATTTTTAGAAATGATTCGAGAGGAAGTTAAATATATTCAGAAGATGTTAAACCATTAAAAATGAATTTTGAAGAAGAAAAACATTTTCAAAAATCTGATATTTGTCATATATGTGATGAAGAAATAGAAGAAAAGAAAGTAAGAGATCATGATCATTTAACTGGTAAATATAGAGGTCCAGCTCATGAAACTTGTAATTTGAATTATAAAAATCCTACATTTGTTCCAGTATTTATCCATAATTTATCTGGTTATGATGCCCATCTATTTGTTAAAGCAATGGGAAAATTAAAAGAAGATATTCATGTAATTCCAAATACAGAACAGAAATAGAGTTAAAATTTTAGGGATGCAACGAAAATTTATTTTCAATAAAAAAGTCTTAATAAAATTTTTTAGAAATAAATGGATGTTTTAAAAAAGATAAAACGTGTCGGTAAATGTGAAAATATTCCACTAGTTACGTTAAAATCTTTAAATTTAAATAAACCATATCCTATTAAAGAATTTAAGGAAATTAATACTAAATATGGAAAACGTATAGTTGTTATATTAATAGATAAAGAAGATCTATTACAAGTTTTTCTCCCAGATAGATTTAATGATAAATTATCTAAAAAAGATATTCAAATATTAAACACCCAAAAAATATCACTTGTTTATAAAGGGAAAAAAGAAATAGGTGATGATAAGGAGATTCATGATATTGATTTTATAGAAAATAAAGATGTAATAAAGAAAAAGGAATCTAAATCTAAAAAATATGATAGTGATTGTGATGATTAAATTAATTGAATAAATTTTATTATTTTTAATGTTTTCAACCTTATTTTTATAAATATTCATACATTTTTATATAACTTATGGAGGGGGAAAAATATTGTTTTATTATAGATTTTTAGAAATATTTGCGTTGAAAAATATTAGGTTTCTTCGCTCGTTTTTTTAAAGGAATTTGATGTTTTTTGTTAAGTGGTCGAGAACCCGCGTTTCCCTTCTACTGTGGTGTTTATATGATACCATGTGATTGTAGTAAAGTTTATGTGGGACAGACTGGAAAAAGGACGGCGACAAGAGTCAGCCAACTCATGGCTGATCTGGAAGACCAGAGAACAAAGACATCCGCCATAGCTAGACCGTCCAGTATTTGTTCTCACCAAATTAAATTTGATGAGGCAAAAGTTTTAGACAGAGAGGATCATCTCAGTAAAATATTGGTCCTAGAAGCTCTAGAAATTAACAAGAGAACGAATACAATAAACGGTGTGGATGTCACTCTCTCTGAGACGTGGAAAGCCATATTAAAATAAAATCCCAAACATATGATTGAAGTAGCTATTCAAATTAAATTTGTTGCCTGACAAAGATGGACCCATTTCCATCAAAAATTTGCAGAACAACAAAAATTCCAACGGCTGGAGCAGACAGCCAAAGTCCTCACAATGAAAATACTTCCCAGCGATGCAGCCTCAAAAATAGAATATCAAAAGTTATTTATTTTGTTATTTGCAGTAACTTTTGTTATATACACTTTTATCGTACAGCGGTGTATAAACAAGATATAGACTAAAAACTGTAGCTGGAGTGAACCATTTTTTTGGTTAGAAAGAACAAGCATGAACAATTTTAAAGGAAATAAAAGACAAAACACAACTCAATGAAACTCCATACGTGGGTTAGTATTAATACCTCTTTCATTATAAGCTATATTAATATTTTTAGGAACAAACAGAAGTGGGGGTTATAAGGGAAGCCTGAAATTAAAAATAGCAATATTTCGTTTCTGGTTGGTTTTTTGGCAAATATACACATAAAGTTGTTTATTTTGTTAATTTTAGTAACTTTTATTATATGCACTTTTGTCATACAGCGATGTATGTATAGATATACACTAAAAACTGTAACGGGAGTGAACAATTTTTTTGATCACAAAAGACTTAACCGAACTGAACAAAACTACCAAGTTCAGGTAGTTTCATATACCAATATGAATTAGCATCAACACCTCCATCAAAATAACGTATATTAACTTTTCTAGGGGCGAGCAGGAGTGGGGTTATAAGGAAAACCTATAATAAAAAACTGTGAGTTTTCGTTTCGTATTTTTTTTTTTGGCAAAGATCCAAATAACAGAAGGTTTATTTTGTTATTTAGAGTAACTTCCGTCGCATGACAAAGTTTAAATGAGTTATATAATAAAAACTACAGCAGGAGTCAATAATTTTATTCTGAAGAAAAATTTGAAGAAAATGAATTACCACCAATTAAAGAATTTTATAGTAAGTTGAATGAATGCGATATAACTGAAAAAGATTATAAACACGCTCAAAAAGTTTGGAAAGTTTTTGGAATTGAAAACTTAGGACAATATTCTGATTTATATGTTAAATCAGATGTTTTAATATTAGCAGATATTTTTGAAAACTTTAGAGATGTATGTTTAAAAACTTATAAACTTGATCCTGCTTGGTATTATACTGCACCAGGATTATCTTGGGATGCAATGTTAAAATCAACAGAAATTCAATTAGAATTATTAAATGATTACGATATGATTTTATTTTTAGAAAAAGGAACGCGTGGTGGTGTTTCTCAATGTTGTAATAGATATGCTAAAGCAAATAATAAATATATGAAAACTTATGATAAAAATTTATCATCTAATTATTTAATGTATTTAGACGCAAATAATTTATATGGTTGGGCTATGAGCCAATATTTACCTTATAGCGGATTTAGATGACTAAAATCAGATGAAATAGAAAATTTTAAAAATTTAGAAAATTTAAAAGATGATATATATGATATATATATATATATATATATATGATATATACTCGAAGTAGATTTAGAATATCCGAAAGAATTACATGATAATCATTCAGATTTACCATTAGCACCAGAAAACAGAATTCCAGATAATTCGAAAATACCAAAACTATTAACAACTTTATATGATAAAGAAAAATATGTTCTTCATTATAGAAATTTAAAACAATATTTAGATTTGGAATTAAAAATTAAAAAGATTCATAGAGTATTAGAATTTAATCAATTAGATTGGTTGAAAAAATATATTGACCTAAATACTGAAAAAAGAACAAAAGCCACAAATGATTTTGAAAAAGATTTCTATAAACTAATGAACAATTCCGTGTTCGGTAAGACAATGGAAAATATAAGAAAAAGAATTGATGTTAAATTATGTAATGATTATAAGAAAGCAGAAAAATTGATAGCTAAACCTAACTTTAAAGGACGAACTATATTTAATGAAAATTTAACGGCTATTCATATGAATAAAACAAAAGTTAAGTTTGATAAACCGATTTATGTTGGAATGAGCATTTTAGATTTATCGAAACATTTAATGTATGATTTTCATTATAATGTTATGAAACCAAAATATGAAAATAATCTCAAATTATTGTATATGGATACGGACAGTCTTATATATGATATTAAAACAGATGATTTTTATGAAGATATGAAAACAATGATAGATTTATTCGATACTTCAGATTATCCCATTGATAATAAATACAATATGCCAAGAATAAATAAAAAAATAATAGGAAAAATGAAAGATGAAAATAATGGAATAATAATGACTGAATTTATCGGCTTACGATCTAAAATGTATTTACACAAAAATGAGGAAAAAACATGCAAGAAAATAAAAGGTATTAAGAAAAATGTTGTAAAAAATAAAATTTCATTCGAAGATTATAAAGATTGTTTATTCAACAAAAAAGATCATTATAGAACTATGAATCAAATTAGAAGTTATAAACATGAAATATATTCTATAGAAGTTAATAAAAAAGCATTATCACCAAATGATGATAAAAGATATATTTTAGAAGATGGAATTAATACGAGAGCATTAGGACATTATAAAAATGTTTTAAATTAAATGTAACAAAATTTCTTATTTATATATTTAAAAAGATTTTTAGAAAAAATAAATTTACTTAAATAAATTTTTTCTATATAAATGGATACTAAAAGGTGCACTCGTTGTAAACAAACTAAATCATTAGATAATTTTTATGCATATCGTAAAACTGGAAAATTATTCTATGAATGTAAGGCTTGTAGAACAGAAATAAATTGTGCGAAATATATTTGTGAATGTGGAAGACAATATACTTATGCTAATAAAAATTAACATTTAAGAACTATTTGTCATAATACACTATTACAAAAATAATCTCACTAAATAATACACTAAACTATAATGATAAAGAAATATTTATGATTACAGATGAATATAATGAAATTTGGTTTAAAGCAAAAGATGTAGCAGAATTATTAGAATATACAAATCCACAAAAAGCAATTCATGATCATGTTAGAGAAAAATATTGTATTGAATATGGAAATTTAAAGGTGAACGAATCCGTTCAGGTTAAGAGGTAATGAGAAATACAAGAAAAGTTATGAAAATTTTAAGGGTAACAAATCGATACCCTTTGAAAATATGCATCCACACACTGTTTTCATTAATGAATTAGGTTTATATTCTTTAATTATGAAATCCAAATTACCTAAAGCAATTGAATTCCAAGATTGGGTTTACAACGTTATCAAAACAATTAGAAAATCTGGTGAATATAAATTAAGAACACAAATAGAAAATTTAGAAAAAAGTAATGAAATAATGTTTAATACAGCAAGAAGAATTATAAATAAACAAGAAGAAAGAATTGAAAATATCAAACCAGATGTAGTACCTAAAACTGAAAATTTAAATTTAAGACACTGTTTTGTATTATGTAAGTTAAATGACAACGAATGCAAATATACTTATTATGTCATAAGATGTCAAAATTTAAATTTAGATAGTGCAATTGATAGAATATTTTTAAAACATCAAGATTGTAATGAATTATTATCATTTTATGATCCAAACAGCATTAATTTATATTCTAGAATAAAAGAAAATTTAAGAAATGATTTAGAATTTCATGGTAATTATTTTAGAATAAAGAATGAAGAATTTAGTGAAGAAGAAGAATTAATTATAAATATTGAAGAATTGCATACTGAAAAGAAATTTAAATCACTACATTATTTTTATTAATCCAACTATTATGAGTATTATGGAATCCTAACCATTTAACATAAACTTTATCTCCTTTTCTTTTTAAAACTTTTTCAACTAAATAATCATGATGATATTTCGTTTTCATTAATTCTTCTTTATAAAACCTACCTTCAATTTCTTCATCTTTTAAATCTTTAATTTTATAAGTAATAGGAATAGAATTTATTATTTTACTTATTTTGAAAACTTCAGTTGACCAGTTAGGTGTATATCCTTTTTCAAATATTTTTTTATTTTTACTTATTCTAACAAAATCATCTAATTTATATTTTGGTTTTTCTTTTTTAGAATTGTTATCGTTATAAATATTCTTTAATATTTCTTTTTCATTTTTCTTATTAACTTCTATTGGTTTCATTTTTATTGTGCTATGATAAGAATTATTATATTCTTTAATTAAATCATCTAATATATCAGTCCATTTATAATTTCCTCTTTTTGAAAATTCTTTCCACATTTTTTCTTTTAATGTTCTATTAAATCTCTCAACAATACCGGCTTTTATTTTGCTATAAGTTGAATAGTGGTTAATATTAAATTCTTTCATTAAATTTTGAAAATCTTTATTATAAAATTCCTTACCATTATCGGTTTGTAAATTTTTTGGTTTATTTTTATTACTTAAAATACTTTTAAATCCTTCTGAGACTAATTTACCAGTTTTATCTTTAACAGGAATAGCCCAAGCATATTTAGAAAATGTATCTATTACAGTTAAAATATATTTAAATCCTTTATTAATTTTAGATATTCCTTTTAAACTTCCAGTATTGATCTCAACTAAATCTGATTGCCATAGATCGTTTATTCCTAGAGTTATAATTTTTGTTCTTTCAAAATTTCTTCTAACTGGTTTATGAATTTCTTCGATTATTCCTTCTTTTACATTTATTTTTTCATTTTTTGGCCTAAAAAAGTATTTTTCTTACTTCCACATTTTTCACAAATTCCTTTACCCATAAGTTTTCCATTTTTAGAAACTTCTTCATGAAAATTATTAGTTTCTGTTTTGTTCTTACACTTTACACAATATATAAGAGCCATTTATTATAGAAACAATTTTAAGAAATAATTTTTTCTAGTTTATGAATATACTTTCCATTATTTAATTTATTATTTGTATTTATTGATATGAAACCATAATCATCTTGCCAACAATCATTACAAATGTTTTTAAAGTTATCAAAATTAGGAAAATCAGTTCCAGTAAAATCATCATATATCATTCGAGTGTAATAATTAGGTTGTTGAAAAACACAAATAAAATTAACATTATTTCGAATTAACTGTCTATCAACTTTACTATAACATTGACTCAAATAAATACAAGAAATATTTTTATGTCTGCCTCTAACAAAATATTCATTAATTATTTCTTGATTTTCTAAAACACAATCATCGAAGACAACTAAACTATTCGGTTCGCAGTTATCGACATTTTCCATTTCTTCAATATCACTATAAAAAATTGCTATATTATCATTTATTTTATTTTCGACATCACTAAACAATTCAATCATTTTTTGATAAACTTCTTGTTCTAATGATTTGCTGCATACATATAATTTTGAATAATCTAACCAATTTCTATAAATAAAATTTGTTAATAAAGTTGTTTTTCCAGAACCACTGCTTCCAATAATTATACATCGTAATGGAATTAAAAAAGGCTTATTATTGTTTTTATTATTTTCATCTTTGTAAAAAACTTTTAATTGATATTTTTTTCCCATTATAAATATAATTTATATAAGATGAAATTAATAAAAGTAACTAGAAAAACTTCTGAGTTGAGTCTTAAATTGGCTCATCCAATATTTTTAGATGAAAATATAAATTATAAAATAGGTCTTGTCGGTTTTTATTCCGATAATAATATTCCTAACATACAAAAAGATTCATACATTTCATTCGATATTAATAAATCAAGAAAACATATTAAAATTGAAAAAGGATTTAGGAATTTAAACGAAATCGATAAATTAATAAAGAAAGAAGTTGGAAACGATAAGTTCTATAGGGGAAAGTCGGGCAAAACCGGGTACCAAGATTTCTTTGCCCTCCCAAATCTCCAAAAATAATAATTTTTAGAAGATGAGCGTTGGGAGCCTCCATTAGGATGTAACCAAAAGGGAAATGACCGTTTTACTATGAATAAGAATGAAACATAATCAGAATTTGAAATTTTCTAAATTTTCCAATTTTATGAATTTTGAGGAATGTTCGGGTAAAATCGATAGGTAAAACCTACCCGGTTTGATCCGCAAGCATCCGCTTTTACCGGAACATCAATATTAAACTTTTTTCCCCCTCAAAAATTATTTTATTAAGAAAGGATCATGAGAATAACAAAATAAATTCAAAACTAAACTTTATTATACAATAAAAAAAATTAAAAATTATTTAATTAAGACTGGGCAGTTTTTCTTCAAGCCTGCACAGAAATCGCAAACAAAATCTTCTTCACATTCGTCTTCTCGGCCGCTACACACTTCATGTGCCCATTGTTGGCAGACGGAGCATCGGATCCAACCCATCTTGTCTGAGTCAACCATCAACGAATTGCAAAAAATACACGCATCTGAGGGATCCTCATCAGAAGATGACGAGGTTGATTCATTCTTTCTTTCTTTTTTTGAAGTATTTTTTTCTAATATCTTGTTTAATTTTTTGGTTGGGATATTAGCAAGCTCTTCCTCTGCTTCTGAAGATGTTATCCTCCCACTTCTTTTCCTGTTGGCTGGCTAAACAGCTGACGTTTTGCAGTTTTATCTTTTGGTTTGCCAGCCTCTTCCTGTTCTAGCGCAGCTTTGTATGGGGTGGATGTAAGAATGGCTGTCTTTCCCCTCCTCTTATCGCTTGTGTTCTTCTGAAGCCTTTCATTTTCTTTTGGAGGGGGCATAAGCATGATGGGAGAAATCTTGAAACCTGGTGTTGGGTCACTTTTTGATGACGATCGCTGAGGAAGATAGTCCTGATTAGATGAAGGGACTGTTCCTGATAGCAGAGGTTTTGTCACAGGACAATTTTTAGAGGCCTCATCAGCAGGCAATGCCGAATCATCAACAATTGCCGCTGATGGAAGTACAGCAATGGGCCTGTCAGTTGTATCAGCGGGGGCATACAGGTGGTCTGGAATCGCATCCCTATCAAACGGCCATATTCCTGTTGTTTCGAATCCCTTAACTGCAGTGCTCATGATAGCAGCTTTTTGGAAAGCTTTTGAAAACAAACGAGAAACTTGGTAAATCGTTACCGGCCTTCCTGGGTTTCCAAAAAGCCACTTCCTTACCTCTTGCTCATAATAGGTGCTCAGAGGTGCCATAAATGAAACGTCTAAAGGCTGCAACCTATGTGTGCAATGTGGTGGGAAACATATTACTGTGACGTTGACTTCCCTGGCCCTGATGATAAAATCAATATTTTTCGTGTGAGAACCATGCCCATCAAGCAACAACAATACTGGCTTCTGAGGTGTAGGATTGGAGAAAGAAATAAACTTTTCAAACCAAAACATGAAGCTCTCCTTGTTTATCCACCCGCTTGGATGAAAAAAATCAAATGACCCGGCAGGAGCCCCATCCATAAGAGTAGGATTACGGATTTTTCGAGGGAAGATAAACATCGGAGGCATATAGTTTCCCGCTGCATTGAAACATGTCTCTACGGTCACCAGAACACCTCTCTCTGCCGATGACAATGCTCCTACCTGTTTTTTCCCCCTCAAAGCTAACACTTTAGAGCGTTTGTAGGGGACGGTCATGATTCCTGTTTCGTCAACGTCATATATGTCACTTGGGGAAAAGTGGTTGTGCTTGTAAACCTCTTCCAATAGGTCATAAAATGACTGAACAACAACGCGATTAAATCCTTTTGCACTTGCTAGAGATGTGTTCTCAGGATTTCTCAAAGATATTTACTTTTGCCTCCCCAAAAAACCATACATCCAGTCTTTTCCCGCTCTACGTTTCTCTTTATTGAAAGGATGAGGAATTCCATTTTTTTCTGCTAGTTGAAAAGCAAGTTCTCTCAGGTCAGTCAGTGTTAGTCAGAACAACCTTTCATCAAAGAGTAAAATATGTTGAACAAGTTCTTTTTCTTGTGGCTCAGGAAAAACGGTTGTATAACGTCCCAAACGTTTAAAAGCAGCTGTCTTTGGACTGTAATTATTTGCATGTGCCTTTTTTATCCTGTCCTCTAATGTGGACTGAGGTACCTCAAAACTTTTACTGGCTTTTAGATAACCCATCCTGCCTGCCAGCACTTCCTCAATTGCATGACTCATGTTTTCTTGTAACCAACTCTGTCTGTTAGTCTTTCTCTCGCGTGATTTTCGTGGCAACAAACGAAAATATGACCCCAATTAAATATTTTCAAGCCATGGAAATAAAAAATCATTATATCGTTTAGGTAAAACCTGGTACTTTTGGGTAAAACCGGGTACTTGCAGCTCAAACCGGGTGGTACCCGGTTTTACACGAGCCCTAAGTACCCGGTTTGACCCCAACAGAGAAAAAAAATCAACATGGCTGTACTCCCAGCGAGATTGAGCTAAAAGAATGAGGTTAACGGAAATAGACCATAAGAAACTGCTGAAAACTATTTGTGACTTACCAGAATCGTAACTTTTTCTTCAGCGTCTACAATCCAACTCGAAACTTCACTGAAATTGACACAAAAGATCACTTTCTTTTAAATAATTGCTCACCGATCAACGCAACAAGTGGTGTGACAGGTCACTCATGAAATACTAACGGCGGAATGCTAGGAACGTGATTAGAGCCTTTCCCGCTAGATTGCAGTCTGCAACTGACAGGAACCTCAGTACCCGGTTTGAATCGCCTACCCCGTTTTGCCCGACATTCCCCTATAAAAGGTAATAATGATGGAAAAATAGAAATATTTTCATCATATCCATTTGATTTGGATGTTAATCTTAAAAACATTTTTGGTTTTGAAATACCTTCTAAAAATGAATTACAACATATTGTGAAAACAACAAGAAACATGTTGGAAAATTCAAACCTAAATTAAGACCTTTTGATGTTATTGAAATTCATTGTAATTTAGCCGAATCTAGTTTAGTGAGCCATTCATCGAATGAACACATACATGAAGAAACTGATTTAATTTATAATTTTTTTCCAAATGTTCCTTTCGCTTCAAAAATTTCAGAAAAACCTTCAGAAATTCATTATGTTCCAATTAGAAAAGATATTCATAAAATTCAGAAAATAAATTTAAGTATTATGAATGAAAGACATGAATTATTAAATAATGAAAATGTCAGTAATATTATATATTTGAGTCTGATTCATGAAACATAAAGAAAGTTAAGCTTTAAGAAAGTTAAGCTTTAAAAAAGTTAAGCTTTAAAAAAGTTAAGTTGGAATAATTAGATTCTTAACAAATCTTTTAGAAAAACATATTGATGATAAAAAAGGAACAGAATATTTAATAAGATTAGTTAATGCTCTTCCGCGTAAAATAATTAAAGATGAAACACTTGGATCTGGATTGTTTAATAAAATATTAAACGGATTACCTTTTGAATTACATTATCCAGGCTATAATTATTTAGGTCCAGGCACAAAATTAAATAAAAGATTAGAAAGAGGAGATAAACCAAATAATAAATTAGACGAAGCTGCACAAGAACATGATATTGCTTATAGAGATCACAAAGAAGTTTCAAACAGACATATTGCTGATAAAGTTTTAGAAAATAAAGCTTGGGAAAGAGTTATTTCAAATGATGCTGATTTGGGTGAAAGAACTGCTGCTTATTTAACAACAAATGCTATGAAAATTAAAAGACATTTAGGAATGGGATTGATTCATTCAGAAGTTGATATATTTCAATAAAAAAAATTTTATTTTATTTTTTTTATATAATAAATATAAATTAAAATGGCTGAATATAAACCTTTTAAAATTTCTATAACAGATGATCAAAAATCTAAAATTATTAATGCTGTTAAAAAGAAAACTGATGTTACAATCGATACAACAAAAGGTAATAATTCTATTTTGTTAACTCAAAGACAGATTGATAAGATTAACAAACATGCTAAAGATGGGAAAGGAACAAGAATTAAATTAACTTATAAACAATTTAGAGAAAATGAAAAAGATGGTGGTATTTTACCATTAATTTTTGCTGGAATTGGTGCTTTAGCAGCATTAGCTGGTGGTGTGAGTTCAGTTGCGAATTCGGTTATTGATAAAAAATATAAAGATAAATTAATTGAAGAACAAATAAGACATAATAAAGAAATGGAAAAGAAACAGGGAGGAAAAATTTTAACAAAGAAGACTGAAAGTAAAAAAAAAAAAAAAATTCCTTTATCTAATTTCAATATAGAAAATTTTGTTAAAAAATTAAAAATAAAAAATTTTAGAGTTTTTATGAGAAACGAGCTTCCTAAAAATGTTAAAAATATAGAATGTGGAATTGTAAACATTGATAATTCTTTTGGAAATGGTACACATTGGGTTGCTTATTATAAAAATGGAAATAAAAAATATTATTTTAATTCTTATGGAAACTTACAACCTTCGAAGGAATTAGTTATATATTTGGGAAAAGATAATTTAATATATAACGAAGATAGACTTCAAGAAATTAATGATCCACCTATTTGTGGACATTTATGTTTATTAGTTCTTAAAATGTTTTCTGATGGGATTTCTTTTAATGAAATATAAAATATAATAAATAAAGAAAAATGGAATCTTATTCAACAGTTATTTTAAGATTTGATATTTATGGAAATCAAATAGAATATGATTCTAAACAAGAGAGTGTACCATTAGATATTAAGTATGATATTATAAAAGATTTATCAAAAGAAATAAAACTTCAGTTAGATCTACTAGAGACAAAAATAAATGAAAAAATAGATGATGGTATTGATAAAAAATTAAATGATGAATTAAAAACAAAAATTTATGACATAATTGGTTCGTTCTTTAACATTACAAAAAATTATATTAGTTTTAATAAGAGAAGACTTGTTAGTGTTTCAGAAGGAAAAGATAATAATGATGTCGTTATTATGAAACAAGTAAAAAATATGTTTGATGATTTTAAAACTAAAAATTCTATAGTTACAAGATCAATTGATGTAGAAGATCTTGATGAGGTCATTAATGAAAAATTGGTAAAATATACAACTATAGAAGAGTTAGATGAAAGCATTAATATGAAATTAAAGGAATATGCAACTAAAATAGAATTAGACGAGAAGATCGAAAAACTTTCTCAAGTTTTAATTAGGGATGTTATTTCAAAAGTTCAATTATCGCAAGATAGAGAAAAACAGATTTATGACAAAATAGAAGAATATAAGAGATTGCTAATTGAAAAAAATAATAAAGAAGTTGGACTATTAAAGAAGGAGTTAAATGATAAAATATCACAAGAGCAAAAAGATCTTGAAAAATTAATTATTGCAAAATCGCTCCTAAACTGAAAAAATGAATTATCATAAATTTTTTATCTTAATAATTTTTTTTCTTATTAAATGACGTCAACACAAAATAATTGTGATTGGGATGAAATATCTTCGTTTCCAATTTTGAGTACTGAATTTCTAATGGTATTTCAGAATAAATTAAATTGGAAACTTGTTTCACAACATCATCAATTTACATTAGAAGAATTGGGGATGTTTGCAAATAAAGTAGATTGGAAACTTATCAGAGGATTGATGAAGAAAAAATTAAGTTTTATTCCTCATTATTAGATTGGAACATTATGTCTTTTTATCAAAATTTTTCTCCAGAAACTTTAATAAGATATAAACATTTAATTAACTGGGTAATAATTTTCGAAAGAGATGATATTTCGAATGAATTTAAAGAAGATAATTATGAAGAATTTTCAAAATATTATAAAAATAGATTTAATGTTGAAAGTGTACCATCATTATCAAATTATATTTTTTAAAATTGAATTTGTTTTAAATTTAATTTTATTATTTTTTTATCTTATTAAATGAACTATTATAAATATTATAGCGATATTGAAAAACATCAATTCAAACATTTCTTACCTTCCAATAATACAGAAATCAATTTTAATAAAGAGAATCAAAGAATTGAATTTTTAATCGATGTTGGAGATAATTTTGTTGATTCTAATTTTCAATATTTCATTTCTGGCGAATTTAATGCAAAAGATGGTGAAAAATATGGTGTGAATTCAGGAACTAAATTGACAGATAACTTTGTACCATTTTTATTTCGCAGTATTGAAGTAAAAAAAACATAATAAATTAATTGATAGAATCGAAAATCCTGGAATTATTAGTACTATCAAAAATACAATTACTTTATCAAAAGATGAGGCAATAGCAAAAGAAAATAGTGGTGTCATATCAAATGTAAAATATGGTAAATTCTTTGTTACTGGAAATTTATCGGATTTAGGAATTGATTTCTTTGGAGACATTAAAATTCCAATCTATAAAAGTGGTTTTCAAATAACTTTTATCAGAAGTTGGGATCATGATGCTTGTTTGCGAGAAAGAGTTGCTACATCTCTTGCACCAGAAGGAAAAATAACTATTAATGATTTTTTTATTAGAGTTCCAATTTTGGAATTTCAAACACCATCGAAACTTTCATTGATTAATGAAATGGTTACACTAGGTTCTCAAAAATTTAATTTTAAAACTTGGGAATGTATTGAAAAATCAAATATTTCTGGATTAACACATTTTAGTTATGATATTACAAATATTTATAGAAATATTGATAAACCCAAATTTATTATTGTTGCTTTTCAAATTGATAGAAACCATCAAACAAAAGATACATCTAAATTTGATCATGTTAATGTAAAAAATATTCGAGTTAAAATTAATGAATCTTATTATCCAGAAGAAATGTTGAATCTAGAAATTAGCGAAGGAAATTTTGCATTACTTTATGAAATGTATAAAGATTATAAAAAGGCCTTTTGTTCAAATGTAAACATGTTGTATACACCAAACGAATTCATTTCGAATCGTTCGATTTTTGTTTTAGATGTAAGAAAAGGACCTTTAAATACATCACAAAGTAAAAATAATATTCTTATTAATGTTGATTTTCATTGTGCAACTCCAGCTAATACAAATGTTTATGTTGTTGTTGTATCAGAAAAGAATTTGCAATATGATTTCGTAAATAATAATATTATAGAATGTAAAATAATAATGTAAAAGAAATGTAAATTGAGTTGTTTTAAAAGAATTCTACATCGCCATTTTGAATATCATGGCTCGTTATCATAAGGGGTGTGTCCTAATGGCTTGTGTCTTTGATTAGTGCTACCATCTATCCGATAATTCTAGAACTAATAGTTATACAGGAGAATCTTTCTATTTACACGTTTTCTAATGAATTTGTTATAATAATGGAAAATAATTATTAAACACCGAAACATATATTTCTTAATGATGTATTTTAATAGAATAATCATTCAAATAAGAATTCTATTACGTAATAATGAAATAAAAAACGAAAAGTTTTGTGAGTTCCCGATCGTGTTTTTCGATTGAATGTTTCAATATATATAGACACAACTCACAATTTCTGTTGTGGAAAAGTGAGTGATCTGAATGGATCTTATCTCATTAGCTAATGATCAAGATGAGTTTCATGAAGTGATCTCATAAGCCGGTTATTTTCCTCAAAATACCCAATAAGCTCACCTTACTTTGCAAAATAAAAGCCAGAAGTGAGACCGAGGGCTATAGACGCCTGGTTTGTCCGTGTATGGCTAAAAGCAACTCTGAAAAATACAGAGTTGAACACTCCCAGAAAAACGGGAGTAAGCAAAGTAAGGTTGATGCAAAGAGAAGAGTGGGAGATTGGGTATTTTTGCTCCTAAATTTTTTAATTATTAATAATATTTTATATTTTCGATTATTTTTTTATTTTTGGTGTTTTTGATGATTTTTAGAAATATTTGCGTTGCCGTTTTTTTTAAGGAATTTGATGTTTTTTTATTTTTAGAAATATCTTGTAAACTTTCACAAGTTTATGTGGGAAAGACTGGAAAAAAGACAGCGACAAGAGTCAGCCAACACATAAAATAAAATTCGGTTCAGTAGTTTAGGCGTGAAAAGGTATCAAACAAATAAACATACCAAAGATTTCAGATATCGTGTCTATGGCATGTCAAACGAAAAAGTGTTCTGAAATTTCGAAAAAAAAAAAATCAATGTACAGACAGAGGTTATAATTTTATATATATATATATATATATATATATATATATATATATATATACTAGCTAAGGTACCCGGCTTTGCTTGGGAAATCATTAAAGGCAGAATGAAAATGGTATTATTTTTTTTTGACAAGACTTCAATGTGTACAACTACACTTCCCGTCTGGGGACATTGTTTTCCCGTAAGCATCAGGTTGGGGAATTATACAATAGAAATTTTAGTTTTGAAGAATAAATGAAAATAAGTCCCTCTCCACCTTTTGATACTCCTAGAATAATTTAAATCAAAATCATGGATAGCATTTGTTATAAATAAATACCATATATAATGTATATATTTCCTGTCAAAAACCAATCCGAGCACATATTGTGAAGGTTCGTTATATACATAATATTAAATGTGTGTAGAGAGCAAATACAACATTTCGCAGGGAATAAATTAACACAATTAACTGTGTTAGCCACCCGACAGCTTCCGCTCGTGCTTGAGAGTTAAAAACATTGCTTTACTAAAATTATTTATCCAAAACATGAAAAATTCAAATTTTCTAGTAATTTGTAAATAAATAATAGTGGTATCTTCAAGTTCTGAGATGAGAAGTTACTGCAGGTTCCCTGGAAAAACTGTGAATTTTCATTTTAATAACATTCGTAATGAAGCTAACCACTATCTGCTTTATCTAACTAATTTATGCCTTTTGCTGGGGACGCAAAATCTCCTCTCTTTCTAGCTGTATGATGTAAAAAGTCCTTTCCATTTTGGTGTAGAGTGAAGTATGTTTGAAGGGACCAGAAATTGGCCCATGTTAGCTATTTGCCTCATGGTGAGTATGCTACCACTACATTTTCAATGATTATCACATCTCTGCTCTGCCTATGTTGTGGCCAATCTATTTGTATAAAATGTTATTTTTATTAATTATATAATATTTAGTATATTAAGTAGTGAATGTCGTGAATCGGGGGTAGTTGGGATTGCTCGGCACCCAGCTGACAATACGGTGTACAGGTTAAGTAGTGTATTTGTTCTACCAGCCAAGTGACTACACTCTCCAGTTTTTCCAAGTTCCAAGAACTTCATCAAGCCCAAGGCTTTTCCAAAATTGGAGGAAACCTTCTTCTTGGAGCTCAGCAGTTTGTAATGAAATTGACATTGCATTACATAAGCCCATTATAAATGGCCATATATTTTATATTCTGAGTATTCCCAGCACAGAGCACATTAAGATTAATATGTATGAATGCTTAAATATTTGTTTTTACCTTTAAATAAGAATTATATCCAATTTGGAGTGAAGTCACCATGTGCTCTAGCATTTTCATAGATAACGCCGATGGATTTTGATAATAACATTCACAGCTCTTAACGTCGGTACACTAAGTAGTAATACGGATGAATTTCGAAAATTAATTCACATTAAATGCACTTTTTGAGCGTATTTCGATCGGCAGTTCAAAGTTCACTCCCGGATTAGCCCTATATAAGGAGCCCCTCACGACGGATTAAAATCAGTCATATTTGGCATCCTCTGGAGGGGGACCCTTGTTGACGAACGACCGCTAATCCTTCAGCTTGTTCCGGCCTGCCTAGCCTGTTCTACCTCTCACGGCTAAGTCAGCACTTCTTTTAAACAGCTAAGTGTTTCAATTGTAATATAGACTAAGTATAATTAAGTGTCCCCATTATATTTTCAAAGGTGCCTTTTCATTTTAATTATTAATATTTATAATTGGAGAATATTTTTATTATAAATAAATTTATATATATTTGAATTTGAACTTGAGTCAATTGTTGGTGGCCCTTCCTAAATTCTTGTTAGTGGTTTGGTTGTGGGATTTTTCATATATTACAGCTTCCACTGCTTATCACCGCAGCCAGATCGCAACAAGTTCCAGGACAGCCGTTGGGGTCTTTTGTACAATAAGCATACACTTTTCAAGAACTAGTAACAGTTACTCATTTTATTATTATTTGGAACATGTGATTCACCTCTAACCTAATTTTGTAGTTAAACGCATTCATTTATCAGATTTACATGAAAAAAACTAACAATGAATTTGCTTAAGTTAAGCCAGTTAATATCTAATGTGAAAGTTTCAGTCCGGTTTCTTCAGAAGAAGAGATTAATCCATTCTGAGAAAAAGTGCTCCAGACTTCATAAAATGAAAATTTATTATAGAAGGAACAGAGGGCCAATTCGGAAGTGTAATCGGACAGGATGTAAGAAGGAAATTAGCATTTATAAAGGTACGTGGTTTGAAAACAGCAAATTACCACTCAAAACAGCATTGCTGTTCATATACACATGGTATCACATCTTCGGAGGTGTTTGTCGTGAGACTAGGGAAGTTTTTCTATATGCCGTGCCTGACCGTTCAGCTGTTACCCTAACTAAGTGTATAAAGGCATGTGTACTACCGGGATCCACAATATTTTCTGATTGTTGGAAGTCATACCATGGTCTGAGGAAGGTTCCAGGAATGCGATATAAGCACTATCCAGTAAATCATAGTGAAAATTTTGTAGATCCCATTACTGGAGCCCACACACAGAGAATTGAGTCTTTGTGGGCTAGTTTGAAGCGAAGGAACAAGATTGAATGCGGAACAAGTAGGGCATTATTGGATTCATATTTGTGTGAATTTGCGTGGAGAAGAAGATATGAGAAGGAAGACCTATTTCATAAAATATTGCATTCAATGTTTGAATATTGGTCACCTTCAGAATGATTTATTTTGTTCAGTATTAAATAAAGTTATTTTCTTTTTTATAAACAAGCATTTATCTTGTTTTGTAAACATAACCTAGAGTTTATTGAAGTAACACATGAGTAACTGTTACTAGTTCTTGAAAAGTGTATGCTTATTGTACAAAAGGCCCAGCCGTTGTTGAGAAATGGTTGAATTCCATTTGTTCAATTCAAAAACTGAAGCGGCAATAAAACTATACCAGCCCCATCTGTTAGCAACTAGACCAACCAAGGATGCCCCCTGAAGAGTGCTGACCTCTACAGCCTACTTTGTAAACACAATGTGAGAGGGCATCCTTGGGTTCAAAGGGCAAAGCAAAAGAAGACAGGCTGAGACAGTGGAGTGAGTTGGACAGCAGAGGAGAGAGTAGAGCCTCTCCTTATTAGCAGCAATATTAGTCTCTCACACCATTCCTAACAACCAACATGAGTGAGTAAACCAAGGAGCATTTAGGGGGAGACCAGGATGGAGGGAGAAAGAACAGAGCATCGAGAACATCATCACCATATCAACAGCATCCCTTGAAGTAATTATTAATCCACTAACACATATCTGCCCTGCAATAGTCCACCCCCCAATATCTTGTAATTGTCCAATATAATGTTAATAGTAATAACCGTATTATAAATCATGGTCCTCCGGTATCAAATCACATAAACTTACATGAACCAGCACCTCTCTTAAAATATTTACAAGCCGTTAGCGGGTAAGGCCGAAGGGCTTGTAAATACACCATTGATATCCAGTATCAGGTACCTGATTCATCTATCTGCCTTCACCCAGACTGTGAGTGTCTTATTACTTCATTGACATGGACCGATTCTCACTAAAGGCGATTATCATTTTTTTTTACTGTTCGTTTGTATAGTCACATTAGTTAGTAGTGAGTTCATATTAAGTAATTTTAGCTAATTTAAAAAAAAAAATAAGATTATCCAAGCTCCAAGACTGTATAAGAAATTTATTTAATGTATTTTTTTTTTAATGGGAAAACATTTGTTTTATTTTATTAATTCAAATAATCATTTTTTTATATTTGTAATTAACAGTCAATTATGAACTATATATTTTAGTTTATAACTCAGTTGAGTTTAATTAGTTCATTTAGTTAATTTATTTGTAAGCATATGTATGCATAATTATCCTTACTATTACTTTTCAAAATAAGTACAATATAATTTAATTTTTATCAACAATCCGGCATTTTTTTTTAATATATATTTTTTTTAATTTTCTACACACAGGCTATGGTGAGATGGATTAGGCTAAGAAAGGATCACTGCCCGCCATCTCAGACTACATGGCTTCTTCTACTTCCCAACCTGTAATTAACAATGATGCATGAAACAGTCATGTGTCCTTTCCATTTTATTTTTGTGTATGTGTAGCTGGTCTTGTACCTGAATACATCATCTTGAGTTAATTACAACATTATTCAACAAAGACATCTAAAAAAACGGGAGTTAGTACATAAATTCTTGCATATTCCTATTTTTTTGTGTGGGGTGGGTGGATTGATTGTTGAATGGATGGGTAGGTAGATGGATACATGGGTGGATGAATAGATGGATGGGTGGATAGATGGGAGGTGGGTGGATAGATGGATGGTATGGTGGGCAGATGGGTGGGTGTGTGGATGTATGGATGGGTAGATGAATGAGTGAATGGATACATGAAAGGATAGTAGGGTGTATAGATTGGTGGAAGGATGGATGGATTGGTGAATGAATAGATGGATGGGTGAATGGATGGATGGATGTGTGGGTGGTTGGATTGATTATTACATGGATGGGTAGATGGATAGTTGGATGGATGAGAGGGTAGGTGGACAGATGGATGTGTGGATGGGTAGATTGATTGTTGGATGGGTGGGTGAATAGATAAATTGGTGAATTGATAGGTTGATTTGTAGGAGGGTGGATTGATTGGTAGATGGATGGGCGAATAGTTGGGTAGTTGAATGGATGGATGGATAGATAGATGAATGAGTGGATTGATAGGTGAGTGGGTGGGTGGATGGATGGAAGGGCAGATGGATGGGTACATGGTTGGATTGATTGATTTGTGGGTTGGAGGGGTGGGGATTGTAGGGTGTGGTGTGTGGATAGATGGTTGGGTGGATTGGTTGGGTAGAGGAATAGATGGATGCTCATTGGGTGGGTGGTTAGGTGGATGTGAAGGTGGTCAGATTAATTGGTGGATGAATTGATGGGTAGGTGGATAGATGGATGGGTAGATGGATAGGTGGATGGATGGGTGGGTAAATGGATTTGTGGGAGGTGTAATGAAATTGACATTGCATTACATAAGCCCATTATAAATGGCCATATATTTTATATTCTGAGTATTCCCAGCACAGAGCACATTAAGATTATTATGTATGAATGCTTAAATGTATTGTTTTTACCTTTAAATAAGAATTATATCCAATTCGGAGTGAAGTCACCATGTGCTCTAGCATTTTCATAGATAACGCCGATGGATTTTGATAATAACATTCACAGCTCTTAACGTCGGTACACTAAGTAGTAATACGGATGAATTTCGATAATTAATTCACATTAAATGCACTTTTTGAGCGTATTTCGATCGGCAGTTCAAAGTTCACTCCCGGATTAGCCCTATATAAGGACCCCGACACGACGGATTAAGATCAGTCATATTCGGCATCCTCTGGAGGGGAGACCTTTGCTCACGAGCGACAGTTAGTCCTTCAGCTTGTTCAGGCCTGCCTAGCCTATTCTATCTCTCACGGCTAAGTCAGCACTTCTATTACACAGCTAAGTCTTTCTATTGTAATATAGACTAAGTATTATTAAGTGTCCCCCATTATATTTATAAAGGTGCCTTTTCATTTTAATCATTAATATTTATAATTGGAGAATATTTTTATTATAAATAAATTTATATATATATTTGAATTTTGACTTGAGTCGATTGTTGGTGGCCCTTCCTAAATTCTTGTTAGTGATTTGGTTGTGAGATTTTTCATATATTACAGCTTCCACTGCTTATCAGCCAGATCGCAACAGAGGGTAGATTGATTAGTGGATGGATGGGCGGATAGATGGGAAGTTGGGTGGTTGGATTGGTATATGGTTTGGTGGGCGGTTGGATAGACGGAGAGCGGGGGGGGGGTGGGTAATTGGTCAATGTATGTGTAAATAGATGGATGGGTGGATGGATAGACGGAGGTCTGGGTGGGTGGTTAATTAGTCAATGTATGTGTAAAAAGATGGGTGGGTGGATGGAAGAATCAGTGGATGATGGATAGGATGATAAATGGGTGAATAGATGGGTGGGTAGATGGATTTATGGGTGGATGAGTGGATGGATTGGAGGATAGATGGATGGGTAGATAGATGGATGTCTGAGTGGATGGATGGATCGGTGGAAGGATGGATGGATGGGTGGGTTGATGCATGGATAGATGGGTAGGTGGATGGATGGAATGGTAGATGGATGGGCCAGTGGTTGGATTGATTAGTGAATGGGTGGAAGGAAGGATGAGTGGGTTAATGTATGGATAGATGGGTAGGTGGATGGATGGAATGGTAGATGGATGGGTCAGTGGTTGGATTGATTGGTGAATGGGTGGAAGGAAGGATGGGTGGGTGGATGATGGGTAGGTGGATGAATAGATGGATGTGTTGGTGGGTGGATGGATAGTTGGGTAGATCGATGGGCAGATGGATGGATTGATTGGAATATGGATGTGTGTATAGAAGGATAGCTGAGTTGATGGATAGATGGATGTGTTACCACACATCGGTGTTGGATCGGGATGGATGGAAGGGCTGATAAATGGATGCGTTGATGGATATATGAGTAGATGTATGGGTGGGTGGATGGATAGATGGATGTTGGGTGGATAGATTTATTGGTAGATGTATGGGTGGATGGATGGATGGATATCTGGGAGGATTGATTGCAGGATGGATGGGTGGGTGGGTAGGTTTATTTATTTTTTCCTACTACATTTACCCCTCAGTTAATCCAGGATGTTATATTAGAAATGAGTAAGAAGCAGAAATATATATATATATATATATATATATATATATATATATATATATTTAAATGCATAGGGATTACAAATTTTATTACAACAGGGATTATTAAAGAGTAATATTTGATTATAAAATAATAATTCTATAGATAATGATAATATGGTATCAGAAGCTAGATTTAATGGATTTTGTGGCTGGAGAAACCATATAAAACAACAGATAACACGTTTAAACACAACAGCTTGAGCAGGCCATCTTTTTTTTTCTTTTTTTTCGAAGCTCTATTCACACCATTATAATTCAGTCACATCAAACGGTCGACACTGTTAATCACATTTTGATCAGTACTAAAATCTGCCACATTCTTCAAAACCCTGCAATAAAGAAAATACTATTTGTAAAAAAATCTTGTTTTATTATATGATTAAGAGTTAGGTGGTTTAGTGGTAATCTTAGGATTGAAACAAGAAGATACACAACAATGATTAAATTCTTTCTTAAACCTACAGTTTAGAAAACAAATACATTTCAATTGTTGTTGTAGCATTGTCAGTTATTTTCTATAAAACATTCATCTATTAGCTCTAGATACAAAAGTGATGTTTCCTTGTTTTAATTATTATTTTAACTATTGTATAACTCCCTAAAGATAGTTTTTTACTATATTTTAAATGATAATTAGTTTAAAAAAATGTTTTTAATAATATAATGTTCAATTATTATTGATATTAAATGTTAGATTTTAATTTGTTTAAGGGAGTGAATTTTTGGCCAATTTTACAAGTTTTTATGTTTTTTAGTTGCACGTATGTTTGTAAATATCTAGCACAACTAGCCTTAGAATGTTCTTATTTACGACTGTTGTAAAATGTCGTTTTGCAACTCCCTTTAGCTCCCTTTTGAAAGGGGAGAGGGGGTTCAAGGAGGACAAAAATTAAAAATTACAGATTTTACCATGCCTATCCGAGATACAGATGATTTGTAACAGGACCTTTTTTGTTAGCATAAAAAGAAACATATGTTCTCGACATTTTTTGATTCAAACCATTAGATTAGAGATATAATTTATTTCATTCACATGAACTAATTTTAAATCAATTCAGCAAAAGATTTTATTTATTTAATTTAAGAGGAGTATAATGTAGTCTGTGTTCATATCAAATGTGCCACCCATTTTTATAAGCTATTCCAAATTTGGAAATAATATTCATATTATATTTTTTTGTTTTAGTTATTTAGTACTCATTGAAAAAAAAAAAACCAATAATAATAATAATAAAGAAAAATATTCAAAATATTACTTAGGAGAGTAAATATGTTTACTTAGTGTGTTCTTTTATAAAGAATTGCTGCATTGTTTTCATGTAATCAATAAAGGTAATTTTGGTAATTATTTGATATATCCTTGACATATTATTTTTATATTAATACATTATTAAAAATTATAAACTTTTTAAATGTTTAATATGTTATCCCAAATATAAACAAGAAGTTAAATCCTAGAAATCTGGTGAGAACAAAGTTCAACCAAAAGTGTTTTAACAAGTACCATTATTATTTCTATTAACAGGTAATTTGACTAAATCACAGCACACAGATAACAGGTACATAGACTTATTGCAGAGTCTAGCAGAACTGTCTGGTCATTAGACTGTTAATTATTTACAGTGCAGCTGGTTCACGTATTTTAGATTTAAGCCCAACCTAGCCACATTAATCATTGTGTACCTACAATTGAATTGCTTATTTAAGAAAAAGGGATAAGTCACGATTTTAGTCAAATTTACTTTTTGACGTAATAAAAATATTTTAAGCACGGAGCATCGTTTTGTAAAAAGAAGGGAATTAGACAAGCATTCTAACCACTTTAATCAGATAAATAAGATCTCATTTATTTAAGAAAGGGATTTAGTCAATGACTTATTCCCTTTCAAAAATAATCATGAGTTGTAATGTCATTAATACTTTCTTAATCCTGATCCCCTGAAGGGTTCAGAGTTTACCAGAAGGCATTACCAGGTAGATAACACGCTTGATAACATTTCCTGATACCTGCTTGTTCATTTATGTGACTTTACTCAGTTCATAGTGCATATCACACCTTTCCAGTTAAATTAGTCTCTTACAGATTAAAAAAAAAAAAAAAAATATGAGTGAGTGTGTTAATGTGTTTGAAAACTTTTGTGACAGTAGTGAGGGGGATGTTGAAAGTGAACCAGTTAAGAGAAGGAATGGAATTGTGAATAGTGATAAATATAAAAGTAATGTAATAAAAAGTGCAAGACTCCAAGGAAAGGCTTACACTGGTTATTCTGGTAAGCAGTATGATGCAAAAATGACTGGTCCATCCTGTACATGTAAAAAGAAATGTTTCCAACGAATCTCTGAAGAAGAACGACGTTCAATTCTGCGGGAACTGTTGTTGATTGGTACTAAAAATGCCCAAGATCTACACATTCAGCGACTGATGCAATCAGATACAGTCAAAACAAGAAAACATTGCAATTTGGGTGATAGTCGAAGAAGAGAATTAAAAGAGCGAGCTGCATCTTTTAAATACTTTTTCTTGGTAAATTGCAAACGTGTGGAAGTGTGCAAAACGGCTTTTTCAAGCATACTTGCTGTTTCGAAGAAACAAGTTTGGCGTTTGCAAAAACTTCTTCTTAATAATGAAAGTCCCCGGGATCTTCGAGGAAAGCAGTCCAATCAGAAGATTCATCCAACTGAATTGGTCAATAAAATTGTGGATCACATTTCTTCTTTCCCACGTAAGTTGTCGCATTATTCTTGCAATGACGTCCATTACTTAAGCTCTAATTTGAATGTCAAAATTATGTACAGACTATTCCTGGAAAAATACAAAACTGACAACGTAAAGTACTCTTTTTATTATAAAATTTTTAAAGAAAGATTTAACTTACGTTTCGGACGACCACAAGTTGATGTGTGTAGTGAATGTGAAAGACTGACCTTACGTATGAAAGGGCAATTAAATCCAGAGGCAAAAAGAGTTGTCGCTGCTGAATTGTTAGTACATAAAAAAAGGGCCAACAAATTTTACACTGCTTTAAGAGAAACAACAGAAACGTGCCAATCCAGTGAAGGTTCTGAAGTTTGCCTGACATTTGATTACATGCAAAATATTTCATTACCATCAATTCCGGTACAAGATATGTTCTATTACAGGCAGCTATCAGTCTTTCCTTTTGGTGTTCATAATGTTAATACTGAGGAGTCAGCAATTTATCTGTATCATGAGGGACTTGCAAAGAAAAAACCGAACGAAGTGTGCTCATTTCTACACCATTATATACAAACCAACACGAGTTCACAAACTAAAATCCTCCACTTGTTTTCTGATAACTGCCCGGGGCAGAATAAAAACCACACAGTGATTCGTTTTCTAATGGTACTTACAGATACAGGTAGATTTCAAAAAGTTATCTATAGGCTGCCTCTCAGAGGACACTCGTTCCTGCCTAACGACAGAGACTTTGGTTTAATCAAAAGAAAACTACGTCGAGAGGACCGCTATTATACATTAAGAGATGTAACCAAATTGATTTTGAATTCCAGTTGCAAAACGAATAAATTTATCGTAAATCGTCTGGACAGAAGTTTTATAAAAGATTATTAAAATTGGTGGCCTGCTTTATACAAAAAAAATTGTGAATCTGAGCGGAGTAAACTGCTCAGCCATCAAATAAAGAGAAAAAATGCCTTTGTTCTTAAGGCTAAGCGTAGCAAACAAGTTAGTAAAAATGACAGTCCAGAAACCGTAGAAAAAGATAACTTTAAAATATCCAAATATAGCCAATTTGTGTTTGATTCTTCGAAAAAAGGTGTAGTCACTGTGAGCGAGTTTATAAACGGCTCTACAGTTAAAGAATTCAAATTAGGAAACAACAACCCTGCCCATATCTCTTTGATGCAGGCATATAACAAGAAGAACCCAATATTAGAAGGCAAAATAGTAGATTTAAAGAGAGCTATGCAATATATTCCTGAGCATAAGAAAAAGTTTTTCCACAATATCTTGAGTTGGCCCACAAGGAAGAATGCTACCTCTGAAGATGATTAGTTTTGAGGTTTCATATTTTTTTTCCTTCTTATTTTTGAATTTTTTTTTGTTTAAATATACATTACAAACAAAAATTATGGAGTTAAACTGAGTAATTTATAAATATACAAATTTATCTTTCTTGAATAATTCATTTCTTATTAATTAGTTTCCTTTTTCAGGTTTTATTTAAGAAAGGGCATAAGTCATCTGGTATAATTATGCTATAAACCCAGTAAAAGAGGTTTTAAAATTCATGGCGATACTGTTATAGGTATCATGTTATAAATGTAGTAATATAAACATTTTTTTAGAATTTTTGTACCATTTCCTTTAACTTAAAACTGTTTTTTTAATTTTCCCTAAAGTTATTATTTCATGATTTATTCCCTTTCTTAAATAAGCAATTCAATTGTATAAAATAGACTTACAATCATATTATATTTTATTGTCTCTTATTGGACCCTCATCATTACTCTCTTCAACTGTTCTGAGCTGTGTTTTTCTTTATGCTACAGACATGATTATGTTGATGGTAATGCACATGTGTGAGAATGAATTCTACCATAGCAGGAATATTTAGTTCATTTAAATAGAATAGTATGAAGTGAATCATTTTATGCAGAGAAGAGTATTATTTGAACATTGTTTGGTGAAATGCTGTAATATTACTGTAAATAATGTTGGTTATCATTCATTTCTACTTTTAAAATTACACTATACTTTTTACTTACTACTTTTTTTAAAGTGTTTATAGGCAGTTTGGTTTCAAGAATTACCAATTACGCCTGATTTTTTTTGGAGATTTTGTAAAGAGAATATAGTTCTTGAAGAATTAATAAATGAATTCATTTTTTTTAATACAATGCGTGACCAATATTTAAATTCTGGTATGCTTTTAATAAGAAACAATTATTAAATGAAAAATGCATGAGTGACTTACTGTTCAATTTCTGGAGCGCAATGAACAAAGTCATAGTCCCAGAATTTGTAAGTTGGATTTGTTATAAGTTCAGATAATGTAATAAGTAAGCCCCAAGGACGAGGTGATTTAATGACTGCCCTTTCCATCAGGGCTCTGAAACACAACAAAAATCTAAATATATGAATTTGTTCTTACGTATGTTAAGCAGACATTACTACTAAGCAACTAATAAAAAAGAGTAAAAGAAAGCATATTGGACTGATTGTATTATGGGGTGTGGATATGGAAAGATATAACAGAAAAAACTGGAAGAATTCATATGAGTTAAGGAAACTGTTTCGATATGACAGTGCCATCAATATAACTGTCAATGATTCACTCATATTCATACTTCTCCATCATGTATTGCCATAACACATAAGAGAGTAATCAATACAGAGAAATTAACAACACAAGACCCATTACATTAATAATTCAATAAATTTTATTTCTTTAAAAAATAAATAAAACAATGATGGTTCAAGCAAATGAATAGCCAGGGCCCACCACTTGTCTTTGGAAGAAGGTAATTTGATTTGGTTAATATGATCTGCTACATTACATATTTATAAAGGCAATATTTTGATGTAACAGTAACATAACCAGTTCAATAAAAAAAAACTAATATGTTAATTAATTAGTTATATTGTGCTAACTTTCAGAAGGGCTAGTTCGGTTATGTTGTGCTAACTATAAAGCTCGTGTTCTGTTAAATATTCCTTTAAAGATTTAATTCTTCAGCTACTAGAAGGGAACCAATTAAGTATCGTAGGACCTTCACAGCAGAAGAAAATAACCATCGATATATAAAATGGGTAGCCCAGTGTGTGCCTAAATGCCCAGTGATTTTTAACACTTCAATAGATATGGTTTTCCAAGAACTGAATGAAATTGCAATTTCTTACGGATATCCGCTTGTAAATGGTTTACCAAATCTTACAGTTTGTGCATTTGCAGACGGCATTCCCATTATTGCAAAGGACCCAGTGTCTACTGAATATTTACTTGCCTTTGCAGTAGATTGCCTTCAAAAAATTCAGTTTGAAATATACAATAGCAAGTGTAAGGCCATTAAGATTGAAAAGGCATACAGGAGAAAGATATTATTTCAACAACTGATAGCATTAGAATTGATTCCATCGGTCAAAAGGAAAAAATAAAATATCTTATTTCCTGAGAAATATATTTTGCTATCTACTCAAATTTACTATTAAGTATATACGTAAACAAGGATTGGTTTTTGACAGGAAATATGTACATTATAGATGATATTTAATTATAATAAATGCTATCCATGATTATGATTTAAATTATTCACAGTGTGTCAAAAAGTGGAGAGGGACTTATTTTCGTTCCCTAACTTCCCTTTGCAGGGACTTATAACTTCCCTAATCTGAATCACATTTCTATAAGTCTAAAAACATATCAACTATTAAATAAGTCTAAAAACATAACATCATTTGTCATAATATGCCCTTATTAAAACCACTTTAATGAGTACTAATAAAATTGTTGACTCCTACTGTAGTTTTTATTATATAATTCGTTTATACTTTGTTATAGGACAAAAGTTACTTTAAATAACAAAAGAAACACCTCTTATTTGTATGTTTGCCAAAAACCAATACAAAATGAAATATCGCAATTTTTCATTATAGGTTTCCCTTATAACCCCACTCCTGCTCGCCCCTAGAAAAGTTAATAGATGTTATTTTGATGGAGGTGTTGATGCTAATTCATATACCGAGTTTTTGAAAGAAATGTTTGACTCCCGCTATATTTTTAGAGCATATCTTGTTTATACTTTGCTGTACGACAGAAGTGTATATAACAAAAGTTATTCAAAATAACCAAGTAAACACTTTTCGGAATTTCATTGAGTTAGGTTTTGTCTTTTATGCCCTTTAAAATTGTTCTAGCGTGCTTGATCAATTTTAAAGGACATAAAAGACAAAACCTAACTCTTTGAGTATAAGCTACATTAATATTTTTTTTGTTTGTTTGTTTGTTACCTTTTCACGTATAAATGGCTTAACTGAATTTAATAAAACTTAGCTTTAACTTTAACTCGCAATATTTCATTTTCTATTTCTTTTAAGGCAAACATACACATAACAAAAGTTGTATTTTCTGTTATTAAAAGTATCTTTTGTTTTAAACATTTTTCTTGTATAACAATGTATGAAGCAAGTAATTTGCGTAGAAATATTGATATGCTCAACAATTCTTTCCAATATGAACTACCAGATACCTCACTTGAATAAATGAATTCAAATCTATATTAACATTTCATCCTTAATAATTCAAATCCATGTAAACTTTTTAATGCCAGTAACAGATTGCACGAAATAAAGTATACTCCCCCCCCCCTTCTCTTCTCTAAAACATTAATTGAAGAAACACCAGTTTGCCCTAAGTGTATTTAATACTTTATTTAATTCAAATGTGAAAATTATTTGAACAAACAGTTTTAGTATTGTGAAGATAATTTAATGAGATTTGTTAATATAATTTAAGGAATTACAGGACTGAGATCCTAAATGAGTGGTCGGTTGACACTACTGATCCTAGGGAGGTGTGGGATACTTCCCTTGGGCTATCAGTTCTGCCGCTTCCCTATCAACCTCATATTGGTCTATGTTTACATGTTACTCGATGCTTATACTTTTAGCAATGTAGTGTTATTTTCAGGAATATGAATTTGATTAATTATCATAACTAAATAATTTAAAAAGAAATACTCGGGGAGGTGCACTCAGTTATTTCTGGTATTTATTATCTCTTGGCTCCATTAATATATGATATACTTTACTGAACACACTATGCACCAGTATGAATATACAGTTTACAATCGAGACTTACATAAGAGTATTTTTAATAGCAGTTATGATGTACCTAAAACAGCTGTCACCGTTGAGCTTTGTACCATATCAAGGGAAAGGAACTTTAATTCATACATGGTTTGGAAGACAGAATACATTTTATGATTATGTATTATAGGGTCCATTAAGTTATAAAGAAAACTACATGCACAGGAGACGGGAAATATGAAAATATTGAGAATAGCGAAGCCTAACATAACCAATAATTTTATTATTAACAAATCTAGAGCAATGAAGGGTATAAACCCTCAACACTGGGACAGGGAAATGTTAAAATATAGTGCAAAATAAAGCCTTGCCAAATAAATAACATCATTCATCCTCAAATGAACTCCTTGGCAAAGCCAGGTAACTTAGCCACCATAACTGCATTTTGTTTCTTTCGTGTGTGTTTGTTTGTTACCTTTTCACGCATAAACGGCTGAACCGAATTTTATGAAACTTGGTATATATATTACTACTAACCCAACTTAGACTTTAGGCTATATTAATATCCTCTGAGACGAACAGGAGTGGGGGTTATAAGGGAAGCCAGAAATTAAAAATAGCGATATTTCGTATCCTATTGGTTTTTGGCAAATATGAACTTAACAAAAGTTGTTTATTTTGTTATTTAGAGTAACTTTTGTTATATACACTTTTTTTCGTATACCGAATTATAAACGAGATATACGCTAAAACCTATAGCGGAAGTGAACAATTTTATTTGGGACAAAAGACCCAACGGAAATAAATAAAACTCGGTATATGTATTAGCACTAACGCTTTCATTATAACAAGCCATACCAACATTTCTAGGGATGGGCAGGAGTGGGGGTTATAACGGAAGCCAGAAAATAAAAATAGCTATATTTCGTTTCCTATTGGGTTTCCGGCAAATATGCGAATAACAAAAGTTGTTTATTTTGTTATTTAGAGTAACTTTTGTTATATATTTTTTCGTATACCGAATTATAAACGAGATATACGCTAAAACCTATAGCGGAAGTGAACAATTTTATTTGGGACAAAAGACCCAACGGATATAAATAAAACTCGGTATATGTATTAGCACTAACGCTATCATTATAACAAGCCATACCAACATTTCTAGGGACGGGCAGGAGTGGGGGTTACAAGGGAAGCCAGAAATTAAAAATAGCGATATTTCGTTTCCTATTGGTTTTTCGGCAAATATGAACATAACAAAAGTTGTTTATTTTGTTATTTAGAGTAACTTTTGTTATATTCACTTTTGTCGTATACCAAGTATAAACGAGATACACTGAAAACTAAAACGGTAGCCGACAATTGTATTTGGCACTAACGATTGAACGGAACTTGACAAAACTCGGCACGTGAATTAGCATTAATTCTTCCATGATTATAAGCTATATTAAATTCTTTAGGTTCAAATGGGTGGGGAGGGGTTAATAAGAGAAGCCTGAAATAAAAATTCTCAGTATATTACATTTTCTGTTCGGTTTTTAGTCACTGTTGGTCTTTGTACCGTATCAAGGGACAGGAAGTTTAATTCAAACATAGTTTGGCAGACTGAATACTTTCTATGATTATGAATTATATATATATATATATATATATATATATATATATATATATATATATATAAACTACATGTACAGAGACGGGAAATATAAAAATATTGAGGACAGTGAAGCCTTACATAAAAAATAATTTTATTATTAACAAATCCACAGCAACAATGGTATACATCGGGAAATGTTAAAATATTGTGGAAAATATAGGCTTGCAAAAAAAAATACCATCATCATTAAACCACAAATGAATTCCCGGGTACCATAGCTAGTATATATATATATATATATATATATATATATATATATATATATATCTGTTGATATATTTATAGCCAATCCTTTTTTCTGAATGTGAGTAACAGCTTCAGCACCAACATAAATAATAATAGCATTCATAAGTGGGATATTGTAATGAACGCAAGGCGAATTTGATATTTGAAGATTACTTCTTAAATTAAAAAGAAATGAAACAGGTGCTCCATCATTTATGTATGCGTCTAATCCCTATATAAAAAAAACAAATAAGAAATATCAAAAACTATTTACAAATAAATGGCCATATTGAATGTAATATGATAATATCAAATTTAAATAGATCATTTTCTTGATCTGTGAGAAGTTCTTTTAATGATAGATTAAATACCTGCTTGAATGGAGGTTGTATTAATACAACAAAGTTTGAAAGAATTATTGGATCATTTGCAATTTCAGGCAACATGTCTACTTCTAAATTTTCAAATATTGGACCTGGTAATCTGATATTTCTTGGACAAGCAGAAGTAATCAAATTTCTCATCTGAAACAAATTTAGAACAGAACAAACATTAAAATAAAATTTCTGATTATTTTAAAAAAATTGAAAGTACAATAAAAATACCTGTGCACAGTAAGTCATACTATATAAAGAACACAAGAAATAGCTCCGCTTCTGGAATTAAGTGTGCTATGAGAGCTGCATTCCTGAGGGCTTCCTTGTAATCTTCAAATGCATTGATGCAATTCTCGGTCCAAGAGATCGGAGATTTGTCATTTTTCTTTGCCCCCATCAAAAAAGTATTCAAGTGTGTTTGAATGGTAGCCACATGGGGAAGGCAATACCAATGAAAATTATTCATCCCCAGGAAGCATCGCAGGTCCTTGACTGTAGTAGGGCGAGGGCACGTGGTGATGGCTTTGACCTTCTTTGTGAGAGCAGTGATGCCACGAAGAGTGACCAGGGAGAAGGCTGGGAACCGCATCCACAGCATTACTCAATACCTTTATAAACCTACTCCCATATCAAACACGGTCCTAGTTCAGTTGTTGGCCGTCTCTATGACGGGTAGCTCTCTGTCATGTTGCTAATAAAAATCTTTTTAAAATGTCATTAAGTTGTTCGCCTCTCGTAATTGGCACCCGAATTTTCAGGGAGTTGTGGAAGTCTTATGCGTGAACATATCGGCTTTAAGTAAGACTTTGAGATATCTTTCTCTTAACCACAGTCGGAAATTTAAACGTCTATCGTGATAAATTATCCAGATTTTAGCAGAAACATCGCTCGTGATCAAGAATCCCAAACTTACAAGGGGAGTGCAAGGCCTTCCCCCAACCGATTTGAACAAAAAATTTTAGTGTTTAGAACCTGATGAAAAACCAATTCTGTTAAAGCAAGAGAACGGACTTCTCAAGCGTTTGTCTAAAGATAATTGTTAAAGTTTTCCTGAACGTCTTGAGTTGTTCCCAATGTGTCTATTTCAAGGCGATAATCTCTTGTAAAAATTAACAATTCACAGCCACATTTCAGACTCCTATTGTCACTGTATATACAACACACTATATACACTCAACCGCAAAAAAAACCGGACACTTCATTTTTGTCGTATTAAAAGCTAATTTTCAGCAATTTTCTTTATGTGGGTATTCTAGTTATTACAGAGAATTTAGAGTCTAAGTCCATTGAACTAATCCCTTCAGGATTAGTAAACAATTAGATAAAACTCAGATTAGATTTATTTGTCGTGAAATTGATCTATTCTAAACTGTAAGTAGTTTTTCGCAAATTTAAACATCTTTAATTATTAACCAAGCATTTTCTTTAATTAATGTTTTAGTTTTATTTCGGTCCAGAATAATGGGTCTTTCAAACTTAGATGGAAGGCCGGAGCTTACGTTACATTGCCGAAATGCTTGGGGTAACGAAGTCTACCATTCACTGTAATAAAAATGAAGAATAATTTTTTTTTTAACACATTTAGTTAATTTATCTTTTTATTTTTTTTTATTTTGTATTTTTGTGTAAATAATCAATAACAATTATTCACTTTTGGCAGATTTTGTTTAAATAACTTATAGATTAACCAATTATTTTAATTAAAAAGATTAATATACGTATATATTAAGTATTTAACAAAATTATAAGACTAAATCTAAGTGTCCGGTTTTTTTTGCGGTTGAGTGTAAAACAGGTTCTAACACAACCCGAATGCCATAATGAGACTCTTCTTAACCTTGCTACATGACTCCTTCTCTATAGTAATGAGGTACTCGTGAACACATGGCGGTTCAAAGACTAACTGCTAAGGTTATTTATCATGTTCTTGTGTACCCTACACGCGCTGCTTCAATGTAATAGATAATATAATAAACCCATCCCATAACACCTGCACACACACACACACACTATTTTCCATGACGAGAATATTTCTATAAATACTTGAGTAAATTGGATTTTTTTTTAAATTGGATTTTATAACTACAATTAAGATTTTCATTGAATATGTTATCATTTGTTTTACCTCTGATTATATCATTGAGGGTTTATTTTAAAAACGAAAATGTTATTTATGAACATCACATTTATCACCCTTTTTTTTCAAACTAGGGTAGAACTAAGAATTTTATTTAGAGAGTTTGTCACTAAAGAATTCCTATTACCCATGATCGAACCCATAACTCTTGGTTTACCGAGTGTAAGCCAAGCAATTTTCCCCAAGAGGCTGACATAAGGCCTCTGATTGAACTTCAGCCCAATTAGAGCCCCCCCCCTCCAATTATTAAAATCATATGTGAGGTTAACACCAACTGTTTCTTTACCAACAGCATTAGCATTCTCAGCTCCCTGAACTTGATATTTGTTAACCTGACTCACTCAATAAGCATTCAGAGGAGCTTTGTTTAGATGAAAGCAGATAGATACCTTATAACACAAAATTAATAAGGCACATTGTCATTTCTGCCACTACTTATTTCATAGCTTCCTATGAGTGGCGCTGAAGTCTGCCTTATGCATTAGTTTTTGTGCAGCAACGACATTTGATTGGATCCCTCCTTTTATTGTTTTTCATTAATGTCCACTTTGAGTAACTAAGTCATATTGGGATTGTTACCACACATTGGAAATGAACTATTTGTGAACTCTAGCCATATTTCTTGAAAAATATCTTCAAATGTCCATCAATTCCTCCTAGGAGACAATGGAAATCAGGTGTTTATATATATATATATATATATATATATATATATATATATATATATATATATAGAGAGAGAGAGAGAGAGAGAGAGAGAGAGAGAGATACATGTGTTTGTGTGTGTGAGTGTGTGGATTTATACTTTTATGTTAATACTTCAGATGGTACAAGATTAGGTTGATCATATCGAATTGAAAATTATAGTCATATTGAAACTGCATATTTCAATAATAAACTGAAGATTTAAGAAAAAGAGAGAACAAAAGTAATTTATATGTTAAAATTAATGTTCAATAACATTCTAATATTCATTTAATTAATGAAAATTGTTTGGTATTGACAATAGAGTAGATAATGAACTCCAGAAACGTAGCTTCAATGTTTTGCTCCCTCCAATGTGAATTCAATTTCATTCGACAAACAATTTAAACTTACAATGATGTAAATAAACTATTATTGAACAAAGTTTAGCAATATGCTCCTTTCAATACACCTGGAATATTAAAAAGAAACAATAAACCAAGGAAAAACCAATATTATTGAATATATGTATACAAGATGAGATTATATCACTGAAATCAAGGTAGTAACTGCATATAAATTCAGGAAGAATCGTGATGCAATACAACTAAAGTCTTTAAAGTGCCCTCGTAAAATACTTTTACTGGTTCAGCAAGTATTACACATCTTAAGTATGGTGCAAGATTCTCAAACAGATCAACTAATAATTGGACATACTTTGCACAAGCCTAAAAAATATATATATGTATATAACATTCATATTACTCAATCTCCTCATATAATATCTGTTATCAAAGTATTAGAAACGGGATATTTAAAAAAAAATTAAATATTAATTGTTTCAGAAAATATTTGTCACTGACAATTTAAATTTTAAAATTTACACTGAAACTCTAAAGAGACAAAATTCCTGATTATGATATTTCATCTAAATAGATTAAATACAGTGGATGAATATATTATAGACTAATTTAATTATTATCTAATATTTAATATATATATATATATATATATATATATATATATATATATATATATATATATATATATATATATACGAATGAAACATAAAATTCACTTTGATTATATTAGATTGTAAGGAAAAGAAATGTGAATGAAAGTTACCTCACATTTTTAAAGCAGTTATGTATTCATAAGCTTTGACTAAGCATACAGTCTACTTCAACCAAGCAATTAAATGAGACCAGTAGATATAAGAGAAAACAGCTATATAAAAGCTTTTTAAATTTTATACATATTATTACCTCTGCACTAGGAGCAATTCCAAGCATACTCTCAAAGAATGCCCGATGAGATATAAGATCAAGCCAAGCATAAGAAAACCCAGGGAATTTTGAAGGTCTTAAATTATGAAGTGTAATAAGAAATGCAGTTAATACCTAAAAACACAAAATTATTATTATTTTTCCATAGTCACAAGAGCATAATTAATCAATGTATGTTCTCATATGATAATCACCAATAATTATTTTTTTACACATCCTAAGGGATGCAGAACATTATTTTTTAGTCAATATGTGCATGTAATTTGCACCATAAAATATTCTGAACTCAGAGATAAATTTATTTCAATAGTTTTATTAGTTACATTTCAAATTAAACATGTCCTTTTGTGGGTGTATAAGTAGTCTTAATATCCATTGGCCTGCCATGTTTGAATATTATCTCTAAGCAGTTCACTTATGTTTAGTTAAAAAATTCCTCACTTCGCTCACAATGCTGAGTAGAAGAATTTACATATGTATGGATGATTTAGTGATATCTCTCCATCAGAGAGAATTGATACATTTTTTCAAATAGCTAACAACTTTTATCTACTATTTTCAAAGGAAACTAAGAAGGGCTATAAAATACTGTTTTTTGGTGTTAAATAAGGAAAATGCTTGAGAATAAATTACATTTTAAACTGTTAAATAAGGAAATATTTTCTGGAAACAAGGCAAACTTGTTCTCCTCTTACCCTCTAAAATTCAAGAATCTTATTTACAAGAGAATAATCACAGCACTTGAAAGAATATCTTCAATGTGTTATATTTAATGATTAAATAGATGATGTTGATTTTTTTCTCGAAATTTCACGATACTTTTTCATTTCACATGCCATAGACACCATATCTACAATTTGTTTCTTTGGCGTCTGTTTGTTTGTTTGTTACCTTTTCACGCATAAACAGCTGAACCGAATTTCATGAAACTTAGTATGTATATTACCATTAACCCAACTTAGACTTTAGGCTATATTAATTTTCTCTGGGACGAACAGGAGGCCTGAAATTAAAAATAACGATATTTCGTTTCCTATTGAGTTTTGGGCAAATATGCACATTATAAAAGTTGTTTATTTTTTTATTTAGAGTAACTTTTGTTATATACACTTTCATCGTATACCTAAGTGTAAATGCGTTAAACGCTAAAAATTATAGCAGGAGTCAACAATATTATTTGGCACAAAAGACTCAACCGAACTAAATAAAACTCAGTATGTGTATTAGCACTGACGCCTTAATTATCATAAGCCATACAAACATTTCTCGGGACGGGTAGGAGTGGGGGTTGTAAGGGAGGCCTGAAAATAAAAATAGCGGTATTTCGTTTTCTACTGGTTTTTCTTCAAATATGCACATGACAAAAGTTGTTTATTTTGTTATTTAAAGTAACTTTTGTTATATTCACTTTTGCTGTATAACAAAGTATAATCCAGATATACATTAAAAACTAAAGTGGAAGCCAACCATTTTATTGGGCACTAACGACTGAACCAAACTTAACAAAACTCGGTATGTGAATTAGCATTAATTCTTCCATGATTATAAGCTATATTAAATTATTTTTTTAAATTGGAGATTATCAGGGAGGCCTGAAATGAAAAATTGTGATATTTAGTTTCCTATTATATTCTCAGCAAACATGCATATAACTAATGTTTTTCGTAAAATGAAGTAAACACGGGATATACACTAAAACTATAGCGGGAGTCATTAATTTTATTAGTGCTTATTTAAGTGGTTTTAATGAATGCATATTATGACAAATGATTTTATGTTTTAGTTACATATGATAACTCTAAATATGATTCGGATTAGTGAGGTTATATATCTCCGTCGCACCCTTCTCATTTATTTATTTTTCCTAGAAAATAAATTTGTTATTTATTTCCAATAGAAATGTAAACTATAAGAGCACATTTCTGTTCTTTAATTGTATAATTCATTATTTAAACAAAGTCATGCTGAATTGGCAAAAGGAGTGATAGCAGAAATTATAGAGATCAAACTCTTTGGTTCTGCTAATATAAATGACAGGAAATAAGTTTCATTATAGATGTCTATCGTTAAAATTATGAACACTACTTTAAAATGCACTACTTTTAAAAGCAGCCCCGCAAACAAATTTGCACACTAAAGTTTGGCCTGCAACATGTCAAAGGTTGCCCATGCCTGGTTTAAGGGATAAAACAAAATTGATATTAAAACAATGCAATAAAACCAATAGTTATATTTAACAGGGATATGTAGGTTACTAATGAACGAAAACAGAAGTACTATTCTCTGGTCAGGGAAAGCTGTGATGTTTAGCAGTATTAAAGCAAAGATGGTCCATCAAGACCAACAAAGAATTAATGCAGCTATATAGTTTGTTTGTTATCCTCTGTAATATGTTACACGGTGAATAAATTATGGGGGATAAATTAATTAATTGGGGAAGGAACAAGAACTTGTGCTTGAGTTGACTCCTTAAAATATTGGTCTTTGGTGAATGAATAGTTAAAATTAAAAATGACAGGGGGGGGAGGCAAAGATTTGAAAAAAAATACTTATGGATTGTAATTAATCAAAATAGGAAATTCTCATTACTGAGCTCTATTTTTTAGTTTTGAGGGAGTGAATTATGTGATACTCTCCTTAATTACTAATTTGATTTTGAAACCATTAGAATAAATAATGAGTGACAAAACATATGACTCAGAAACATATAATAAATTTAAAATAAACAGTTTGTAAACATAAGTTTTTTCCCAGTATTTAATGGTGAAGAAATTCTTTATGTTTGAAATACAAAATATTTTTAATGTATAAACGTTTAAATGAAAACAATACAAAAAAATATAAAACAGATTAAGATATTTATAGAATATACACATTCAGATATTTACTTAGACTGCCAATAACTATTAATGCAATAAAAACTTATTATAAAAATCTAAATTAGAAATAAAAATAAAAACATTTCAAATACTCCAAACTAATCTTCAAAACACAACTCATATATTGTGAGTTTATACCTCAAGATCAGTGACTCCTGAAATTTCTTCATTTCTTTTCATCTCTAAAAATAACTTTATAAAAATTCGGTGGTATGGCCATTGCTGAAATCCTGTTTGATAAGTTTCATGATCTTCCTCTATAACTGCAGTTAGTGTTCCATAGAAAATGGTCAATAATTTTATTTTATTTTCGGAATTGTTTGTATCAATGGTATGGTTAACTATTAATGAGATTAATTTCACTTAGGCCTCTACCCTGTGGAACTTATTATTTCTGACTTCAATAGCATTTAAACCACTAACATCGTGTGAGCTATAACATAGCTTAACTACCTTCTGCATCCTTAACAGAAAAAAATTCTTTATGGATCCATAAGTCTTAAATGGAATGAGGTGTTTCATCTAGAAAAAAAATTAAAAACAATTTTTTTAATATAATGATTTCAAATGGGACTAATTGTATAAGTCTAACAGGTGGAATATTTCAAAAGTGCACCATTTTATACTGTTCCTCCCGCAAAAATGTGGGAAAAATTAACAGATAAGTTATATAACAGTTGTTGTATTGTTTATAAAGATCTATTACAGTATGTGCATTGGGGAAACAGAAATGTAAAGAAATTAACAGGAATGCAAGTTCGTTTACCAGAGAACCATGAAGAAAGAAACAAACTTATTAAATATGTATTATCTGCATTTAGTTTTATTTATTTACAAGTTAACTATCTAGAAATTCTAGAAGATGGTCAGAATCCAAATATTATATCTATAGTCCAAAAATGTTATATTAAAGCTGGAGAAACATATTTTTCTAAATCCAATAGCTTATGTTCTTCTATCTCTATGGATATAAATATAAAATAATTAGGTTTAACTCACACTGAAAATGTATTTCCATTTGTGTCTAAATAAAGAATAAATATTTCTAAGATACTCTATCCATACACTATTAAAGAAATTAAACCGAATAATCTGCCATATTTACAATATACTAAGAAAAGAGAGCGAGAAGTCAAAAATATTGGGATGCAAGAGAGACAGTTGGATTACTTGGATAAAACAATGTCCATAAAAGAAAAATATAAAAATTTAATAGAAAAAGAATAAAAAATAGAATGAAACAGAAAATGAATTAATTAATTATTTTAAGCAACAATGGAAAAATGTTGATATTAATGGACACTATAAAGTTTATACTTTCGCACTAAACAATCGTGGAAAATTTACATATGTTGGTGTTTTAGATGAAATATATGGAATTAAATCGGTTTATGTGGTTAAAGGACCTAATAAAAATAGATTTATAGAATTAAAGAAAAATAGAGAATTATAACTAAAAGGAGGATTTATCTGTATTCCATACAGCCAGTAAAAGAAATAATGTAGAAATTGTCTACAATCCAAGAGAAAAAGAGTTTAAAAAATTAAAAACAAATGGAACAAATACCTACAATGGACATTCTTACCCAAATATAGTTCACTTTAAAATACTAGATGTTTTCAAAGATAAAACAAATTTACAATACACAGGAGATATAAAAGAAAAAACCTTGGTAAGCAAACACGGTATGACCGCTAAGATATAAGAATACTATTAATATTGTAATTCTAATTTACTAAATAATATATAAGGCGTAGGCAACGTGTATGTTCCCCCCATATTGTACTTTGTGAGTTAGACTGAGTCATGAGTTGAGGGTGCACTGAGATTATGTTTGAGTATTAAATCTTATTTTATCTCTCGAATCTTGCTTTATTTATTAACCAACAATGGTTATGGGCCCAGACACGATATTCGAGAGACATTAAAAGTTCGCATATTTGCTACGCGTGTTAACCGCAATCGGTTATTTTTGCTATGGATTCGAAGAAAAACATGGAAAACAGCTCTAGTTGGTCACCTAGCGTTAAAAAGTTACTCGGAAGGGAAAATTACAACTCTTGGAAGTTCGGGATGGAGATGTATTTAACTGCCGAGGACTTGTGGGGTTATATCACCGGAGAAGATAAAGATACGAAGAAGGATTCTAAAGCTAGAGCCAAAATTTGTTTGTTGATTGATGAATCCCTTTACCCTTTTGTAAAATGTTGCAAGACGGCTAAAGAAATCTGGGAGAAGCTAGAAAATACTTATGAAGACAAGGGCCTATCAAGAAGGCTATCTCTTCTTAGACAACTTTTTCGTATTGACTTAAACCATTTTAGTAGCATGGAAGATTACTTAAATGAGATTTTGTCACTATCCCAGAAATTAGAAACAATAGGAGCTGGCCTAGATTATGAATTCATCGGTGTTATCATGTTAAGTGGGCTATCAGACGAGTACGAGTCTATGATAATGGCTATGGAGAGCACAGGAGTTAAAACTACGTCGGATTATATTAGATCAGTGCTTATTCAAAAATCTTCTAAGGAGGATTCAGGAGAAGAGTCGGCTTTGGTAACAAAATTCAAGAGAAGTGATCGACCTCCAGTGACTTGTTATAATTGTAAAAAAAAACGGGTCATATTTCTGTGAATTGTCGAGAAGGTTTAATTTGTTTTAATTGCAAGAGGAAGGGGCATAAGTAAACTGAGTGTAGAAAGAAAGTTTCTGTGAAAAAGGACAATGTAAACAACAACAAAAAATCGCCTTTATTAGCTGCCTTATCATCAGTGATATCAGACTCCAACGACTGGATAGTAGATTCTGGTCCAACCTCACATATGACCAAGAACAAACATTGGTTAAGTGACAGTAGTGAAAACAAACAAGAGATTTCAGTGGCTAACAATAATAAAATTACATCAGAAAGTGTTGGATTAGTTAATCTTAATAAAGATATTAATGTTTCGGATGTGTTGTATGTTCCACAGCTGGCGACTAACTTGTTATCAGTTAGTAAAATAACAGACAAGGGTTATAAAGTTGTTTTTGATCGTGACAAGTGTAAAATTTATCCGAAATGTGACATAATCGGTAGTGAGCTGATGACTGCTTACAATGAAGGAGGAGTTTATAAAATAAGAAAGCCCCAGGCTGTAAATGTAGTGAAAAATGCTAATGAAATCAAACAGGTGAAAAAATTGCCTCATGACCTGTGGCATCAAAGATTAGGGCACCTAAATAGATATTATATGAATAAATTAAAGATTTCTGCTATTGGGATGGATTTCAGTGATAATGGCGACAGTGATTGTATAGCTTGCATCAGAGGCAAACAAAACAGAGAACCCTTTAATAAAAATAGGGGTGTGCAATCATCACGTAAGCTAGAACTCATACACTCTGATTTGTGTGGACCAATGAGTGTTCCCTCTTGGGGAGGTGCTAGATATATGTTAACATTTACTGACGATTTCAGTCGGAAGACTTTTACTTATTTGTTAAAGAACAAATATGAGACTATGGATAAGTTTAAAGAATTCAAAAATGAGGTAGAAAAACAACTTGAGGCTAAGATAAAAATATTTCGTACTGATAATGGTAAAGAATACACTAATAAAAACTTTGAGAATTACTTACGCAGTCATGGGATTGTCCATCAAAAATCTGCGCCTTATTCTCCTCAACAAAATGGTGTAAGCGAAAGAGTTAATCGCACAATTATTGAGAAATCTAGGACTATGTTAGAGGGCTCAGGGTTGGATCGAAGGTATTGGGGAGAAGCGGTGAGTACAGCCACTTATCTTAAAAATCGAAGCCCTACGAAAGCTCTCGATTATAAATTACCGGAGGAAATCTGGTCTGGTTGAAAAGTTAATTTATCATATCTCAAAGTCTTTGGGTGTAAAGCCATGAGATTTATCCCTAAAGAAAATAGGAAAAAATTGGATACCAAGTCCGAAGAATGCATTTTTGTCGGGTATCCTGGTGACTGTAAAGCATATAGACTTATCAATCCTTCAAACCCGAAGCGAGTGATTATTTCCAGGGATGTTAAATTTATTGAGAAGGCAACTTCATTTGAGAAACCGAATAAAATCTCAAAACCACCCTGCGAAATTCCTATTGTTTTTTCTGAGCGATCAAATGAAGAACCGGAAAGTGAAGAGCCATTTCACGGTTTCGAAAATGGGGCTGAGGATGTCAATATTGAACCAATGGAAGAGGAAGACGTGACTATTCCTCGGAGATCGAAACGCCACCGCAAATCCAAAACCTTTCCTGGATTTAAATTATATTTAACTTCAAATGAAGAAATAAATGCAGAGGACATTGACGGACACTATAAGGAGATATGGGTGGCTGCTATGAAAAGGGAGATGGAAGCTCTGAAACTAAATAACACTTTTGAATTTGTCGACCTCCCAACCACCGTCAAACCCTTAAAATCAAAATGGGTTCTTAAAATAAAAGATGACGAAGAACAGAGGATTTTCAAAGCCAGACTGGTTGTAAAAGGCTGTAGTCAAGTTTATGGGTGAGATTACTGCGAAACATTCTCACCCGTTGTTAAATATTCTTCTCTAAGATATTTACTCTCCTATGCCGCAAAAGGAGACCTTGAAGTAGACCATATGGATGTGACAACGGCATACTTACATGGTGAATTAGAGGAGGAAATTTATGTAATACCACCATCTGAGTTCCTTGAAGAGGCTGAAAAAGGGAAAGTATGGAGGCTAAAAAAATAACTATAGAAATGTACATTGGAATGCTGTGAAGCGATTGCTGAGATATATCAAAGGTACAGTAGATTATAAATTGACTTTTTCTAGAGATGGAGGAGATAATTTGAACGTGTACTGTGATGCTGACTGGGGGAATAAGATCAATGAAAGATACTCAGTCACAGGCTATTGCTTTTTAATCCAAGGTGGTGCAATTATTTGGAATAGCAAGAAGCAGAAGACGGTTGCCTTGTCGAGTTGTGAGGCGGAGTATATGAGTGTTTCATCAACTCTTCAAGAGCTCCTTTGGATCAGGAATTTGATATCCGAAATCAATCCTAGTGTAGTGAGTGGACCTACTAAACTCTTTTGTGACATCGATCTAAACATATAGATGTTAGGGATCATTTTATTAGAGAACATATTAAAAATAATGATGTTTGTGTAGAGTATATATCTTCTGATAAAAATATTGCAGACTTCTTAACTAAGCCCTTAAGTGGCCTTAAGCATAAAATTAATGTTGAAAATATTGGATTGACGTTTTAAATTTTTTTTGTTTGTCTTAAATTGTGTTTTAAAATTTAGAATTATAAATTGTGTTTTGAAATTTAGAATTATAAATTGTGTTTTAAAATTTAGAATTATGGGGGGGTATTAATATTGTAATTCTAATTTACTAAATAATATATAAGGCGTAGGCAACGTGTATGTTCCCCACCATATTGTACTTTGTGAGTTAGACTGAGTCATGAGTTGAGGGTGCACTGAGATTATGTTTGAGTAATAAATCTTATTTTATCTCTCGAATCTAGCTTTATTTATTAACCAACAAATACAACATGAAAATATTTAATAGAAATATTATTGGGTAACCATTAGAACCTTGGTAAGTGGACACGGTATGACTACTAAGATGTAAGAATTCAGCATGAAAATATTTGTAATGAAATTGGCATTGCATTACCTAAGCCCATTATACATGGCCATATATTTTATATTCTGAGTATTCCCCGCACGGAGCATATTAAGATTATTATGTATGAATGCTTAAATGAATTGGTTTTACCTTTAAATAAGAATTATATCCAATTTGGAGTGAAGTCACCATGTGCTCTAGCATTTTCATAGATAACGCCGATGGATTTTGATAATAACATTCACAGCTCTTAACGTCGGTACACTAAGTAATAATACGGATGAATTTCGATAATTAATTCACGTTAAATTCTCTTTTTGAGTGTATTTCGATTGGCAGTTCAAAGTTTCCTTCTGGATTAGCCCTATATAAGGAGCCCTTCACGACGGATTAAAATCAGTCATATTCGGCATCCTCTGGAGGGGAGACCCTTGTTGGTAACACCTTGCTAATCCTTCAGCTTGTTCCGGCCTGCCTAGCCTGTTCTACCTCTCACGGCTAAGTCAGCACTTCTATTAAACAGCTAAGTGTTTCTATTGTAATATAGACTAAGTATAATTAAGTGTCCCCCATTATATTTTGAAAGGTGCCTTTTCATTTTAATTATTAATATTATTGGAGAATAATTTAATTATAAATAAATTTATATATTTGAATTTTGACTTGAGTCGATTGTTGGTGGCCCTTCCTAAATTCTTGTTAGGAACAACATTTATTTTTTCCTCTTTTTTGCAGAAATGTAGGGATTTCTCAGTTTTTCTTTTTTGAGTAAATCGAAGCAATTTGAAAGTATGCTAGAAAGCCCCTTTTCTAACTACTAAAAATACATTACAGTTTAAGTATTTGAAAACAAATTTTAGATAATTCTGATACATAAATGTTAGATAGTAAACATTGGACTTTTTACCTGGTCTACAAGTGAAATGAATGGTTTAGTAGGATCCATAGCAACTAAAGAAGAATGATATATAACATACCATTGTTGTAGAATCAATTCTACTTCATCAGTGAAATCAAGAGCACCCGCATAATCTCGTGACTGGAAAAAGAAAAACTGTTTATTTTTTATAACATATTTATTTAATATTTTCCTGATTGGCTAGACATAAACTTGTTACTTAAGCTTCATATCCACATGAATCTTCTAATGAGTATTTAATAAGGTCAGCAACTGTTTGTTTAAAGAAGTTGTATTTACTTGTTTATTATTACTTACTTATTTAGATCAGAATATTTACCAAATTTATAATAATGACAAATATTTTATTACATATAAGATGAGAAAATTATATTAAAAATTATATAAGACTTTTAGCAGAACTTCGTACAAAATATTCAAAAAGAATTTTAAGCTATTTTAAAGAAATAATTATAGCTATTCCAGAATTCTAAGTTCTTAAAACCTTGATAATTAACCAATAAATACTAATCTCTCCCTATGTTTATCACATTGTTTTTATTATATTGAAACAAATTTTTAACTTTAATTTACATCTGTTTTTCTATCCTGTATTTCTTTTTCTAACCAATAATTAAATAAATAACAACTTTCAATATTTTCGAATTTAAATATATATCTATCTTTGCCGCTATGATCTATTTTAGTCAGCCAGTGATGACGGTCTCCACCGACAGGTATGACAACAGTAGAAATAATTAATTCTGATCCTACTACTGCAATTTCTTGTTTTTCACTCTCTAGAACTTTTCCTATTATATCTCCCAATTTTATAGTTTCTATTTGCTCTATTATATCTTGTTTATACAAACTATTGTCTTTGGTTTTTAAAGCCTCTAAGAGAATGTATTCTTGTATATTAGGATAAAAGTGTTCATTATAAGTTTTAGATCCATTAACTTTTATTTTTTAGTTAGAACTTTATGACGCAGCAAAGGATAATATTATAAAAGGTAGATAAAGTCTCAGAGCCAAAATTTTACCAGTTGCTCCTGTCATGAAATCAAATAAGTTTCCTGGGGATGATGGGTGTATCCGATGACATCTTGAAAGCAGGTGGTGAGGACATGGTATAGCTTTTATGGAGAGTTTATAAAAAAGTTCTGCAATGCCAAGAAATTCCAGAGGACTGGAAGATATCAAAATAATTCTACTTAATAAGAAAGGAGATCCAAGCAAGCTAGACAACAACAGACCTATCTCATTAGGTGTTTTTAAACTTTTCTGAAAGAAGACTCTTAAGTTCTTAAAAACTGCAGCCATATTTAATGTTTGATATCTGTTTTAAAATGAGTATTTTATTTTTGTTCTGGTATTGCCAAATGTATTTTGTAGAACGCCTTGAAAGAAAATTACAAATTATTAACTTCTAATCATTTATCAATAGCTAGGTCAATAACATGTAGCCCATTACTCTTGGAAATTTCACAATTTCTGTGCCTTCCCATAGTAGACTGGAAAATGTTCTTCCCAAACATTAGCATTTAATCCCGCCCATTATAATTCTGATATCTAGGTGGGCTCATCAAATTCTTTCTTAGAAGTTCACAAAATTTGACATTCTCCTAAGTGATCACTGTTTTTATATAATGTGCATATTTACTTTATTTAAATATCTTATAATACCACTCTTAAAGGTGAGGTAATTTTCAAGTTCTATACAAGTTTTTATAACTGATGTTAATTTTTAATTATCAGCCACAAGTAAACTCCTACTTATTCCACTTATACATTAAGCTATTACTACACAATGTACATTAACATTAAATATTACTCAATGTTTACATTGGGCTTTTAGGATAAAAACAGTGAAAATCTGAAGAAATGAAAGGTAAATTTATCTACAAAAGGGTGGATGAAGTGAAGAAATAACTCGACCTCAGGAAAAGCTAACAACCTATCGGCATGTGAGAAAAGCAAATGTCTAGGATATGCAAAACGTCCCTGAAGTAATTGGATGGAACTTCCTAGTTCTCTTCAGAAAACCGTGTAGATTCAATAGGGATGCCTTATGAAGATTGCTGTGAAGTTCAGATTTTTTTCAAGGAATCCGAGACAAGCTCTAAAAGAAAATAAAACCTTTCTCCAGAGACTTGGAACTCATTACATTTCCTGTACCTGGAGACACCAGATGTAGCTTCAACAGAGCCTATAGAAGAGGAGAAAAGCAGGTGTGAAAATGAATCTGATTATTGTTACTAAACAAAAAGAATTTTGAATTTCTCGAATGATGTGAATAAAAAATGATTACCCTATACCGTTTTTTTATTTCCTATTAAATCAACAAATATCAAAAATTATTTTCAACAACTTATGAAGTCAAATACTCCTCACTGTGAGGTGAAGAGAGGGTTTTAAAAAAAAGAAGGTGAGGGAGAGAGATTAAAAAACTCAAATAAACAAACTAATAAGTACATTTATAAAGGTCTAAAAATAAAATAGTGTGGCCTTGGGTATACTGCCTGCTATGTAGTGATAAGTGTATGTATTAGCGAAGACACCAAAAGGTGTGGAATATACAGAGATAATAAAAGCTGTTTGAGCACAAATTGTGTTTCATCAGCATTTGATAGTTAATTTCAGTAGCCCTAAAAAGTTAAGTCAACTTAACATTGGATTAAAAGTATTTTTTTTTTTTTTTTAAATTGTTCTATATTCATTTTAGAAAGATTTTTGAATCCTATTTGCTTTAAGGAGTGAGTCTAGAAATCGGAAGCCTGGTTACGTCCTTTATGAAAGATTAATTAATATATAATTTTTATATGATTGATGTTTCTGGACAACTAAATGTTAGGATGAAGAAAAGTTTGTAATTGACCACATTTCTTTTTTGAATTTTGTATTTTCTGAAAAACAATTTGTACTGAAACCTGCAATAAACATATGTAATAAATGAAAAAAAAATTACATACATTAGCATGAGTAAATTCTGGTAGTATATGTGGACCTGAATCCAGTGTTTCGTCATCTATGTTTTTTGGTTCATGGTATAATTTTATCATGTCAATAAACATAGCCAATCTAGAAACATAAAGTGCATACTACTAATTAGTAAAATAATGAAATTGGCCATTCTTTACAATGGGAAAATTTAAATAAAAATAATAAATCATCTTAACAATAAATTTTATACTCTAATAACTTTGAGGAGGAAAATTGTTTGTTTCGCACAATAAATATAGCACAGTCCTCTATTATCCTACCATTCATTTTACATCAGTCCAACATTTTATTAGGCTCATGTAAAATGAAGAACAATTCTTTTTTAATAATGTGTTAAATCTCACTATGCATGGAAGAAATCACTAAAATGATATAGAGGAACAACAATTAGAATAAACTGGGAGAAATGTAGAGTTTTGAACCTGCAATTTAGAGATTTATCCAATTTTCGATTAAGTGGCCACTTGGCCTGGCATTTTGGTAGCTAACAACATTATATTTTCATAATAATATTCATGCCTCTTGAAGTCAATACACTGAACAATATTTGAGATGAATTACGATAATTAAATGATATTTAGAAGCACAAGTACAACGTTTGAACGGGCTTGAAGATGTTGCCATCGCATCGATAGCACATTGCCAGCTATACTCGACCACCAGCCAGTCACGACGGTCTGCACCGACAGGTATGACACCAGTGACAACAATATTTAAAATCCTTTTTGAGCACATTTGATCTGACGGTATCAAGTCCATCATCGGCTGACACTGTATAAGGGGGAATTGGTGGTGGGCTTATAACAGTAAAATCTCAGACAGCCTGGAGGGGAGAGCCTGCTCACTAAAGCATTAGCTCGTAGATACGCACAATCTGGCCTCCACTCAGAGAATCTACGATTCACAAACTAAATTATATATCTTTGGAATGTAGTATAATTAGACATTATATTACTTTAAAAGGTGCCTTTCTCTTATTTTGACTACAATATTTAAAACTGGTGAATACTTTATTATGAATAAATTTATATTTATTTAAATTTGATCAAGAGACAATGGTTGGCGAATCCCTTTCTAAATTTTTTGTATGTGATTTGGCTGTAGGAATTGTTATATTTTTTCCAGCTTCCACTGCATATTGTCACAGCCAGATTGCTACAAGGTAGTTTACATTTCAAAACATTGTATGAACTAAACATTGTGTAACCAAAGAGTAAATACATACTATCAAAAAGATATGTGCATACAAAAGATACTGAGAAATAGAAGTGTTTACAACCAACATATCTCTCCCTTGGCCAGCAATAATGGCTATTGACCAAAAACACCATACTCAATCTAATATAAATGTTAAAGCATCTCAGTTACTCTGCAACTCATGCTCTGAGTTTAAAGAGTGCCATAACCTAAGGAAGTGATTTGGTTTATTTAATGACAGGCTTTAATCATTTTTTACCCTTTGAATACGTGTCTCCAAAAGTACCCAGATAATCTCCCTATTGTATGTATCTGTTTGTAAAAGTGAATTGGAGTTCATCTTCAGGAATTTGTATTCGTCAAAATTTCTCTTAGCCTATATATAGAGAGTCTGAACATACAAGGACTTGGAAAGTTTTTATTTATTAATTCCAAACTGAAATAAATTCTTTGAATGGTCATATTGAGTAATTCTTAAAAATTCTAACATTTGAATTTTCAAGTTTGAAAACTAGGTGACAGCTAAATTTTAGAAGGCCACTAAATCACTAAACATTCTTGCAGCTTATATATATATATATATATACATGAATGAGAGAGAATCCTTAAAATTATCTGGCATGCCAAGAGAGTATTGCATGAATAACATCCTGTAAATTAAGGAGGAAGAATGTTTGGTGCAATAAATCTGCTAGAGACTTCTAATCCCAAGGCATGATTATCTCTCAAATTATATATGATATATATTATATTTTTCATATAATCACCTTTTTGGAGGCTGTGGAGCATGAGCTGCAAATGTTTTTAGCATATCAACAATGCCAATCAAGTTTTTATATGAAACAAAGGAATTATATGTGTCATCAATAAGATATAGCTGTACAAGCGGCATAGCAAAAGTAACTGCAGCAACATTTTGGCCTTTTTTCATGATGAGAGTGAGATGTTCAGCAAACAGAGGCATATTGAAGAGCTGGGAATGGACAAGAAGATCTATGAATTCCATATTGTATCTAATTTCTTCTCTGCAGTAAATCACACTTCTAGAAAAATATATTTTAAAGTTATAAACATATGCGCATATATATATATATATATATATATATATATATATATATATATATACTAGCTAAGGTACCCAGCTTTGCCTGGGAATTCATTTAAGGCTGAATGATGATGGTATTTTTGTGGAAAAGCTTTACTTTGCACAATATTTTGACATTTCCCCATCCCAGTGTTTAGGGTTTATACCCGTTATTGCTGTGGATTTGTTAATAATAAATTTATTTGTTCACTGTTCTCAATTTTTTTATATTTCCCATCTCCTGTGCATGTAGTTTTTTTATAATGTAATGGAGCATATAATTCATAATCATAGAATGTATTCTATCTTCCAAACCATGTATGAATAAAAGTTCCTTTCCCTTGATGCGGTACAAAGCCCAATGGTGCCAGTTGTTTTAGGCACGTCATAACTGCTATTAAAAATGCTACTAGCTAATCACACAGAAATCCAAAATGTTCCCCTAGTCCAAAAAGATACTTCATCACAAAACGTTTTCTAATTTCAATTGATTTCTATACCTCTCCCTATGGATATGATCCTAGATATGATGGAACTAGTTATAAATTACTACAATTTATTACCATTTTTGAAGAGTTATTTAATTCATATTGTAGAATAGATAATACAGATAAAGAGAATGCATATTCAGATTGCTTAGTCTTTAAAGCTGCCATGTGTCATTTAGATGGGCCAGCCAAAGCAACTGTACTACTTTGACAGACCTCCTAGAATCGTTGAGGAAACACTATGCTGATGCTGGAACAATCCCCCATCTCATAGTATCATAGCAGAGCTATCTGCTATAAAATCTAATCCTAGGGAAACCCTTATAGAATTCTTCAACAACGAGCTGAGAAATGTACGACAATATTAACTAGATACAAGCTAGATAATGTCACTGGCTCTCTGTTAGACCAGCTGATACTCCAAATTGATGTCACCTTGGAGTATACATTCATGGGGTACTACCCCCAACCTTAGGATCACACTTACAAGTATTACAAATACAGGATTTGAATGATGCAAGGTCAAAATTAATAAATTATTGTAGTATAATACAGCTACAAAATGGGCTTTACTAACCATGAAGGTTATGATTGAGTGTGTGTTTTCCATTACATACATGGTGTGTGTTAACCATTTTATTACTAAGAGCACTGCTTCTGAGAGGACTGAGGGCTTATTTACTTCACCAGAAGTTCAGTTATTTATGTTATTTGTTAATAGAAGTTTATTTTTATCCCTCAAAGTTTTCATTTTTCGGTTAGATTCCCTGCCATCAATGGAAAGGATTTGCTAATCAGCTACATTTCTTACACATTAAACAAGCATGAAGAAAATCTTTCAACTATTGAAAAAGAAATATTGCCCATTATATGGGCTTTTAAAAATTTCCATCTATATCTATATGATAATACTGATAATAAACCTTTTCAATGGCTCCACAGTCTGAAGGGATCAAATTAAAAATTAATAAGGTGTAAATGTCTTTTGTCAGATTTCAAAGTCGATTTTAAGTATGTCACTTGAAATACAAACATTGTGGTAGATGCCTTATATTGAATTCATTATTGTATTGATATAGAAGATGAGATAGATCCACAAGAAGTTCTGGATGAATTCCTTCAAAATTACACCCCAAATTCTGATGAAATTCCAGATAACGTAAGTCTAGTCACGAGAAATGTATGACACTTTTGTTAATAGCTTTTAATAATTCAATAAATTCAATCTTAAAATGTCACCCATGGAAATTAATTTTGGAGTAGCCAAAAACCATTATGAAGGAGATAATACAGAATCTTTAATTGCTGAAGAGAGTATAAACCATTATTTAGCCAAATACAAATATGGCATTCTCTATAAAGAATAATTTACTTTGAAACTCTTATTGTTTAAATTTATCCTGTGTGAATTTCATTAAAATATGAATGAACCATTCATTAAACTAAGACAATGAGCTATTCAAGGTATACTGACTATTGTAAATATAAACATAGATTATTTGAACAATACTAGTCATACTCCTCATGACCCTACCCTGCCAACATTTGGTGAAATTCCTAACCAAGGAATTTATAGTACCATTTTTCAATATCCCATTATTTTAAATATGCCTAAATACAAAAATTTTATTTGGCTTTCTACTTTCGAGGTTAAAAACCAGTATGAGTACATACAAAAGTTGTGTGGTGATGTTAAATATGTCTTGTTAATTCCTGGAAATTATATAAAGTTGTATAATATTTCACATAGATAAACCTGAACAAAAAATATCAATCTTATTATAAAATATTTATATATATTTGCCAATGGTTTATATACCTTTTTAGTTTAACCTAATCTGAAGCTAATATATTTCCAGTATTTCAAAACAATCAACAATACTTTGCATTTCATAATTATATATTTGAACATCCTATATTATTATTATGATCTTGCTTAAGAAAGTTACTTCACAACTTTTGACTCCTGTGATATTTACTATACTTTTGAAATATTACTATACATTATGCAATGCCAAATTTTGTAAAGAGAATCATCAATTTCTAAATATAAAGTAAAAAATAAGCTCATAATAATCTGTAATGTTTTAGTATGAACAAAACTCACTTGTGTCTGAAGTTTCAAAGATTCACATTTATTTAATTGAGATGCCATATTTTCTTTTAACAATGCAGATGGGTTGACAATTTTAGTAGCCACAAGTATCAATGTTTCTACCACTTTTAATAGGTAGCTGAAAAAAAGAGTAAATTAATAATTTGATCCTTTGGATTAATTTGAAGGAAGAGAACAAAAGGTGCTTACAGCAATAGCTTGCAATTTATTAAGATTAGTATGCTTTGGGCAGACTCAGCTTCCATCAACTGATATCAAGAAACAAGACAAAAAACTATTATAGCAAACGATACTTATGGTCCTAATATAAATGATTAAAAGTTAAATTAAGAAATAACATAGTAACTCTCCAATGATATTCAAAAATGAATATAATTAACTATTGTTGCTATTAACTGTTGAAACAGTTAAAATATTCAAATCTAATAAATAAGCTTAGGACTTCAAACTGGACCAAACAGGGGTTAAGATATTATAAGTAAGTATATGTGTTAAAGGATGGAGTTTAATAATTGTGAAATACCATTTACCTAGTGAGTGTGATGGCTACTCGATGTGTATATAGGTTAGGGATAGAATAACCTCCATTGCCACTAGGCCACTCCACTCAATTCCCACTACCATCTCTACTTTCACATTACATTCCTCTAGTCTCCAATCATACCTAAACTTGCCACATTTCAGCCATTCATTGAATTTTACTTTGTGGATATTTTTTTTTTCCAATTTGTTTTTAACAATGGTTTAACAAGAGTTTTAACATTATTATTTGTCATAATTGCCTAATGTTTTATCATTATAAGAACATTCAATTAAACTAGCATTGAGGATGTGAATCTATATTTGTACCAATAATTAAGTAGTGTGTGAGTCGAATAAAATTGAGATTTATCCCACGGAAATTGCGACTGCTAAAATATTAACAGTCATATATATATATGGAGGTTGAAAGGACCTCATTTTCATCAACTTCTAGGTAGGATCGATGGACATTTGAGTAAATCTTACAAAAATCGTGTCATGAGTATGACCTCAATGGCTGATTTCCCTTAGGGGAAATCTGTTGAAATCATTCAAGTCATCTACTATAACCTTTTCTGAATTCTGTGTTAGGGATTCACATGCACTAACTATAGATTTCAATGGTTTTCCATCTTTGTGTAATATTTACATATCATCTTTTAATATATCTTCCATCTTTTCAATATGATCATTTTTATTTTATATTACAGTTTTAATAGATTTGTCTGCCTTTATAATATGAATTTTAAATTTATTTGTGATTCTTTCACACTTTCTTAATTCTTCACTTAAAATAATATCTATGTGTGGAAGAATAGTCCTTAAATTATTTTGACCATTATTTTTGTTAACTAAATTTATAAATTTATCCTTATTTGTTTTTTTCTTAGCTATTTATTGTTACATTTTCCAGAAAACATTCTACATCTGTGATTAGGATTATTTTGTCTTTTGTATTAGTTGGCTTAAGTAAGTTAAACTTATTGCTTTTATAAAAAAAAAAAAAAAAAAAAAATGTTTTCACTTCACCAGGCACCTCCATATCTAAAAAATTCACAACATAATTCTCATAAATAATATCTTTGTCACATTTATTAAGCAAACGGTTTGGATGTTGATGAAATAAAAAATTCTAAATTTCTTTAAGTAAATAGTATAATATGTAAAACTTAAAATTATTAATTTTTTTAATTTTAAAGCTACTTTTTCAAAATGAGACTAAAAGGAACTCTTGTAACACATCCAGAGAATAAAAGTAGTGTGAAAAAGTTATTTTCTGAAATAAACATTTAGTTTAGTTTATTTTGTAACTGGTCATTCCCTCTTTCTTTCTTCATTTATTTTGCTGATTCTAAATTTTAATTGAATGAATATTTTCAGCTATTTTTGCTGAGTACTTTCTTGAAATAACTATCTAAGCTAATACATGTCATCTAAATCTTTTCTATTCTTTTGTTCTTAATTTTGATACTTTCTGACTCATTTCCACTGTCTCTGTCTTTTTGCAAACTTTTCCTTGATTTTGTCAATTTATTCTTTCTAAGTATATATCATGTCATCTTATAGTTGCTTATTGTACATATTGTTTGCTTTTATTTATTTTTATATGAAGCAGAAAAAAAGTATAATTTTTCTGTTCTTGTATATCTTGTAGCAGCCCTTTTTACAATCTCCTTCAATCTCTTTGTTTTTTTTTATTCTATTATTTTTATTACTATGTTTTATTATACATGGAGTTAATAATTGTATTTTTATTTGCAATTCTACCCAAAATGTTGAACTAGACTAACTTTTTCTGTCTAGTGGCAGGCCCCACATCAAACAAATGAAATACCATACTATTTTATATGTTGTATTTTAGCCCTTAATTTTTCATAGTGCGTTCATACTAATTTATATTTTTTAATTGGAGCCCTTATATTAATTTTTTTTTACTTTTTTAATATGAAGAATTGTTTTTTCTGAAGGTTGCATCACAATTGGTAGAATCCTGATATGCCATTTATTATTTTAAGTCCAGGCCTGGTGAAAGTTGGGAAGTTTTTATGTGCTCTGGGTGAAAAAATATTATGCACCTAAAATAGTTTAAAATATTGTTATCTGTTGCCATCTGGCCGCATTTTTTAACCTGAGATTTGTGAGCCAATGTTATGTACTCTAGTGTTGAATAAAATTGATTGGGTTGATCATGTACCTTTAAATAAATCGTTTATTAATTTAAATAGCTGCCTTAAATTAAGAGATAATCCGAGTATAAAAATTGTTGGTTCATTATTAATTAATTTTCTCCCCACTTCTTGGTATTACAAGTCTTGGCAATTTTTAATAATCTGTTAGCTATTAATGTTTTCATAATGCCAGTTCTTTTTAGGTCACATAAAGTGAACCTATGTGTCTAGTGATACTCAAGCAAACTCTAGGACACAATATAATAAATGTAACCCATTAAGGGAATAAAATAAACAGTTTATTCATTTATTTATTTTTTCATATTATTACAATATTTATATTTTAAATTGAATCGATTCTACCAGGTGACTCAAGCTTCATACATGCCAATTCTTAGTACATCAGCAGCTGTTTTAGAACTTGTAAGCCTTTAGATTGTTTGTTTATTATTATTTACGTCCACTTTATGCTACTATGGATAATCGGGACAGGTTATCTACAGGTTACCACCCTTTTCTACCCAGGGTGGGCCTAAGGAATTTATTTTACCTAAGGAGTTTTTTTTTTAATCTATGGTAAGAGATTAAGTAATATTACTTGACAAAACTGTTGACCAATTTTTATGTTAGAAATATGTACAATGATATATATTTGATTTTTAATGAAATATATATGACGATGTTAAAAATATATACAATTGACATATTCATTTTTATATATTATGGTCATATACATTATTGGTTTAGAACAGGTGAAAAGTTAAATTTATTTATTTAATCTATAAGTAAATATCCATCCAAGGCTATTTTGAACACAGTTTTATGGCTCCTCACAATTTATTTTTAAAAAAAATTAATGCTTTCAGGAATTTACATTGGCATCATGAGAGCGTAGAGAGTTGCTACTCGGCTGAATTCTGCTGATGCACTCACAAAATATAATATAATCTATCTAATAGAGTAGATCGGCAGAGTTCAGTTCAGTAGCATCTCTCTAAGCACACCCTATGCTCTCATGATGGCTATGTGAACTCCTGAAAGGGCTAAGCGATTTTAATAGTAAATTGTCAGGAGCCACAAAACTGTATTCAGAATAACCTGATTCATCACCCTCACCACCAGCAGATTACGGTTTGTCGCAGACCAATAGGAAAATTGATTCCCGAACTGTTATGATGAAATTTAATTTAATTTTTAAAAATATTAGTCTTTTTCTCAATCATTTTTATAACATTGTACAAATTTATTTTTCACATCAACTCAACTAAATTTGTGTCCTCAATACCTTGAAAAAATGGTAGATTCTAGAAGGGAAAATGTGAAGCCTTCTTTTGTAACTGAATAAATTCAGTTTTCTGATAACATTACCTTGTTAAAACAACATAATAATATTAAATAGATTGAGGAATGACATGCATTTTGCAGTGATGCGAGCATATCATCTGCCTACTAAATGTGAGCTTCAAAAATGGGTTATACTAGATACTCAACGAACTAGCCTCTTCACGGGTTGGAAATACCATATATTCCCCCCCCCCCCCGGTAAAGAAATATTCAGGAAACTGAGAATAAACCCTTCAATAACAATTATAGGGCTTTTTGCAGAGAATCAAATTATTTTTAAGTCTCTGTCATTATCAACTAATTCTTTGAATGCGTATGAATAGTTTTCATGATATACTTTTTCAAATTGGTTAAAAAATGACATGCTATTTTTTGGTTGCACTGTGTCTATTCATTTTTGTCCTCTCTATTATTAAAAATGAACAAACTCCAAGTTCTGATTTTTTTTCTTCTCATTTCAAAAATAACAATTTAAGATAAAAATTGATCAATCTATTCACTCTTTGGTAAGTAATCACACTTATATGAATATTACCTACTGATAGAAATTTCATAGCTATTTCATAACAGGAATAAATAAAAAGTCTGTCACGCAGGGGTTGCATAAACTAACCACATTTACCAAGTGTGGTAATACCACACTTGTAAAGTCATCTCTCCATAGATTCTCGGTTTTAAGTAAATATTCCATGATTAGTAGTGGGGGTTCACAGAATGCTAAAAACAATAAAGTAAGAATAACAAACACATTCTCGAGCTCAGAACATAAAATATTAAATGATGACGTCATTGAACAATATATTTGCATGTATCTCCACCAGTAAAAGGTTGACGAAAACAGCGCTTTATTTTATTATTATTATTATTTATTAATGTCCACTTTTTGCAACTTAGGCTAATTGGGACGGGTTGTCTACAGGTTTCCACCCATTTTTAGCCAGGTTGGGGCTTAGAATGTTATTTTGTGAATTCTGTCAATAAATAATTTCCTTTGCCCAGGCGAGAATCGAACTCGCCACTCTAGGTTTACGATGTGAATTAAGGTCAACGCTTTAACTCACATGGCTAACCTGAGACCCCTTTATTTTAGCTTCCAATAAAATGGTTCAAGATATAACAGGTTATTGTTAATATGATATGAATAGGAGTGGGGGTTTCCTGAATAGTAAAAACTAAAAAAATGCTAATATCTCAGTTAATACTTATGATAAAGAATATATATATATATATATATATATATATATATATATACTAGCTAAGGTACCCGGCTTTGCCAGGGAATTCATTTGAGGATAAATGGTGATGGTATTTTTACAAGGCTTTACTTTGCAAAATATTTTGACATTTACCCGTCTCAGTGTTTAGGGTTTACATCCGTTGTTGCTGTGGATTTGTTAATAATAAAATTAATTTTTTATGTAAGACTTCACTGTCATCCATATTGTCATATTTCCCGTCTCATGTGCATTATTCATAGATTTCGATTATTAAGGACAAAATATTAACATAGATTTGAATTAATTTTTCCAGTTGAGGTACCTGGTAGCTCATATTGGAAAGAATTGTTGAACCTATCAATATTTCTACGCAAATTACTTGCGTCATACATTGTTCCCGAAAAAATGTATAAAACAAAAATTACTCTAAATAACAAAGTAAACAACTTTTGAAGTGTGCATGTTTGTCGAAAAACAAATGGATAATGAAATATCGCGAATTTTTATTTCAGGTCTCCCTTATAACCCCCACTCCCGTTCGAACCTAAAAATTTTAATATAGCTTATAATCATGGAAGAATTAATGCTAATTGACATACCAAGTTTTGTTAAGTTCGGTTCAATCGTTAGTGCCCAATAAAATAGTTGGCTCCCACTTTAGTTTATATCTCATTTATACATTGTTATAAGACAAAAGTGAATATTACAAAAGTTACTTCAAAGAAAAAAATAAACTACTTTTGTCATGTGCTTATTTGCAGAAAAAAGAATAGAAAACGAAATACCGCTATTTTTAATTTCAGGCCTCCCTTATAACCCCCACTCCTGCCCGTCCCTAGAAATGTTAGTATGGCTTATTATAATAAAGGCGTTAGTGCTAATACGCATACCGAATTTTATTAAGTTCGGTTGAGTCTTTTGTGCCAAATAAAATTGTTGACTCCCGCTATACTTTTTAGCGTATAACGCATTTATACTTCAGTATATGATGAAAGTGTATTTATTACAAAAGTTACTCTAAATATCAAAATAAAAAACTTTTGTTATGTGTATATTTCCCGAAAACCCAAAGTGTGAAGTGATAAAAAACGTTCCTAAGGTTTAAAGCTATTAAAAAATATTTAAAATACATTATTATACATGGTTTAATCTCACCCTAGACTTTTGTCTTAACATTTGCCAGATCTGAACTTAATTCACTGAAATTGTTGGCAAAAAGGTGAGCAGACCACTTGTTGATGGAATATTCTTCAATTTTCACCTTCCCTTCTGCATGAGTACATTGAATGAGTCCTAATGGTGGAAAGTTTGAAGAAGAGAGACAGCAACGCCCATTCAGTTCAGGCGCCAGTACCAGAGAGAGTCCATTCCAGCCAAAGCTTCAGTTCACCTTCGGACTTCGTGACTTGTAGATGAACATAACCTGTATAATTTTTTATTTATTGAAAATATGTGTCTTCATAACGTGAAGAATAAATTTCTGTTGTTTATGTTTTTCTTTATTCTGGTATCTGTTAATTCATAAATGTTAACATGTGGTGCTGTCGCTGTATCGCTCCAATTGGCAACTTCTTGAACTGTACGTCCACTCTGGCTATTCAAAATATCTCACCCATTTTTCCAACACTCATGCCTATTTCCCTTAATGTCACAACCCTAGAAATTGTGTATGTTATGGTATTTATAAATATATATATTGCAAAATTGTAACCTCTGTCTGTACATTGATTTTTTTCTCGAAATTTCACGATAACTTTTCGTTTCACATGTCATAGACACCATAACTGCATTTTGTTTCTTTTGTGTCTGTTTGTTTGTTTGTTACCTTTTCACGTATAAACGGCTGAACCGAGATATTTCTATATTATAGTTTTCGGCGTTCAGTACACCCCCACTCCTAGTCATGTCATATTAACAATAAGCTGTTATATCATGAACCACTTCATTTCAAAGTTAAATACCAAATATGGTTTTCATTGAACTTTTTCTTTGTCAGATACAGGCAAATGCGTTATGTGGTGACGTCATCAATAAAGATTTTTCTTTCTTTTCTTGAAAATGTTTATTTCATCTATGACATACTCAATATTTAAACATTTCAGTCAACACTATAAATCATAATTGTAACTGACGGAAGTTGGAGGTAGAAGAGTGGAGGTTCCAAAATTCAAAATATTTCCGTTATTATGAGATGGAACGTAAAATGTTATAGAATCCATCTTGTTAAAATCTTGATGTTCTAAATTATCGTTCTATGCATATTTTCTTAACTCAAGTATCAAGCCAGTAGGCTTGAAAGTATCATTCGTACTTTCTTGTTTTTTTTTCCTTCAGTAACCCTCCCCCCCCCTCTATTCATCAATTGTTTACATATAAATAGAGAATATGTGGTGGGGTGAGATCACAAGCATGTTATACCAGCACGTGGGAAATCTGCTTAGTTTACGCAGCCAGATAAATATTGTTATAGACGGTAAAAAATGCATATATGTAACAAAACATGATTCACAGTAGCATCCAATCAGCCTTGAGCCTCTTTGTATGTTGTATCTTAAATCTTTTATTTTTTTGTATAATTTTTATTAAAAATAACTTTAATAAACATTAAAAATGTAAATAATAGGCTTTTTATTTTAGATGGCTTAAAATAATAAATGAACATTTTTTAACAACATCAATACGTTTGTTAACTGTTTTTCCTTTAGATATTACTTTTTACAGCAAACTAGGGTCCACCATTATTCCTTTTGTTATTGTTGATGCGGCCTTTCTAAGAGAAAGCAGTAGGCTAATTAAATAGTAGTTAAAAAAATGTAAAATTGCTCTTAATGGCGAAATAAGAAAGATGTGAAATGAGTAGAACAATAAAGCATTAAAGAAGATTATGCCATTTATTGACATTCTGCTCAAAGTATTCGCCAACTCGATAAATAACCTTGGGAGTTAGTCTTTAAATTTGTCATATTTTCGCGAGTATCTCGTTGCTAGACGTTGCTATATATTAACGAGGTTAAAACAGTCTCCTTACAGCTTTCCAATTGTGAACCACGTTTTGGTTAGTGCGTGTTTATGACCTTTGAAAACCGGAGTCTGAAGTGCGGCCGTGAACATTCGATTTGCCTTAATAACTTTTTTCATATTTTATTGGTGTAAATGTATCTGATTGAGTTTAACAGGCCTTGACTTCTCTTTACGTCTCACATCGCCTTCCACACCTTGAATGAATTTCAAAATTATTATTAACATTCCAAATTTAGGGATTACCTTCTAGAGAAATCCTATAACTGACAAAAGGCTAGGAAAACTGCAAAACAAATTATTGAGCAATATTTTTGAAAATGTTACAGCATACTTTTTGTTACATACTTTTTTTACTTGTTACACCACAAAAATTAATTTAATATTTGCCCTATTAGAATTTAGTTGATTTTCAGTGAATTTCCTAACGGAAATGGTCTTTCATTATGTGTTTGTGTGTATACATTTTAGAGTGCATACCTGTGTAAGTGCTACATATGTTGTCTCAAACCCTATGACATAGTTGTCCTGCAAGTGCAGTAGTGATATTAGTCTATGTAACATGTATTGAAATGATGAGTGGTTATATTGGGTTTCCTGCTAACCCACTCTTGAGAGCTCTACTACCACATTAAAGGATAAACAGCCACGAATATGAAGCTCATTCTTACTGCTCAATCTCCAAAAACAATATAGATGTTTCAAGGGACTCCAAGTCTAAATTATATCTAAGTTTCTCAGAGTCCATTGATAGTAAACAAATTTCACAAATATAATAGACAAAATTATATAACATAGTTGTACATTATTCTTACTGAGACCAATAAAAAGTATTTAAGGCAATAACAAATATCTTCTAGTCTCACTAAACCCATAAATTATTTTTTTAAAACAGCAAACGTTTTGCTCTCCTAGGCATTTACAATGATAAAACATACAGAGTAAATTTAAATCAGTAATTATGGTACCATTATTATCCATTATTTTCCTAGAAACCAAAAGCACCAACCTGAGTTTTAAAATTATTCTCCTGTCACTAAAAAACAAAAACACTTTTGATAATCAGCCTTAATCAATGTGGTAATTTGTCAACAATAGCTAATCTAAAGCTAGGAAGGTTTTATAACCCTAATCAGAGCTAAGCTATAAATAGGCTGTATACATATATATAAATATTAAATACCCTAAATTATATTTCATAAAATACATTAATAAAAATAAGAATCAAAAGACAGAATTATTAACGTCATATTCCTTAAAAGACCTTTTTGTGTTGTCTGACAACGCTTTCACGTAGTACAAGTAATCTCCTGATTTCCGGAAGCGATGACATCACTTCCGGTAAGGCGACCCTGTTCGCCACGAGTCAAAGTGTAGTAGAAGGCCGACACTTCAATCGTACCAAAGCTCCGAACTTTATTTATTTTTTTGGAGGCACTTGATTTAAACATTACGGCTCGGGAGGTGCTCACAGAGCATTATCCAAACTCCACCATGGTACTGCCCCAGAATCCTTTCATTCTTCTCCATGACTCTCTGACAAATAACCGAAGAAAAGATTAAGCCCGCAATAGGCAAGGGAGCTGTCTTATACCTCTACAATTCCTGCATTTAAATATGTCGACCTGATTACGTTTAGGGTCAATATTCATATCTCCTCATTCAGTTGGCAATTTTAATTCAGTGCACATAACAATAATTAATTGATAAGCCTCTCTGGCATTGACACTTTCTGAATACGTTCATTAGTCCCCAATTCAAAGAGCGCTTCTCAAAATATTGGACTCCAACGGAAAGTACAACGTATTCAAGGAGTCCTTTCCCCTTGTTGCAATCAATCTGATTTTAGTTCTGTTCAAAGGGACATTAGCTGTGAAAACTACTTCAATTGATTTTTCCCTGCTGTTTCAAGATCTTCGTTGCCTATCGGAAAAAAACCAGACGTTTGGTAAACATTATACTGCATCAGGGGAACACATATTATTTCAGAAGTTTTTCACCTAAAAGTAGTAAATCTGAGTATAACAGACTCATCATGTTGCTGCTGGCATGCAATATAATGACGACAACGAATAAGACTTTTAAAGAATCTGAAATTTTTATCTTCTTCATTTCTTCTCATATATTGTCCCAGAACTCCAAGAGTAGCGAAGAGATTCAATTACAACGAAGTTTTCTTTAGCTTGCATTTTAATCATAAAAAAAAGGGTGTGGGAATTAAATATTCGTACTGATTCTAGTAATGGAAGTTAAAATACATTTCTTAACTCCCTAAAACTATTTAATTCTAAATTAAATTATACTTACTGTATATATTCAAATCAATAATATCTGTTTTACTCATTTTGCAATTTGTTTCTTTCGTGTATGTTTGTTTGTTTGTTACCTAACTCAATGGAAATCCGTATGTGGATTAGTGTTGATGCTTCTTTGATTATAAGCTATATTAACATTTTTAGGAAAGAACAAGAGTGGGGGTTATAAGGGAAGCCTGAAATGAAAAAAAACAACAATATTTCGCTTTCTGTTTGGTTTTCGGTAAACATGCACATAACAAACGTTGTACATACTGTTTTTTAGAATAACTTTTGTCGTATAATAAAGAATAATCGAGGCAAGCTAAAGACTATAATTTTATTCGGCTAGGCTAAACCGAAATCAACAAAACTCTGTATGTGGGTTAGTATTAACTCACACTTGATTATAACCTATACTAACAATTTTTGACAAGAACAGGAGTGGTGGTTATAAGGGAAATCTGAAATGAAATATTGCGATATTTCTATTCCTATTGTTTTTTTTTGGCAATTATGCAAATGACAGAAGGTGTTTATTTTGTTATTTAGAGAAAAGTTTTTTATATACTTATTTAATAAAAACTGTAGCCGGAGTCAACAATTTTATTAGTACTCATTTAAGTGTTTTTAATAAAGGGATATTATGACAAATGATGTTATATTTTTAGACTTATATGATAGTTCTAGGTGTGATTCGGATAAGGGAAGTTATAAATCTCCGCCCCTACCCTCCTCATTTGTTATTTATTACAATTAGAAAATAACCTCGTTATTTATTTCACATAGAAAATTTATACTATAAGGGCATTTCGATTATTTAATATAATGTATTATTTTAACAGTCATGCTGAATTGTGATAGCGGAGGTTGTGTGGAATCAAACTGTTCAATTGGGGTATATATTACCTTATATCCTCAGATATGTTGTTATTGTTATTGTTGTCGTTATGTTATTGAAATGACTATGAACCCATTCTCTGAATCAACTTAGAATTTTTAGATTTTAAGGAAAACTTTTTCAGTCAATATGCTTTCTAACCTTACAATTCTATTCCGACGAGACGTTAACAAGTGTTGGAAAGCAGCAAATTTATTTCAAAAACAACGGCCATTCCTCAGTTCAGATTTTCTTTCTTACTATTATGCTCCAAACAAATTCTCTCTAAAAACACGAACTATTTTTTTTTTCTATTATTTCTAAATATTTTTGCTTCATTAAATTCTTGTCTAAAAATTTTTTTTTTACAAAAAAAATAGTTTGAAGGAACATGCAATGAACTGTATAATGAATTAGAGATAACAGATCGAGAATATTTATTAACATGGATTAATGAAGTATCATTTCCATTAAAGGAAAAGTTCAGGTTAGATGTCACCAATACTGGAATAAGAAAGAGAGAAGGAGGAACTTAACTGTTCATTGCCTGTTTCTTCAAACTATTTTTTTTTTTTTGTAAAAGAAGTTTTTTTAGACATGAATTTGAAACTAAAATATGTAGAAATAATAGAAAAAAAATACCAGGAAACATACAATAGCAATAATTTATCTGCTGCAGCTGAATTTAAGTAATAAAAAATAGGTAAATTGAAAAATAACAAAAGTCGAATTTTCTGCAATAATAACGTATTAGGAATAGGAACATGCATCATATGGACAATTTTGTTCCTTTAGAAGACTAGAAAGTTTGTTTGTTGCCTTTTCACGCATATACGGCTGAACCGAAGTTTATGAAACTTGGAATGTATATTACTACTAACCCAACTTAGACTTTAGGCTGTGTTAATATTCTCTGAGACAAACAGGAGTGGGGGTTATAAGGGAGGCCTGAAATGAAATTAAAAATAGCGATATTTCGTTTCCTATTGCATTTTCGGCAATTATGCACATGACAAAAGTTGTTTATTTTGTTATTTAGAGTAACTTTTGTCATATAAACTTTTGTGGTATACCGAACTATAAAGGCGTTATACGCTAAAAATTATAGCGGGAGTCAACAATTTTATTTGGCCCAAAAGACTCAACCGAACTAAATAAAACTCGGTATGTGTATTAGCACTAACGCGTTCCTTATAATAAGCCATACTAACATTTCTAGGTACGGGCAGGAGTGGGGGTTATAAGGGAGGACTGAAATTAAGAATGGTGATATTTCTTTTCCTATTGGGGTTTCGGCAAATATGCACATAACAAAAGTTGTTAATTTGGTTATTTAGAGAAAGTTTTGTTCTATACACTATCGTCGAATACCGAAGTATAAAGGCGTTATACGCTAAAAATTATAGCGGGAGTCAACAATTTTATTTGGCACAAAAGACTCACCGAATTAAATAAAACACTCGGTATGTGTATTAACACTAACGCCTTCCTTATAGCCATACTAACATTTCTGGGGACAGGCAGGAGGGGTTATAAGGGAGGCCTGAAATTAATAATAGTGATATTTCGTTTCTCATTGGGGTTTTGGCAAAAATAACATCACCATTCAGCCTCAAATGAATTCCCGGGCGAAGCCGGGTATCTGAGCTAGTATATATATATATATATATATATATATATATATATATATATATATATATGTTTCTTAATATGTGTATATTTTTATTTCTAAATTTTTTTAGATTGTTCTCAAAATGTTTCTTTCGGTGCCAATGAGTTATGTGAGAATAAATATACATGTGTATAATAGATTAATTTTCTGTCCGTAATAAATTAATTTTAAGTTTGTTCGTTTAAAAAATGACTGATGATAACAAAGTTTATTATTCCTTGTCACCCCCTTAAAAGCACCAATTTTATTAATAAAAGGCTGAGATTTGGTGTGTCATTATTGTGACCACTGAAGAATCTTTTCAGTCCATATTATGAGTCATTTCTGAAATAAAGATTTGTTCATTTTACGGCTAATGGATGAGTCAAATCGAATATAAATCGATATGAACTCATTTCAAAATTTTATTTTCTGCAAGAATACGTCATAAAAAGTCATCGAGTTCATTCTTCACTGTATTAATCTAGATTCTTTGAGAACATGTATTCTGCTGAAACTGCAATTTGTATGAATCAAAAGGCCTCATCTGTTGTAGAAGGGTATCATCTGTTTATGGTGTAGCTAATCATCTGCCTATTTTATTGTATTGGTATATATGTTACTGTGTGTGGTAAATGTCAGGACTTACCGGTAAATCCTAGGATTCACCAAGAGCACTAGTTAAAGTCCGAAATGTAGATGAAATTCTAGCTTTTACCGCTTGGCAGTTGGTCAATCCCCGGATTAACCGTCTGGCTTGGTAAATGCCCGAAAAACATTAAATATGAGATTTCGTACTTTTACCAATGCTGTTTGGCAAATGTGCGGATTTCCATAGGATCATTGGTAAATGTCCAGTGAAGAGGAGTGGGGACAGGGATAACTCCCCCTACCGCGGATGAGCAGGAGAATTCATGTCTCCTGTTGAAGTGCCCGACGAAGAGATAAGCCTTCGCACCGCAGTTCGTCAACAATCATTGGTTGGTGGCCAGGGTTTCAAAAAATGCAACCTGTTTAAAAAAAGGTTCAAATAAGAAATGATTGTGCAAGTTAGCTAATATGAAGTCCAATTCAAAGTGCCACAATTTTCTCCCATGTTGTAACAAATAATAATAAAACTTATTCTAAAATTTTCATTTCAAATAACCTTTATTCCAACTTTCACCGGCAGACGCTGAAACTGTTGGTAAAAGTCCGAAAGACTCTTCCTGATTGAAATAATTCTAGCTTTTACCGAGCCTCTTGGGAAATCCTAAGATTTACTGGCTAAAGTCCGAAGATAAAATCGGACATTTACCAATGCTTCTTGAAAATCCTAAGAGTTACCGGTAAATCTTAGGATTTACCACACTCAGGGGTTTTACAGTAACACACACACACACACACACACACACACACACACACACACACATATATATATATATATATATATATATATATAAAATTGTAACCTCTGTCTGTACATTGATTTTTTTCGCGAAATTTCACGATAACTTTTCGTTTCACATGTCATAGACACCATATCTACATTTTGTTTCTTTCGTGTATGTTTGTTTGTTTGTTTGTTACCTTTTCACGCATAAACGGCTGAACCGAATTTTATGAAACTTGGTATGTATATTACTATTAACCCAACTTAGACTTTAGGCTATACTAATTTTCTCTGAGACGAACAGGAGTGGGGGTTATAAGGGAAGCCTGAAATTAAAAATAGCGATATTTCGTTTTCTATTGGTTTTTCGGCAAATATGCACATAACAAAAGTTGTTTATTTTGTTATTTAGAGTAACTTTTGTTATATACACTTTTGTCGTATACCGAAGTTTAAATGCGTTATACGCTAAAAATTATAGCGGGAGTCAACAATATTATTTGTCAAAAAAGACTCAACCGAACTAAATAAAACTCGGTATGTGTATTAGCAGTGTGGCCTTCATTATAATAAGCCATACCAACATTTCTATGGACGGGCAGGAGTGGGGGTTATAAGGGAAGCCTGAAATTAAAAATAGCGATATTTCGTTTCCTATTGTTTTTTTGGCAAATATGAACATAACAAAAGTTGTTCAATTTGTTATTTAGAGTAACTTTTGTTATATACATTTTTTTTGTATACCGAATTATAAACGAGATATACGCTAAAACCTATAGCGGAAGTGAATAATTTTATTTGGGACAAAAGACTCAACCGAACTAAACAAAACTCGGTATGTGTATTAGCACTAACGCCTTCATTATATTAAGCCATACCATCATTTCTAGGGACGGGCAGGAGTGGGTGTTGTAAGGGAGGCCAAAATTAAAAATAGCGATATTTCGTTTCCTATTGGTTTTTTGGCAAATATGAACATAACAAAAGTTGTTTATTTTGTTATTTAGAGTAACTTTTTTTATATACACTTTTTTTCGTATACCGAATTATAAACGAGATATACGCTAAAACCTAGAGCGGAAGTGCACAGTTCATTTGGCACAAAAGAGTCAACCGAACTAAATAAAACTCGGTATGTGTATTAGCACTAACGCCTTCATTATTATAAGCCATACCAACATTTCTAGGGTCGGGCAGGAGTGGGGGTTGTAAATGAGGCCTGAATTTAATAGTAGCGGCATTTGGTTTTCTATTCGTTTTTCTGCAAATATGCACATGACAAAAGTAGTTTATTTTTTTATTTGAAGTAACTTTTGTGATATTCACTTTTGTCTTACAACAAAGTATAAACGAGATATACGCTAAAACTTTAGTGGGAGCCAACAATTTTATTGGGCACTAACGATTGAACCGAACTTAACAAAACTCGAATTGCCAATTAGCATTAATTCTTCCACGATTATAAGTTATATTAAAATTTTTAGGTTCGAACGGGAGTGGGGGTTATAAGGGGGGGCCTGAAATAAAAATTCGTGATATTTCATTGTCTATTTGTTTTTCGACAAACGTGCACATAACAAAAGTGGTTTACTTTGTTATTTAGAGTAACTTTTGTTTTATACATTTTTTCGGGAACAATGTATGAAGCAAGTAATTAGCTTAGAAATATTGATATGCTCAACAATTCTTTCCAATATGAACTACCAGGTACCTCACCTGGAAAAATTAATTCAAATCTATGTAAATATTTTGTCCTTAATAATTCAAATCTATGCTTAATGCACAGGAGACGGAAAATATGACAATTTGGAGGACAGTGGTCCTACATAAAAAATAATTTTATTATTAACAAATCCACAGCAACGACGGGTATAAACCTTAAACACTGGGACGGGTAAATGTCAAAATATTATGCAAAGTAAAGCCTTGCAAAAAAATACCATCACCATTCAGCCTCAAATGAATTCCTGGGCGAAGTCGGGTATCTGAGCTAGTATATATATATATATATATATATATATATATATATATATATATAAACCAATACAAAAAAATAGGCTATTGTTGCAACAACCATCTTTATATTAAATGCATATATATATATATATATATATATATATATATATATATATATATATATATATATATATATATATATATATATATATATATATATATATATATATATATATAGTAGCTCAGATACCCGGCTTCGCCCGGGAATTGATTTGAGGCTGAATGGTGATGGTATTTTTTTGCAAAGGCTTTAATTTGCACACTAATTTGATATTTACCCGTCCGAGTGTTTAGGGTTAATACCCGTTGTTGGCATTTGTTAATACTAAAATTATTTTTTTATGTAAGACTTCACTGTCCTCCATATTGTCATATTACCCGTCTCCTGTGCATTATGGATAGATTTCAGTTATTAAGGACAAAATATTAACGTAGATTTGGATTAATTTTTCCAGGTGAGGAACCTGATAGTTCAAATTGGAATGAATTTTTGAGCATATCAATATTTCTACGCAAATTACTTGCTCCACACATTGTTCCTGGTGAAATGTATAAAACTAAAGTTAATCTAAATAACAAAGTAAACAACTTTTGTTATGTGCATGTTTGTCGAAAAACAAATAGACAATGAAATATCGCGAATTTTTATTTCAGGCCTCCCTTATTACATCCACTCCCGTTCTAACCTAAAAATTTTAATATAGCTTATTTTCTTGGAAGAATTAATGCTGATTTATATACCGAGTTTTGTTAACTTCGGTTCAATCGTTAGCGACCAATAAAATAGTTGACTCCTGCTTTAGTTTATAGTGTATGTCTCGTTTATACTTTGTCAAAAGGCAAAAATGAATATAACAAAAGTTACTCTAAATGACAAAATAAACAACTTTTGTTATGTTCATATTTGCCGGCAAACCAATAGGAAACGAAATACCACTATTTATAATTTCAGGCTTACCTTCTAACCCCCACGCCTGCCCGTCCCTAGAAATGTTGGTATAGCTTGTTATAATGAAAGCCTTAGTTCTAATACATATACCGAGTTTTATTTATTACGATTGGGTCTTTTGTCCGAAATAAAATTGTTCACTTCTGCTATAGGTTTTAGCGTATATCTCGTTTATAATTCGGTATACAAAAAAAGTGTATATAACAAAATTTACTCTAAATAACAAAATAAACAACTTTTGTTATGTTCATATTTGCCGGCAAACCAATAGGAAACGAAATACCGCTATTTATTATTTCAGGCATCCCTTATAACCCCCACGCCTGCCCGTCCCTAGAAATGTTGGTATGGCTTGTTATAATGAAAGCGTTAGTGCTAATACATATACCGAGTTTTATTTATTACGGTTGGGTCTTTTGTCCCAAATTAAATTGTTCACTTCTGCTATAGGTTTTAGCGTATATCTCGTTTATAATTCGGTATACGAAAAAAGTGTATATAACAAATGTTACTCTAAATAATAAAATAAACAACTTTTGTTATGTTCATATTTTCCGAAAAACCAATAGGAAACGAAATATCGCTATTTTTAATGTCTGGCTTCCCTTATAACCTCCACTCCTGTTCGTGTCAGAGGGTAATAATATAGCCTAAAGTCTAAGTTGGGTTAATAGTAATATACATACCAAGTTTCATAAAAATTAGGTTCAGCCGTTTATGCGTGAAAAGGTAACAAACAAACAAATAAACAAACAGACACCAAAGAAACAAAATGCAGTTATGGTGTCTATGACATGTGAAACGAAAAGTTATCGTGAAATTTCTCGAAAAAAATCAATGTACAGACAGAGGTTACAATTTTATATATATACTAGCAAAGGTACCCGGCGATGGCCGGGAAATCATTGTTGGCTGGCTAATGATGGTATTCTTAAATCAAGACTTAATGTGTACAATTGCACATCTCTCCACGACCTATTGTTTTTTTCCGAAATAGCCAATACTAAAGGGTAAATTTAGGGTATTAATAGAATAGAAATTTTAGTTATGAAGAATAAATACAAAATGTGTTCCTAATCTATCCCTCTACACTTTTTGACTCACCGTTTTTGAATAATTCAAACCATTATGATGAATAGCATTTATTACAATTAAATATCATCTATAATGAACATATTTCTTTTCAAAAACCAATCCGAACACATATAGTTTAAGCATAGTTTAGCGAGTAAGGTTATATTCGTAATAGTAGATTTCAGTGAAATCACTTCCCGTAATACCAGCATTAAACAGGAAATCAGTAAACTCAATTAACTTTATTAGCCTCCCGTCTATTTCCGCTCTCGCATTAGAGTTATCAACATTCTTCTCCTTAAATTATTGATTCAAAATATTATTGTAATAATTTATCTACCTGATGGAATTAAATAATAGTGTTACCCTAAAAATAATTTCATTTATATTCAAAAAGCTAGTCGAGGGGAAGAGATCGTAGCCGTCCCTGCAACCTAAGTAATACTTTACACAATCATATCCAGTTTAAACGCATATTGTCTTTTGTCATTATGGCATTACCATTAACGTTTAATTGTTATGATAGTACATATTTGTTTCAATAACATGAAGATATAGGAAATAAGATAATATATTACCAAAATCAAAGAGTTTGATTCCCTACTACTTCCGCTATCACTCCTTGAGGAAATTCAGCATGATTTTGTTTAAATAATACATCATACAAATTAAATAATGGAAATGCTCTTATAGTTTAAATTTCTATTGGAAATAAGTTACAAAGTTGTTTTATAGGGAAAATAAATAAATGAGGGAGGGGGGGGGGAGATTTATAATCTCACTAATCCGAATCATACTTAGAACTAAATAATCGAAATAGATAAGACTAAAACATAACATCATTTGTCATAATATGCCTATATTAAAAACACTTAAATAAGCACTAATAAAATCGTCGACTCCCGCTATAGATTTAGCGTATATCCCGTATATATTTCATTTTACAACAAAAGTGAATGAAACAAAAGTTGCTCTAAATAACAAAGTAAGCCACTTTTGTTATTTGCACGTTTGCCGAAAAACAAATATAAAATGAAATATCGCAAATATTTACTTCAGGCCTCCCTTATAACTCCCACTCCCGTCGAACCTAAAAATTTTAATATTGCTTAGAAGAATTAATGCTAATTCACATACCAAGTTTTGTTAAGTTCGGTTCAATCGTTAGTGCCCTACAAAATTGTTAGCCCCCGCTTTAGTTTTTAGTGTATATCTCGTTCATTTTTTGTTATTCGATAAATGTAAATATAACAAAAGTTACTCTAAATAACAAAATAAACCACTTTTGTAATGCGCATATTTGCAGAAAAACCAATAGATAACGAAATACTGCCATTTTCAAATTCAGGCCTCCCTTTCAACTCCCACTCCTGCCCGTTCCTAGAAATGTTGGTATGGCTTATTATAATGAAGGCGTTAGTGCTAATACACATACCGGGTTTTATTTAGTTCGGATGAGTCTTTTGTGCCAAATAATATTGGTTACCCCCGCTATAATATTTAGCGTATAACACATTTATACTTCGGTACACGACGAAAGTGTATATAACAAAAGTTACTCTAAATAACAAAATAAACAACTTTTGTTATGTGCATATATGGCGAAAAGCCAATAGGAAACGAAATATCGCTATTTTGAATTTCAGGCCTCCTTTATAACCCCCACTCAGAAAAAATTAATATAGCCTAAAATCTAAGTTGGGTTAGTAGTAATATACATACCAAGTTTCATAAAATTCGGTTCCGCCGTTTATGGGTGAAAAGGTAACAAACAAACAAATAAACAAACAAACAAGCACACACCAAAGAAACAAAATGCAGTTATGGTGTCTATGATTTGTGAAACCAAAAGTTATCGTGAAATTTCGCGAAAAAAAATCAATGTACAGACAGAGGTATATATATATATATATATATATATATATATATATATATATATATATATAATATTTTAATAGGTAAGTCATTAAAGTTGAAATACATATTTTTTTTCAGGATTTAATTTATTACAATAAGAATATACACAGAAGAACCTCATATTTACAATACATCTCCCTGTAATGATTAAAAGCATTGTAATTATGTACAAATATATTTTTCATTGAAAATCATATTATAAAAAACATGCAATAAACACTTTTGTAACACAATAATATCTATGTTATATGGTTTATTGAAAAAATATTACTTTGGAAATTATTAATACTATAAAACTACAGAAGCAAGCATATTGAAGTTACACCAACAATTAGTTCCTACACAATATTGCGTCATAAATCATTGCAACATTAAACAAATTATAACATATTACAAAAAAAAAACCATATAGAAAAAATAAATCATTTATAACATATAGCCAATAAACAATATAGAAATGACTCAAAAAATTTTTTCACATTTATTAAAAATGACTAGAAATAATCTTGTCAACACAATTACTTATTAGTAATTAGTATGTTTAACAAACATCACATTCATATTGAGCCCTTCTAAAATTTCAACTTAGTCGCTACTATTCTTAATTTTGAGGCTCTATAATGAATTACACACTTATTTCTATGAATATACAATGGTAACATGGGTACTAACAACAAATCTAATATATTATATTGTATATAAAAATATATATATATCAGTGGAGTTAGGGTCCTCAACTTGGAAATTAGAGATAATAAATGAAAAGAAAAGTGAATTATCTCAGCAAGAATTGCTATTGTGGATACTAGTTAGGAACCATGTTGAGTCGATTGGTGAAACCACCATCGCTTTGATTCTGGCCCTGGGGCACCTATATATATGGTGTTATGAGACAATGCAGCCAAGCATGATGCACACTCGTTGTAGAGAACTGTATCACCGGCAGCTATTACTAAGAGTGAGCCTTTTCTTGCTTCCTTCCTGCTCCCCTCAAGGCGTAAATGCAAATATCGGCCACCTTTTGTACTAACTGCTTCTGATATGTCTCTCGAATACTTTTCATCAACAGAAGACATCTCAACATATGATATTCCTTTTGACATTTCTATTAATATTCCACGATCGCCATAAATTATTTCTGTATGCTTGTTTAAGGCTTCTGTACAGTTAAAAATAATATCAGAAACACGAACTACATCCTTTGGTGAATCTAAAACGTTTATCCCTTTTTCCTTCAGTGCGACTGACTTTTTCTTCGACTGGTACCATACTGATATATTATGCCCCGATTTCAGTAATTGTTTTAGAATACATGAACTAATTTTACCCTGCCCTATAAATCCGAATTTTAAGTCCGATGGTACAATATTCTGCTTAACATGTTGTGAAAAGTGCATTAAATCCATATTAATAGATTCACCATGGTCGCTAAGGCTTCTATCGAATGGGTGGCAGGATAAGGGGAGCGGCCTTGTAGAAGACGGCATCTCACTCTTACTCCGCTTTCTTGCTGGCATTGATTTATCTACTTCAGTTTTAGCCTGTAGTTTCGCTTGAAGGGTACTAGTACTCAACTTGGCTTCATATTCCTCTTCAGGGCTGTCACTCATCCAAGGTGCTTTATTTGCAATCAATGGTAAACTTCCTCTAGAAGATAGCTCGTTATTTGAACATTCATCAATCGTTGAGGTTCTCGTGACAGGATTACGACTTCTGCTGCTTTTGCTTCCGGATTTATCATTTTTAGTTTTACTCCGAAAGCTACGGGTATCATCTCTCGACATAGCTTCCATTGTTTCATCAGCAGTTAGCTCCTTATCCATCCTTTTTTCTTCACGTAGAGGCCTTATACCCGACCCACAATTTATAGACTCTTCCATTAGTGAGCACTTACTTTGACAATTCACGTCCTTTTGCATAGTAGGATTAAATGTAATGTTGTTTTCATCAGATTCACCTTGAATGTTATTAGCTCCCCAGGTGACTAACCTTTCGCCTGAAGTAATAAGTGAGTCATCGATCCCCAATCCATCATTTGCTGTCATTAGTAAACTTTGATTAAAATATTGCTCATGATTTATACACTCCTCTGTCGTAGAGCTTCTTTGACTGTTTTCAGGCTTTCTCATGTTAGGCCTAAGTTGAATGTTGTCCTCAGCAACGGCAAAACTGGAATCTTCTTTTGGTGATTCACTCCCAAATCTATCATCACTCCGCTTAACCTTCAACTCATCTTTAGAAGATGGGCTCCCAACCATACATAATTCATTATTTTCAGTCGTTGATGTACATTGCCTCAAGGGAGGCTCATCATTTATACATTCCTCTGTCATAGAGCTTCTTTGGCTGTTTTCAGGCTTTCTCATGTAAGGACTAAGTTTAATGATATCCTCAGGAACGGCGAAACTGGAATCCTCTTTTGGCGATTCACTCCCAAATCTATTATCACTCCGCTCAACCTTCAACTCATCTTTAAAAGTAGGGCTCCCAACCTTACATAATTCTTTAGGGGTTGTGTTATAGTCTTCAGAAATAGGTAATTTGCCTCGTTCAGTTTGAGCAGCCTTCATCACTATCCTTTCGTCTTGAGGAGTACAGTTTCTATTCATCAATGATTCTTTATGTTCCAAGCTTCCACTCAAGTATGACTCGTCATTTCTACTCTTCTCGGAGATTAATCTTTTCTTTTGACAATTTACCTTTATTCTTTTATTGTATCTCTTTTCTTCAGATTTAAAACGAAAACTCTCTTCATTTGGGGCTGAACTCCGATCCTTCCACAAATCTTTAATTGGACTCAATAAACTGTACTTTATAGGCGACACAATATTCGAACATTTCTTAACAGCTACATTTCTTTTTCGCGAACTGGTAGGCTTGCTCGTAGATTGTTTGGGGGGATCCTGGGTTTCCTCATTGGGGTTAATGCATTTCTTTTCTTCAGATTCAAGCCGAAAACTCTCTTCATTTGGGGCAAAACTCCGATCATTCCACAAATCTTTAATTGGACTCAATAAACTGTACTTTATAGGTGACACAATATTCGAACATTTCTTAACAGCTACATTTATTTTTCGTGAACTGGTAGGCTTGCTCGTAGATTGTTTGGGGGGATTGTGGTTTTCCTCATTGGAGTTAATGCATTTCTTTTCTTCAGATTCAAGCCGAAAACTCTCTTCATTTGGGGCAGAACTCCGATCCTTCCACAAATCTTTAATTGGACTCAATAAACTGTACTTTATAGGTGACACAATATTCAAACATTCCTTACCTTCGACGTTTCTTTTTCGCGAACTGGTAGGCTTGCTAGTAGATTGTTTGGGGGGATTGTGGTTTTCCTCATTGGGGTTAATGCATTTCTTTTCTTCAGATTCAAACCGAAAACTCTCTTCATTTGGGTCAAAAATCCGATCCTCCCACAAATCTTTAATTGGACTCAATAAACTGTACTTTATAGGCGACACAATATTCGAACATTTCTTAACAGCTACATTTATTTTTCGTGAACTGGTAGGCTTGCTCGTAGATTGTTTGGGGGAATTGTGGTTTTCCTCATTGGAGTTAATGCATTTCTTTTCTTCAGATTCATCCCGAATACTTTTGTTACTCCGCTTACCATCTCTTTCTTCTTTACGAGCTGTGCTCCTATTTGTCGGCCATTCTCTAATTTTAGTCAATAATATACTGCACTTTATAGGCCTCACTTTATTTTCACATTTTACATGCTTTTTGTTAGAACAGTTATTGGATTTGTCTCGTCCAGTTTTGTTCTCACCACAAGTTCTCGGGCGAGTGCTTTCTTTTATAGGCGTAGGACTCCTATCTACCCGAGTCTCACTATTTTTAGACGTTATTATACTTAATCTTTGAGATAAACCAACATTTATACTCTTCGAGGTTTTCCATTTGCTATTCAGATCTAACTTAAAGCGTTTATGAGGAATGCCGTTTTCGTCTTCCGAATGAATCGAGATTCCTTCATCAGTTTTCCAGAGATAGCTATTATTACTCAACACACCTTTCCGTTTTTCTTCAGTAGTAGTGGTCTCATCTGTCCCTAAATCTGTATTTCCAATTAAGGATGAACTTTGTGTTAATGTCGTATCATCATATTTACTCTCCTCAGTTAGTGAGTTTTCTTCTTGGCGCTTTGCTGGTTTTCTTAAAGACTGTTTACGGACTGATTTGTTTCCTTCATTGAAATTATCAGATTTATCATCTTCACTTTCATATCGGAGGCTATTTTTAATCCAAATTGCTGTCCTAACTTGTTGAGGGGTGGGACTTGTGTCCATCCCCAATGATTTGTTTTCTGAGTTCAATACTTTTCTTCTTGGAGACGATGGATAACTTGTACTCTCCTTTTTTCGTTTACTTTTAGTATGTCTTCTCGTAGAACTTTGGTTGGCAATTTGTTTTTCCTTTTCCAGAAAATTGAATTTTGCTTCTTTCATTACATTGCGAAGTTTATGAGTTCTCTGATCAATTTTCCTTTGTTTTTTACTAGAGGAGCTGCTATCCGTTTCAGATTCATCATCTGTAATTATCATTATACTGCCACTTTCAGAGGAATTGTCACTGATATTCTCCTCAAATTTCGAGTGTCTCCATTGCCAATTTACAGGCCATTTGGTATAAAGTTTACTGGTAATTTTTTTATCCTCTTCACAATTATCTGATTTCTCTCCTCCAGTTTCGCTCTGACCAAATGTTCTCAGGTCATTGCTCTCTTTTATAGGCATAGGACTCCTACCTACCCGAGATTCGAATTTTGTGCTCTTTATAAAAGTTAATCTTTCAGAAAAACCATCATTTATAGCGTTCTCAATATTCCAGGTTTTCCGTTTGCAATTCGGGTGTTTATGAGGAATGCCGTTTTCGTCTTCCGAATGAATCAAGCATTCTTCATCAATTTTCCTGAGGTAGCTATTATTACCTATCCCACCTTTCCGTTTTACATCTGTAGTAGTGATCCTATCCATCCGTAATTCTGCATTTCCAATCAAGGATGAACTTTGTGTTAAAGCCGTATCATCACATTTACTCTCCTCAATCAGTAAACTTTCTTTTTGGCACTTCGCTGCCTTTCTTCTGAACTGTTTACGGGCGCCGTTGTTTCCTTCATTGCAATTACCAGATTTACCTTCTTCAGCTTCATGTCGGAAGCTATTTTTAAGCGGCATTGCTGTCCCAACTTGTTTTGTGCTATGATTTCTATCCATCCGCAATGTTCTGTTTTCTGATACAGTTCTTCTGGGAGACGATTCATAACTTGTACTCTCCTTCAGCATTAATGTTTTTCGTTCACATTTTGTTTGTCTTGTTGTGCTTTGGTGGGGAAAATTCTTTTTCTTTTTCAAAAAATTAAATTTTTCTTTATTAATTTCATCCCGAGGTTTTTTAGTTCTCTGCTGAGTTTTTCTCTGTTTTTTAAGAGAGGAGCTCCTATCCGTTTCAGATTCATCATCTGTAATAATAACTAGTCGCCCACTTTCAGAGGAACTATCACTCATACACGCCTCTATTTTTGAGGGTTCCCTTAGACAATTTACATGCCATTTTTTATAAGATTTATGGTTAGTTCTCTTTTCCTCTTGGGAATTATCGCATTTCTTTTCTTCAGTTTGCCCCAAAATGCTGGCGTTAATACACCTAGTATTCCAATCTCCTTGAAGAGTAGGCTTGCTTTTGGTGAGCAATTCTTTTGTATCTGCCGACTCATCATGTATACTCTTCTCAGTCAATGAACATGTTCTTTGCGAATTTACAGAATTTCTCATAGAAGCTATACTGACGCCTTCAGAATAAGTAGGTTTCCTCTTTTCATCTTCACACCGAAAGCTATTAGTAATCCACATAGGGTTCCTTTTTTCTTCATGTTTTCGACATTTTTCTTTTTCTTTCACTAACGAACTTTTCCTTTGAGCACAGTCATCATTTATTATCTGCTGTACCATTCCTTTTTTTAGCCCACATTTCGAATAAATTCTCATCGATTTTGGAAAGAAAATATTGCTGCCATCTGTGGAAACATTGGGTTTTTCTTCTTCAAGGCCATTAGTACTCCAATCAGTTTTTCTAAGTTCTTTTCGGCCAGGGATACTAGCCATTCCAGATTCATTATGTTTAACAATTAAACATCCATTTTCTGACGAATACTCATATGCACACTTCTGCATGGTCGAGCTCTTACTTTCGCAATTTCGAAATCTTTTCTTAAAAGGTTTATTGGAAATGCTGGTTTCGTCTTCGGAATGATTGAATTTTTCTTCTCCAGTTTTCCTCCAAAACACATTATTATTCCAAATATTTGGGTTTCTTTCTTCAGGATTGAGTGTTCTATCCGTGGAAAGTTCTTCAGTCTCCTTAATTTTGAATGTTTGCCTTAAAGTCTCATCACCAATGTTCTTCTCAATCTTTTGGCAATTTGTAGAACTTTTCAGAAAAGGTATAGAGTCATTGTTGTTTTCTATGTCGGAATAATTGAATTTCACTTCTTCTTTTTCACACTTTTTCATAACCTCTCCTTCCTGCATCGGCCCCCCATCCTCCCGAGATTCAGTAATTTCTAGCATAGGCAAACATGCTGTTTGCGACATCGTTGTCTCATCATTCTTGGTGTTTTCTGGCAATCTTGTTTGTCTGCGATTCAAAGGCCTTCCTTCAGGAGGTTTACGGCCATTCAGTTCATTTGAATCCTTCGCAATGCTGTTAACCAAATTTACGTCAGTGCTATCTACTGGCGAACCCCTTTTTCTACCACGTTCGGTTCTTCTTTTAGAATTCGCCATTTTTTTTTTACCTGTCAATTTCATTCAACGCTTTAATAAATAGATCATGTTTAGAAGAATTTTTCAGTTCCTTCTTGTTTTGGTCATACAACATTAGTTTGTCCTGATCGATCCACGCATAGTGCCCTGACCCAAAGAAATAAATGCAATGAGTGGTAGAGATGCTCGATGGATTCCCTCTTAGGAATTGAGGAGGGCCTTCAATTACTCCAGGCTAAGGCGGTTAACCACTCACTTTGGCACAAACCAGATCGCCCAACACAAAACTCATCATCAAGAGACTGTTTCACATGGGACCTGCAACAAAAGGCAAACTTTAATAACATAAATTATGCTTATCTTCTTGTAAACTTATATTTCTTCTAATATAGAGTTCATTTACTTAGGTTGTGGGCAGACTCTGACTATTACTTGGAGAGAAAAAAAACGTCCGTGAAAAAACGTGTGAAGAATTGTCTTCTCTCCAAGTACACAATATTCTCCACTTCCAACAACACTGCTGTGGTACTATGGCTATTATTGCACAAACATACGCGCGCGCGCAATTATCAATTAAATAGTCATCATGATAATAGAAAGGCAAACTAATGGACAGAATTGCTTCTTTTGCCTGAGAATAGATATACAAGAATGTATTGTAATAGATTGTTGTTCCGTGACACACTCCAAGCAACCCTTTCATCACAAAACTGGGCAACGAAACTAAATGTTTAATTAAGCAAATATAAAGAATAAAATGTCTTCACTGAATCGTATGCCGCAAGTATCGTTACTTATAAGCAGCTCCTAGTATAATAGAATATGCATTAACATATTTCCAATAAAGAAACAGTAACTGCATCCTCATCTATCATTTCATTTATAACAAAAATCCGAATAAAGATAGAATCCAACTCCAGATTCGTCGCAGAGCTGAGAATGGGTAGAAATTCAACTAATTTGCATGACACCAGAGGTGGATGACTTAATGTTTATTGACAACAAATGTTGCTGACTTGGAAAAAAGAACCAACGGATCTTGAACACATCATGGGGAAATGTATGTGTGTGTATTGTATCTGACATTGCATTACATAAACCCATCATAAATGTCCCCAGCACAGAGCACATTAACCCTTAACCCTGGAGTAGTCGCGTGATTAACAGTTACATGAATGGTCGCATGGTTGACCAGTGTCACCCACAGAATGATTTTGTTTTTGGTATCCTATAATTTAATTACTTACCTAATCATTAATCTTTATGCCTTACTGTAATGGTAGAAAAGGTTTATAAATAAAAACAATCTTGAAAAATATATTGTAAAAGCAAACAAAAGCATTTTTAAGTAGTACCCCAATTTTAGTGTGGTTATAACACGTTACGATTTGAGGCTTAGACAACTCACCTGTTTCCTCATCGATATAATAGTCATGATGCAAAATTGAGATTAGGAGAACTGCCCGATTCCTTTTGGACAGTAAGAATCTAGTGTGCAGCCTTCTTGAAGATCAAACATTGACGAGAATGCAGAGCGGTGTTTGTTTGGTTTCCTTGGGGATTTCAGTTTTGTTTTTCCGGAGGGTACCAACATATGTGAGCCCTTTAGTTTCTAACAATTTTTTGGTCATAGGAATACTGCTGAACCAATTGTCTCCAGTTATATTCCTTTAGGATCCTTTTACCGGTTCCACCAATCTCAGTACAACGCCTATGGGTGAATTACTCAACCGGTATGGACCCTCCGGTTGAATACCTACATATGTTTCCAAGTTGAACGTATATGTCATTTTAGCATCTACTAGTGAGAATGTTTTGATGCCGTATTCAGCTGGCTTATTTGGAATGTATTGCCTAAATGGGCATCTGCCCCGGAGAGCTAATAACTGCTCATCTATGGTGATATATTCACTCGGAATGAAGAATTTGGGGAAGTTATTATCTACAATTTTAAACACCTCTCTGATTGGAGCAAATTTATCAATTTCTGTACGTGAAACTCTATCATGCATATATCGAATCGTAAACATCTCAGCAGAAAAGCAAATCTTTGCCTACTCATTGAAAGGTAACATGACTCCATGCCGTTTCCCTCGGAATTGTCCCACAATTTTTGAATTTCTATTGAAAGAAAGCAATCGAAATAGATGAAGAATAACAAATTGGTAAATATATATCTCATAAAACAAATTGCTAAAGAAAAAATTACTTACCGGTAAAATATCTTAAACGGTCGCGTGGGGGACACTTGTCAACCAAACTAGTTTGAGGTGGAATATTTTTCTTACGTGAAGGGTAAACTGAACGACGACACTGTAGATTCGAACAATAGGGTCTTCTTGGAAGATACGGGAAGGGAAAGAATGGTGGGAGTTAGTGAAAGGGAATGACTCATAAAAATTGACAGGTGGGTGACAATTGTCAACCGCGCGACTGCTCTAGGGTTAATTGGCCAGGAACTCAAAAAATGACTTGAAATGACAATTTTTCTTAAAAACACATTATTTGCGTTCCTAATAAATAGAATATATAAGGTTTTACTTAATTTTTTTTTCTGAACAAAAATATTACATGGTGTCTTTAAGTACACCTTGGCCAGTTACCCTAAAACCTTAGTGGTGTCTTTAAGTTCACTCTGGCCAATCACCGTAAATCAATGGTGGTGTCTGTAAGTTATGTTAATAAACTGAAATAGTTTCTAAAAATGTAATTAAATAATTTATTATGTAATAAAAGAAACGTGTGGTAAATAAAAAATAAGTACATTGTAAACAAAATATAAATCCGTCAAAAATATCATTAAACCTTCCATTCATTCAAGAAAACAGGGCCTTTTACGGGTGTTACAAAGTTTCACATTACATTTTCAGCATAAAACAACCGTTTGATTTTGGTGACAGAGTCTGCACTTTCCATTTGTGGTGAATACTTGTCAATGGTGCATCTCATCAAGTCTTGCTGCATCGGGTATGAGACCTGCAGCAGTTCTTGGCTGCAATTGGTGGTGTCTAGCCCTTTTAGCTCGCCGGTCCAGCAGAATATCCTCTGCAATGTGTATTCGAAATTGTTTTAAATTAATTTTTTTTTAGGGTGTTCCTTTTGTGCAATAGCAATACGTTATTAACCACCAAATCCAATTATTAGCTGAAAATGTTCATGTAATATTTGTGGGAGCGGTAACCTATTCTATAAAGTGCACCGAACATGTCACTAAGGTCAACACTTAATTAATACACTTAATACACTTTTTGTTATCAACGTATTCTTCATAACATCCTCTTCCCTCTTTCACCCTCAATATTGAAATGTTCCAATATTTCATTCATTTCAATTTGAAAATTTCCTTCATCCATTTTGGGGCATCCATCTGCATTTTCTCCATCATTGTTGCTTTCTTCTTCCTTAGAGGTGATACTAAATTTTGGTAGCAAAGAGAAAAATGGTTTCACCTCGACTGTTATACGTATCTGTTAATTAAAATGGTAAAAGTAAGAAATAATATAAAATCACGCCCCTTGAGCAAATTTGTTGGTATTTGGCCAGGGTGAACTTAAGTACACCATCCTTAAAAGCCATGCTAAAACTCTATTTCTCTCCTGAATGGAAAATGAAACACATAGGAGCTTAAATACAATCCTTTACAACTAATTCACCCATTTTGGTTCATATTTAAATCGAATAGCGTATATTTTAATGAATTAGAAACTTCGCTGGCAACTAGTGTGAAGTAGGGTGGTAAACAATGATGATTTTCTTCAGTATGTTGCTAGTAATTAGCTCCAATAACAATAAATGGACTTGTGTTGCTTATGTCCATGCTTGGGAGATTACAGGGGTGTGGACTGTGGCCCAAAAGGGGTAAGAATAGAAGCAGTTGCTCTCTGAAAGGGTTAAATATGAACGGTGTCTTTAAAGACACCATTGGCAGTTAAGGGTTAAGATTATTAGTTATGAATACTTAAATGTATAGTTTTTACCTTTAAATAAGATTATATCCAATTTGGAGTTAAGTCACCATGTGCTCTAGCATTTTTGTAGATAACGCCAATGGATTTTTATAATAACATTCACAGCTCTTAACGTCGATACACTAATTAATATTACGGATGAATTTCGATAACAATTTCCCGTTAAATACACTTTTTGAGCATATTTTGATCGGCAGTTGAAAGTTCAGCGCCGGGTTAGGCCTATATAAGGACCCCGCCGCGAAGGATTGAAATCAGTCATAGCTGGAATTCTCTGGACGGGAGACTCTGGTCCGTGGACAACCGCTATTTGAAGGCCTTGCTTCAGCCTACTGTAGACAGACTACTTCTAGCCTACACTATCTCACGGCAGAGTCTGCACTTCTATTAAAACAGCTAAGTGCTTTAATTGTAATATATCGAAGTATAAGTAGAGATAAGTGTCCCCCATTATATTATTAAAATGTGCCTCTTCATTTTAATTAATAATTATTATTGGTGAATATTTAATTATTAATAAATTTATATATATTTGAATTTCGACTAGGGTCGATTGTTGGTGAGCCCTTCCTAAATTCTTGTTAGTGATTTGGTTGTGGGATTTTTCATCTCTTTCAGCTTCCACTGCCTATCGCCGCAGCCAGATCTCAACATATGTATTTGTACACAGGCACATGCAGGCATTCTGAATTGAACATTTTTAGCAGATTTCCCTTATGGGGGGTATATTTCTATCACCATGTTAACAATTTAATTGCGGATGACAATGATGTTGAAGAAAAGAATGTATTTTAATACTAGATGATATTTTTGCGATTCTGTTGAATCAAATACGAGCAGTTTTGAAGACGCTTGATACAATTTTTAAGTTGATGATAGAAATATACGTCAGTGATCCAAGGCCAAGCATAATAAAAATATACCTCTAATGTATAAAACTGTTAAAGAATATTTTTATGTCTAGAGCTAGAAAATTTTAAATATCTTTATTAATTGTAAAATAAAATAAACTGGTTAAGTTAAATAAAACAGTTTAAAAATATTATTCAAATATCTGCGTTATTTTGATAATTGTTATATACTTATATATTTAATTAATAATATATTTCTTGCATAATATTAAATATTTCCTTATACCATTTATATTTTTGAAAGAAAGTATTCGAATTTTCTTTAAATATATAGAACAAGCAAAAATTAACTCTAATAATTAAAAAAATAAAACGTTTTATTTATTTATTAATATTAAATAAACGCCCCAGATACAAAAAATGAAAAAAAAATCCAGAAAAAAAAGTTGCTCCGGGCGAGATTCGATCTTGAGATTTCCGGTTATAAAAAGAAAACGCTATCAACAAGGAGCCAAGGGTTATCCTTGAAAGACATAATTTTGAATGTAAAGTGCCCACTAACCTTCTCAATATTCAATGGAGGGAATATTGAACGTGATCTTGAGATATCTGCTGAGTGGCAGAGATGTGTCTAGCCAGTTGGAGTTGGAAGAACTGACTGACGGCCTCGTCCCTCCTTCAAGATTAGCTCTCTCAGTCTTCGGTTCTCAAATCGGCAAGAGATCCTATATTTTGACAAAAGTAAGACGTGTGTGACTATTTTTTAATGAATATTTTCAAATCAAAGGAAATGAGCAAAATAGAACACACTCCGGAAAGGTATGGATTCGAAGTACAATATTTATAAAACAGAATGCAACAATTGTAGTCCATATGTGCTCAATCCAAGCAACTTCTAAGAAAGACCCACTCACAATGAGTGTTTATGGTATTCAGTAAATCTAAGATGTTGAATTCATGAAGTAACTTTCACTGAGTGCTTAATTGTTTTTTTGCTCCCTGCTCCTCCTCTAATACAATTCTTCTAAAGAAGGGAGCCAATGCTGACCGAAACTGAATAAAAAAAGGTCCGTCACGCAGGTGCTGCGTAAACTAAGCAGTTTTTCCACGGGAAGGTATACAACAGATAATTTTTCATACTGGTAACGCAACCGTGAATATTGAGCGAATAAATACAAACAGTAACAAGAAATCATTCAGTCAATTTTCAAGTTAATAATGGCTACATCGGAAAGCGTCTGACTTGTAAACAAACAGGGCAGCCAACTTCGCAGCGCTTAATAAACAGAATTATTCTAGACCGGATAGAAAAACAATTAATGAAATATATCTGAATATAACACATTAATTATATTGAAAACTATTTACTAGAGCTAGTGGAGTAATTTGAAATGAATCAGAATAATTTCTATCTCAATCGCTTAAGATTTTAGTAATCCAAGAACAAAAGAGGAGGGGAGGGGGGAAAATGAACGTATTTGTTTGTATCTCGTATAATAATAGCTTTGTTGAAATCTGTTGCAGCGGATAGGAGTTTCACTTGACGCTCCTAACACCGACTGCTTTTATGATTGCCAAAGGTGGTTGGCAACAACTTCGGCATGGCTACGTTGACACTTATTGGCTTGCCAGTGATAATGTCAAAGAACAAGTCACCTCCAAGGAGGAAGCCTTAAATGTCATGCTTTGATCCGATTCTGCAGAGGACACGTCAAGAGATTTCCACTCAACTTTAATAAAATCGACGAAGTTTCTATATGTGGGGAACTCAACATCTGTGTATTTCTTCCCGAAGGCCTGCCTGGTGGAGGAATCTAGGTATCTCAAGACAAGGTAAAGTAAAATGAAGTCACCATCATTTGGAATATTCAAATGTTTGAATGAATCTATACACTCGATGACGGGGGTTATAATATTCTTCAATGTGTGTGCACAAGGTCGGTTAGTGACCGGTTTGAAACCGAGGACTTGTTTTACATATGTGTAAGCCAACTTTCTTTTGTCGTCATACTGCTCTGTCAGAAGCCTCCACGCTTGCTCGTAGTTCGCTTCAGTTAGGGGAACGCTAGCGATGAGTGAACGCGCGGGACCAGAGAGGCACGAGACTAAGAAAATAAATTTTTCCATGTTCGATAAAGTACTTTCCTCATGAATGAGAGATTTTTGTATGTGCCTCTGAAGAGAGGCCACTCTTGAGGGTTGCCAATGAACTGTGGGAGGTTTATTTGGGGTAATTGTGCTCGTACCGATTGACTTTCGTTGAGGTAGCTATTGGTTGTATTGACTGTGGGAATCGGAGCCGGGCTAGGATTCATATAGCTTTCATAAATCATGCAAGCCTGATAATAATACTCGTGAACAGCGGTGGACCAATTTTGCTTGTCGGTGCCAGGAAAGGTGTCAGGCATGCCTGATCCCAAGTATCATTGAATTGTTTGAAATAATTCCACAGCTCTCTGAACATCCCTTTGAATAAGAAAAGCTCATTCGGATCGGTCCTAGCCATATTACCTTGATCCCGAATGGCCTTAATCTTGCTGGGAAGCTGGTTTATTCGAGAAATGAGAATGTTGACTTCTTGAAGCTCCTCCATAGACAATGATACCTTAACCTCTTTGGGCATGATGATAAATAATACTGGTAAATAAATGGTCAATATAAAATAGGCAAGTACGTTTAAAATTTGTCAAAGAACAAGAAAGGTAGGCGGAAAGCTGAGCACAAACAAAGTACAAATAAGGAAATAAATCACAAATAGAAATAACATATGTATGCACACCCCACAATTAAAATAAGCATAGCTATAAGTAGTTAGTAAATTGTATGTTCTGGGACTATCTTAGGTCATTCAGCCCAGACACCTCTCAGCAGGCTGCTTCAAAGTCACCCACTTCCACTCTCGTCACTCACCTTTTTACACACATTACTCCATTGCCTCTGTCATCAGTTGTACTAAAGACTTGGTACGGTGCACTTGGTTCAGAGGTATTTTCTTACTTTCTAATGGATTAAGTACATAGGAATATAATCGAAATCTTTAAAGAGGAAATCACATCTCAGCTAAAAAAAGAGGACGATTTTCATTTAACAATGGAGTACATTTACAACAATCGTCTTTTAAATGATTGGATGTTGAATAAAATTAATAATGCACGTGACTTTAATGAGAAAAAACGAAACTTTTGAGAAATGTTACCAAAAAGTGGTCCAAGTGCGTTTAACACATTTTTACAAGCGTTAAACAAAATCTATTTTATCAGATTATCAGAAAAGATGAAAACATATGAAAACCCTTTCAAACAAACATTAGGTAAGAGGGCATAACAAATATAATATTACACCACTCAAATACGGAGAATGAAGTGTCTTCAACTAAAAACCGGTGTGCAGTCACGGTCTCGACATTTAAATTTAAATTTAAAGTTAAAATATGGACATTGTACATAAGCTTATAAAAAATCCTCTGTACAGACGTTTTATAAAAGAATACTCGAAGGTGACACTGTCAGATCCGAATCGAAAGCATTTACAAAAATTAAAACGGAAATAGATAGACTAATGTATTACACAAGAGTTATAAAATCTGACTTTCGAAAAAATGGACATTACACTAGCTGTATTTGGAGTGATCCTGACACACACGAAGGTATAAGGGATACGTGTATATGTTGTATAGTAGCAAATAGACATCATGACATAAATAAGAAATTAGCAGCTATATATATGATGATGTTGATTAATTGTATATTACCCCCTCCCCCAATTCAGAGGTTTTCAGCTTAGTTTCCGATTCGCACTCGATGAAGACGGTCTGTGAAATGGATCTGACCACTGACTTCAAAATCACTAACACCAAGCTCATTCGAGTTAGTCTCTGTGACGGCGTATCAACCATCGCTTTAATAGAAAAGAAAAGATGAATGTACTTAAACAGACTAGAATGGAAAAATGTAGTACAACTTGCTTCGAGAATATGGAGCTACTTCGCCAAGCGAAAAAAGGTCACTGGGGAAGAGCAGGTTAGATGTGAGAACATTGTACTCAATTTTACGAAACGTGGAAGAAACAGAGTAATTAGATTCGAGCATGCTTACCCTTGGTTCGCAACGATAAACCAAAGTCCATCCCCTCACTTAACAATTACATCACCTGCTGTCTGCCTCAACAAGAGTGAATGCGCTAAACTTTGCTCCGATATGGAAAGGATTGACGACTGCCTGTCTTTAATGGAGAAGGTTCAAGAAGTGTACGTGAAGCATGTGAATCGTGAAGTAGTACAAACTGAACCTTTAAATTCATCATTAAATACGAATACATTATTTAATAATTTATGTAACCTTATTGAAGAATAAAAGATTATAATTATTAGTTAGTTATTTTTATACCTACTTTTTCCCATCCTCACGCTTCATGAGGAAAGTAATAAGGTAGAATTAGATGAGAGAAAAAAAAAAAAAACAATAAAGAGGTTTAGAAAATATTATTATGATTATACTTTCGTTTCGCTATCATTTTGTTACGAAAATTAAATACATGAGAGAATTGGACTTTCACGTGTTTGAGGAGTGCAGGAGAGATCAAAGGGTGCCGCTAAACGGTCGCGCCCGTCATAGTCACTACCATTCCTTCCTGGAAGAATCTCGGCCTCATCCTGTGATGTTTTGCCGCTCCTCTATATAAGCATGTGCCATTCGCCCGACAGGTAGTTTATTCTCAGCTGTTTTGATGATCACATCAGTGCGTTCAGTGCTACAGTGTGACTTAGTGCAGTGCGGTAAACTGTTTTTATAAGTAGAATATTGTTGTATCGTGATTCTGGAGGTAACGTTAAAGTGCCGTGATTAAGACAGTGCAGTGATAAAAACTGTGAAACTTGTGTGTGTTTAATTTTGCAAACCAAAAGAAGTCTTATTAACAACGTTTATTGCTGGTTTTGTAATAAAACGTAACAACTGGTGCCAGAAGTGGGATTCCAAAATTGAAATCAACAATAATGAAGTTTGAAGAACTAAAAGTGGAATATCTGAAGAAGGAGCTGGTTAAACTGGATCTGCCAACAACAGGAAATAAGGTTGAGCTACAAAGGCGGTTGACAGATGAATTCCAAAGAAGAGGAAGTGATGTAAGTACGCATGATCTTGACGATAAAGAAGAGATTGCGGTATGTACTCCTATCACAAGCAGTGCTTTAGATTTAAATTCAATTTTGGCTGCTATGATGGAGAAAATAGCAGATAATAACCAGAAACTCTTGGAAGCTTCTAGAGCTAATTGCGAGAGGCTAGAAGATAAATTCCAGGAATCTTCTAGAACTAACAGTGAGAAAATCTTAGCGGAAGACAGACAAGAGTTTCAGGAAGCTTCTAGAACTAATTACGAAAGACTAGAAGAAGCTTCTAGAGCTAATTGCAAGAGACTTGAGGACAAATTTCAGGAAGCTTCTAGATCACCGACCCAAAAACCCCACGAAATATCAGAGGTATTGGGCAAAAGAGTGGTAGCTATAGAGCAGAGAGTCAGCGAGTTTGATGAAAAACTCTGCGGCATTTTTGCGGCACAAAAGAAGGTTGAAGAGAATATATCCAATCTAGGAAGGAAGGTGGACGAAGAAATACGAGAACTACAATTTCAAATGGACAATCTACTAGTTCGGGAGGGTCCGGTGAGACTCATTTCAGAACAATTCAGCAGTATAAAGGCCCCCACGTTTGATGGTAGTGTACCATTTAATGTTTTCAAGTTCCAATTTGAGACAGTGGCCAGTGAAAACGGACGGAATAGTGAAGACAAAGCGATAGAATTAATTCTGGCACTGATGGGAAAAGCAGCAGAACTCCTGGAAAGTTTACCGTCCCCTTGCAGGAATAATTATGAGTACATAATGGTGGCATTACAGCGCAAGCACGGCGGTGGACATAAGCGAAAACTTTACAGGATGGAATTATGGGGAAGAGTGCAGAAACCGAATGAGACGCTGCAAGATTTTGCCATGGAAATCGAACGTCTAGTCCACGTGAAAATCATCCCTTCCTATGAATCAGAATCAGTTTTATCTCAATTACTCAAATTTTAGTAATCTAAAAACAAAAGAAGGGGGGAGGGTCAACAGAACGTATTTGCATATATATCTCACAAAGTTAAAGTTCAATGAAAACAATATTTGGTAATTAGGTATCGAATAATATGGTTTATTATATAACAGAGTATTGTTCATGTAACACTAGTAGAAGTGGGGGTTTACTGAAGGCTGAAAAATGCTAATATATCGGTTAATATTCAAGATAGAGAATAAATCTATATAACAATATTTATAGTACATTTAATTTGCAATATGATGTATACTATACACTTTTTCAACCCGACTTAAAGTAACGGAGATATTTCGAATTTTCAAAATACTCCCCTCTAAACCACCCCCCTGGTCCGATTTCAGCCGTTAACGAACTTGATCTTTTTTTTACATAAAACGACTAAATATCGAGTTTAGTAACGATCAAACAAAAATTGCGACCGCTAGAGCGGTAACAGACAAATGTATATATACAGTTTTGAATGGACCTCATTTTCGTCATCTAATAGGTAGGGTCAATGGAAATTTGAAGAAAACTTTCGAAAATTCCTTCATGAGTACGACCTCAATAGCTGATTTACCTTAAGAGAAATCTGCTAAAAACGGTGAGTCAAAAAGTTAGGTTAGGAAAACATTATCATTTATTCTTTAAAACTAAAGTTTCTATTCTACGTTATTAGTCCTCAAAAATTACCCCTTAGAATTGTTTATTTCGGAAAAACCTTATGTTGTGGAGGGTAGTGTAATTGTACACATTGAAGCCTTGCTATAAAAATACCACCATTAATCAATCAACAATGATTTCCCAGGCATCGCCGGGTACCTTAGCTAGTATATATATATATATATATATATATATATATATATATATATACACACACACACAGTTTTGGACGGACCTCATTTTTGTCATCTCCTAGGTTGGATCGATGGACATTTGAAGAACATTTTCAAAAATCGCGTCATGAGTACGACCTCAATAGCTGATTTCCCTTAAGGAAAATTTGCTAATACCACTTCTATTTGAAGAATTGAGAATTTATAGCAGATACCCAATCATCCTCTTCTATCATTCAATAACCAACGGCTAACCAACTACTGATAGATAAACACGATTAAGTATTACTGATTCTTCTGCAATTTTTTATGCTGTAATTTTTTGGCTTTAAATAAAATACTGGCAATAGCAATAGTCTAGATAGTATATATATATATATATATATATATATATATATATATATATATACACACACACTAGGGGACCTGACAGACGTTGTCCTGCACGATATTTCAAGCGATTAGGATATTAAATTTAATAATATTATGTTTAAAACAAAATCTACTTTTAATAACACAAGAAACAACTTTTGTTATGTGGACGTTTGCCAAAAAACAAATAGAAAACGAAATATCACGAACTTTTTATTCAGGCCTCCCTTATAACCGCCACTCCCCTTCGAACCTAAAAAAAATTATATAGCTTATAATCATGGAAGAATTAATGCCAATTTACATATAGAGTTTAGTTAAGTTCGATTCAGTCGTTAGTGCGTAATAAAATTGGTGGCTCCCACTTTAATTTTTTAGTGTATATCTCGTTTATACTTTGAAATAAGACAAAAGTGAATAGAACAAAAGTTACCCTAAATAACAAAATTACCAACTTGTATCCTGTGCATATTTGCTGAAAAACTAATGGGAAACGAAATATCGCTATTTTTAATTTTAGGCCTCCCTTACCCTTATCCTTTGACAAAAACGGCTTGGAACAAAGTCTGTATAAATAAGTAGACATGTATTTATATACTTGCATATTATTATTATTCAAGTTTCCTATAATGCAATGTTCGTATGAACCAAAGACTTTGTTCTGAATGGAAGGTGGCAACTAACCTTTTCAATAGTCAATGGAGTGTAGAGTGAGTGTGGAGTTGAGATGACTGGAGAGAGACAGAGATGCGTCCAGCCAGCTTGACTAGTAGGAACTGAGTGAGGGCTTGAAGCCTCCGTGTCTACCAGTCTATGGTGGTGGGGGGAGGGCTTCACTTCACAACACTCATTTCTCAACATAAAACCCTAAATAGGCCTCAATTCTATAATATCAACCGGTGATCGACTGCTCTAATCTCAATGAACTAACTTCTGCTTCCTTCATAAAAGGAGGTAGCTCTATCAAGGTAGGGTTTGTGTTATGCAAATAATCGAGAGAAAAAATAAATGTATGGATAATGGCATTCATTATGCCTTAACTGTACAATCGTGTAATCCAAAAAATATCGCAGTCAGTGATTTTACAGTAATGTGAAAGAATGAATGAATGGATAATATCCTTTGTTAAGCATTAACCCCCCCCCCCCATAATGTAAAACAACAAACCAAGCAGGGCTAAATAGGTTTACCAAGTGCTCCTATGACTCACTACGGATGAAATGTCACTACATGTTCTGACTCCAAACCCGAAAAAACGAATTATTTGCTTAATATTTGAGTTACGTAAAAATGGTTGGGCGAAAATTGGAGAGCAGCAATATTTTAACAAAATAGGTTCAATAACAATTTTCAATCGGACTCATAATATTGCAGATATTTTGAATTTTTGAATTGACATTGATAGGAGAGGGCTAAACATAACGAAGATATTTTGAGTTTTAAAAATTCTCCGCCTCTAAACCACCCTCCCCTGGCCAGAGTTTAACCATTAACGAATTTGATCATGTACCTTGCGTTTGGTAACGATGAATCAAATCTTTCTGCAGATGAAACGGTAACAGACTATATATATATATATATATATATATATATATATATATATATATATATATATATATATTGTCTGTCATGAAGATCATGAATATTAACCGAGATATTTGATTTTTTATTTTTCGGCTTTTAGTGAACCCCTACTCCTACTCTTGTCATATTAACTATAAGTTGTTATTTCATGTATCTGTTCATCCCAATGTTAAATAACAAATATGGTTTTCATTGAACTTTTACTTTATGAGATACATACCAATTCGTTTCGTAATGACGTCACCAATTAAGATTTTACGTTCTTGTCTCGAAAATGTTTATTTGATCTATACCATAATCAATATTTAACCGTCAGTCAACACTAAAAATGATATTTGTTATTGGCAGTTGGAAAAGAGTGGGTATGGAATGGGGAATTTCAAAATTCAAAATATTTCCGTTATTATGAGTGGAATCATAAATGTTATATAACCAATTTTGTTAAACTATTGATGATCTTCAATTGTTGTTCTATGAATTGTTTTCATAACTCAAATGTTAAGCTAGCTATTCCTACTTTGTTGATTTCAGCCTCCGGTCCTAGTGTTCACTTACCCCTTGCCAGAGACTATATCTATTTCCTGTAATATGGCAACGATCAGTCAAGATTTCTACACAATGTTTATAAAGCATTACAACAAATTATTTAATTCCACTAGCACTCTAATAATATAATAATTCTTTTTCCCTGTAATGATTACCCTAATGAACAAAGGTATCATTAATATGCAGGTTCTTGCATTGAAAGATATTTGAATAGTTACAAAAACAAAATTTAATAATAAAACATACTATAAATGGCAGGTGTATGATTTAATATGGAAGGTTGCGTTGATTGCTGTTAGGCGGGATGATATAAACTTCTCCAAAGCCTTATAGAAAAGAAAGACATCTAGAGAGCAGCTTTAAATGGTTAAAAAAGAGAAGAGAGTTTTCATACAAAATGGCCTTGTTATTATTAACTATTGTAAGTAATTTAGGTTACTCCAATGAAACATTTCAGTAGCTTGGTTCTAGACATGAATAATCGTTCTAATGAAATGAATTTAACCGCCATAACAATCGGACTCCCAAAAGCTCACAGAAATTCAAATTATAGTTTTAAGCCCCTTATAAAATAAATAAGATTGACCAAGAATTGGACCACTAGGAATAGTGTAGCCTGTTATAGACGACTAGGTTATAAATGAAAATTTCTTCTTCAATAAATACAACTCATTATTACACTCCTTTTAATTTAATATATACGCCACGAACAAATATTATTCATTCAGCTGTTTAAGATACACCTCGAAATATCTCCGTTACTATAAGTCGGATTGAAAAAGTGTATGGAATGTATCTTATTGAAAATTGAATGTACTTCAAATATTGTTATATATATTTATTCGCTATCTTGAATATTAATTGAGATATTTGTATTTTTCAGTTTTTAGCCTTCAGCAAACCCCCACTTCTACTCGTGATACATAAACAATACTCTCTTATATAATAAAACACATTACTGGAAGCATAAATACAAAATATTGTTTTCCAGAGACCTTTATTATACGAGATACACGCAAATATGTTCTTGTGACCCCCCCCCCCCCCTCCTTCTTGGACTACTAAAATTTGATTGATCGAGATAAAAATTATTCTGATTCATTATAAATTACAGTACTAGATATAGTACATTGTTTTCAATGAAATTAATATGTTATATTGTGATATGTTTGAGTTATTGTTTTTCTTCCCGGTGAGTCGTTAGCAGAGTTGTTTGTTTACATTTCAGACGCTTCCCGTCGGCAGGTTACTTATTATCGGTTGTATTTATTCACTTGATATTGACTGTGCTATTGTGTTACCATTATATAGATTTATCTATTGTTAAACTTCACGAGGGAAATTTGTTTAGTTTACGCATCCCCTGCGTGATAGACTTTTACAGGAAATGATATAGTCTGTACTGACAAGGCGTAAGTGCCCACTCATTTTGGAGAATTTAGATCCAGGAGGAAGCCTGTATGGACGTTCACTAGTCACTGACGAAGAAGGCCGTGAGCAGAAAGGATCCAATCACACGCATCAGTCGCATTGGCAAACAGGTAAAATGGGATTTGCTTCAGTTTACCTTTCAACACATAAACCACCCTTGACTGCTTGAAATTTCGCAGTTCTTCCAGAAATAATTAGATAAGTTGCTTGCAGATAAACTATTTCATATCCCCTGATGAATTGGTATGAAACATTGCAATGAAAAAAAAACCACTCAGACGCCTGGATCCCAAAATAGTAATAAACCTAACATTTCTCTCTCTCTCTCTCTCTCTCTCTCTCTCTCTCTCTCTCTCTCTCTCTCTCTCTCTCTCTCTCTCTCTCTCTCTCTCTCTCTCTCTCCCTCTCTCTCTCTCTCTCTCTCTCTCTCTCTCTCTCTCTCTCTCTCTCTCTCTCTCTCTCTCTCTCTCTCTCCCCCTCTCCCCCCTCTCTCCTCTCTCTCTCTCTCTCTCTCTATCTCTCTCTCTCTCTCCCCCTCTCTCCCTCCCTCCTCCCACCCTCTCTCGCCCCACCCCCCCTCTCTCTCTCCTCCCCCCCCCCTCTCTCTCTCTCTCTCTCTCTCTCTCTCTCTCTCTCTCTCTCTCTCTCTCTCTCTCTCTCCCCTCTCCCTCTCTCTCACTCATTCTCTCTCTCTCTCTCTCTCTCTCTCTCCCTCTCTCCCTCCCTCCTCCCCCCCTCCTCTCTCTCCCCTCTCCCTCTCTCTCTCTATCTCTCTCTCTCTCTCTCTCTCTCTCTCTCTCTCTCTCCCCTCTCCCTCTCTCTCCCCTCTCCCTCTCTCTCCCCTCTCCCTCTCTCCCTCTCTCTCTCTCCTCTCTCTCTCTCTCTCTCTCTCCCCTCCTCTCTCCCTCCTCCCCCTCTCTCTCTCCCCTCCCCCCTCTCTCTCTCTCTCTCTCTCTCTCTCTCTCCCTCTCTCTCTCTCTCTCCTCCCCCCCCCTCTCTCATGTCACAGTTAATTACAAAATTTACAGACTGACATGTTATTTACTTAAAAGTCGACGATTAGTACTAATACTAAAATTGATACGGCCCCAATTGGAGGGTGTCATGAAACGACCTCAATAGGTGATTTCCCTTAAGGAAAATCTGCTGAAATATCATAATCGTGGATTGTTTTCACGTGTACTGTACTTATAAAAGCCTTGTAGTTCTCACTGATAATATTCTATAATTTATATGTGGGTGATATTTGTAGGAAGAAAGAATATTGGGTAGTTGGTGGTTTGGGGGTTTGGGTCTGTTGTAGGTACTACCTGCATCGGGGAGGGAGCAAGTGCCTGGTTCCTTTGTTCTTTGCACAGACTCCTAGCAGACCCATTAACTTGGCGTCGCTCCAAGTCGCCTCCCTTTCTCTCTCAGCCTTCCCAATTCTGGGGACTATTTTTCTAACTGAAAGATTTATGACAACACGTGTGCAGAGGAATCTGAGGGGCCTTAGCTCTGTACTTAGCCTAGTGGAGACCTGGCAAGGCTAATGTAGCTGCTAACAGATATTGAATCAATACAATGATGAGTGATGTGTGTTGCAGGACTCGGCAATTAGGGAAAAGGAAAATGTAGTCTGTCTGCATTAAACATTTTTATTTGAAGACCGCTTTCACCTCATCAGTATCATTTTCAGGATAAAATACATAATTATGTACATTTTAAGCTGAACCATGTACATATTTGTTTTTACCTTTTATAACTTTTTTAATACTAACAGCAGTCATACGAATAAAATTGAATAATTTCTTAAAATTGTACAATGCATTATTATTAATAATCTATTTAATAATTAGAGTTACTCTTTAGTATTTGAGAGGATTCAAGAACTACATTCTATGACTAGAGAAGGAGTAATAAGATAGCTATCAAATCCCTACTACTCTACTCAATGGTGACTTCCTCCTGGAAGCTTAATATTTCCTGTTCGTTTTCGACGAAAATGGGAATAACTATATAAAGCGAGTAATGAGCTCAGAAATATTAATGGAGTCTGATATTTAATCCAATGTGTGAATTCATTAAAAAATACATCACTTTGACTTTCCAAAAATTTACCAGGTTATCCTCAATTAAGCTATTAGCTCTTCTTGCGGATACTTCAATTTTCCTAGTGTATGCATAAAACCTGCATTATAATACTGGGAGGTTCAGGTGTAATGATTTTATTGTAGCTGAATAAATTACTCATATCACAGTTTTTACATATGTATCAGGCATATTCTGGTGTGAATACACAGATAAAGTTATTTGAAGGAAATACCGTAAGAGTTGCAGTTTTTTTTAAACTATAGGTGAACACAACCTGGATCCCAACTCGTGTAGCTGCTCTGTGATCGCTAATGCTAACCTCTGTACATGTTTCATATAGTTCTGTGAGATTTTAAGTGCTTCCTTGTGATGGGGTCTTAAACTAGGGGTAATTAAGTCAATTAATTAAAAAAACAATTATCAAAATATAACTATAACAATATGTAATAGTTAACTAAAATCAGGTCATTAAAAATGATTATTTTTTTGTGATAAATAAGATTGGAATAGAGATCTACTATTTTGCCAAGTGAAGTCAAGCTGTGATTATAATTTTAAAATAAGCTCTGTTTAATACAGTTTTGTGATATGTTAGCAGTTACTTGCGATTTTTTGAGATTATAAATTATTAATATTTTATTCATAGATGCCCAACTGCAACGGATATTGATGTTTGGCGTTCCGTTCCGGCAAAAAATCGAAGCGATCAACTTCGTGAAGATGAATTTTGCTGATTTCGTCATTAACGAACAACAAGAAGGACAGTTAAAGGTATTCTTGAAAAAATAATGTGAGAAAATGAGACATAAATGGGTTCGAAGGTAAAGAGGATTGGACTTGTTTTTACAAGATTAACGTCAGTGGTTAAATGAAAATTTAATGTTTTCCATGCTTGTGGAAGGAGATGATACTTCTGTACCAACAACTAGCGTCGGTAGACACCTATCATTCTTTTATAAAAGACCAATCCTTCATAAATATGGAACAACGGTGCGCATCACTGGGCTAAATGAAAACCTTTGGCGCTGTTTTGGAATCATTCTTGCCGCTATCGCTTCTGGCTATGAAATTTACCCAAAACAATTTCACGACTACTGTGTGGAGACTAGAAAACAGTATATAAGATATTATCCATGGTGCATACAACGCACTAGTGACTGTCTACAAAATTTTGGTGTACAGAGCAGATATAATAAAAAACTCAATAATACCAATAGGACAAATGTGCCAGAAAACCTTCAAAGCTAAAAATAAAGGAATTATAAAAACGAGATTGAGACATACGGTGAAAACCTTAAGGCATGGAACTCATTTATATTAATTTAAATTTTTATGAATATCCTCAGATCAGTATATTCCTTTATTAAGAAAACTTAATCGAAAACAGATATCTAAACATGATAAAGATATCATAAATTTGTTAAAAGATTAATAAAAATGATGACGTATTTAGTTTTATCTTTTATTTCCTAATTCATGAAAATATATGTATTTTATAAGCCGATATAATAGGGGCCAGAGTTTTGTACACCTAGATTAGTTCAAATAATCCAATCTCTCTAAAATTTTGCCATGTTACACACATTAAGGCACTTTCTGTCCTTTGTTTTTTCTTCGTACTTTTTTACACTCGAATTTTTTCTCAGTCGTCTATTTTATCCTTATTTTTTATAATTGTGCGTGCTAGGTATTTTTTATATTGCAATAGATCTCATATAGATAAATGATAATTGTCTACCATTATTTCTAAATATGAAAATATCAATCCTGACAGAGTTTACAAACCACCTTGCTTGAAACTCACTTTTCAAGTGACAAGTCTAGGAAAAAGAGGGGGGGGGGGCAATTGTACCGAACCCTGACAAGCTTATAAAATGGAAAGAGGAAATCATTTCTGAGTTTGTACATTACCTATCTACGTCGGAAAAAATACACTTTAATTCTGAAAATTCGAATTGCCTCTATGAAAATTGTGCTGCTGTTATAAAATAAGCTCTCAAATATTCTGGTTAATGGTGTCCAGATATCGCCATATAAACCATCGATTTAAAATAAAAAACTGTTGGTTCAATCACGACTGCTTCAAACAGTTATTAAAAAGCAGATATAGGAAAATGATCAAAACCAATTATTCCCAAGACCTAATTGTCAGTTACGTACAAACCAGGAAAGAATATAGAACTCTTACACGTTACAAAAAGTTAGAAAATACAAATAAGATCATAGTAAATTTACAAAATATTTAAAAAAATACATCACGCACGGGTTGAAACAAAGCAGATTTCCCTCGTGAAGTTTAACAATAGATAAACTACATACTGCTAGCACAACACCACCCTCAATATTAAGAGAATAAATACAAACGGTAATCAGAAATCTTTCAGTAAAGTTAAATAATTTCCCGACGGGAAGCCTCTTCAACAGGTCTGCCGCCCTCTCAACGGAAAGAAAAACAAATACAGAAATATATCCGAATATAATGTATTAATTTTATTGAAAACTATTTACTATATCTAGTACTTAAGTAATTAATAATTTATAATGAATCAGAATAATTTTTACCTCAATCAATAAAATGTTAGTAGTCCAAGAAATAACAGGGGTGGGGCTCAACAGAACATATTTGCATGTATCTCGTATATTAAAGATCTCATAAAAACAATATTTGGTATTTAAGCTTCAAATAACGTGGTTTATTATATACCAGAGTATTGTTTTTGTAGCATTAGTAGAAGGGGGGGGGGTTGCTTAAGGCTGAAAACTGAAACACTTAGATATCTCGGTTAATATTCAAGAGAGATAATACATTTATGTAACAATATTTGTAGTACATTTAATTTGCAATAAGATTGTTTTTAAACACTTTCTCCACCCAACGTATAGTAACGGAGATATTTCGAATTTCCAAAATCCCCCCCCCCCCTGTAACACCCCTCCTTCCCCCTTGTCCGATTTCAGATATTAGCGAACTTGATCATTTTTTTTTTAACATAAAACGACTAAATATAGAGTTTGGTAGTGGTCAAACAATAATAATAATAAAATAGTTGCACGATCATGCAGTAATGCAGATTAAAACTGGAAATAAACTATCGGAGGATATAGATGTTACATCTGGATTGTTAGAAGGGGGCAGCTTTAGCCCTTTACTATTTATACTTTTTTTATCTGACATAATAACATTCTACGAAAACAATGGAGCTATAGGGATCTCAATCAATGCTTCAATCAATCAATGTTCGTGGCATAGTGCGCAGAGAAATCTTAAAATATTTGAAGAATATTGCACAATAAAGTCATTAATCTTGAACCCTCAAAAATCTAAAATAATAGTTTTTCATATGTCACCAAGACTAAAAAAGTTAAAATCCCTTTTTTGGTACGACAAAAAACTAGAATATGTCAAGTCGTATATATACCTTGGAGTTCCATTCTCATCCTCTGGAAAAATTTTAAAAGCAACAGAGCATTTCGTACAAAGATCAACAGCCGCCTGCTCACGTGTAAAAGAAATACATACTTGGAAAAGGGAAGAGCGACGCATGGGAAAAGAAGATTACACTTCTTGGGTCAATCATATCATCAGCCCTCCTGTATGCCTCTGAAGTCTGGAGCATGAATTACTTGGATAAACTGGAATCGGCCGAACGTGCATTTTTCAAATCTTTAGATTTCGGGCCAAAATGCACACCCAACTATATGGTTAGACTGGCAACCTAACTATATAGTTATACTGGAAACGGAGCCATATAGCATTTAAGGTGTTGAAAGAAATCCTTTATTTCTGTATTAAAAAATTGTCACTCTCTGAAAATAGAATAGCAAAGGAATGCTTTGGTAGACTAATAGCGTTGGACGCCAGTAGTTAAGGAAATATATAAATTGTAATTGGGCCTTTCAAGTAATAACTATAGCAATTTTAAACAGCGTGCGAGAATACTTTAGGGGTATCTTGTGTGAAACATATTTCCTAGCAAATACAATTTTAGAACAGGTAACAAGTTACATACTATCTACCGACGTCAATAGAGTATATAATTGATCATATGATACCCCTGTCATTATACCAGCCCCCAACCCGAAGATTATCTGAAATCCAAAGTGAATATGAAGAAAGTAAGATTAGTTAGCCAACTGAGGATTTCAAATAATGATTATTAGAAGCAGTATCACAATACAAAAATGAAAATAATAAAATCGAGAAACGTTAGTGAATGCTCCCAGGAATTTATATCGGACGGATTAAGACATTTATTATTGCAATGTTCACAATAATGCTATCATACAAGTGATGTCCCTGGAAAATATTCTCCACTTTGAGGAGTTTATAAACTGAAAATTATTTACTTATTTCTTTTAGCAGTATGCAACTAGGCAACGACATAGTATATAAAATTATCTCGCTTATTGAACACTTTAATCGTGAAACGTCTAACAAACTCGATTTACACGTCACAGGAAATAAATAAATAAATGTAAATATATATTATGTATAAATAGTATTCATCAGATTACGTTTATAACGTCAAAAGTTTAAGAAATACTTGAAAACATTATTTAAAAAAAAGAATTATGATTTTTATGTATATAGCAGGTTAACATTATGTCCTTTGCTCATGTATATTTTCTGTGTATATTATTAGTAAGATTACTAACACTAAATGGGCCAGGCTCAGGCAACAATATCTATATAATAGGCAATACAACCAATTCATCTGTCTATCTAGGTTTCTCTATGGCTTAGACGAGATATTGGGCCCCTTTCTCTTTAGAAACCTTCCTGTCATTACTGAACTGAGCTCATTGTAGACTAGCTATGGACTCCGTCACTTTCCGCTTTTTTTATTTGATCAATTTTAGCAGATTTCCCTTAAGGGAGGCTGTGTACTCATGACGCGATTTTTGAAACATTCTCACAAATGTCCATCTTTCCTACCCAAGAAATGACGAAAATGAGGTCCGTACAAAACTATATACAGTGTGTCAAAACTTCCCGTGCGACCCCCTTAAAATCTCAAATTATTTTAATACAAAGCTGAAACTTGGTGTGGCATAATCGGGACCCCTGAAGAATGCTTTCAGCCCATATTCAACCACCTAACCTTCTACAGCGACCATAAATTTGGAAATATCCAATGAAATGCGCTACTTTTTATGGCGGATTCTTGTAGATCTCCCTTATACACATTCCTGCATCAGCGGAGTTTCATGCTCAATTTGAGTTACTGACAACGAAGCCATTAAGCGGGAAAGGGGGAAATCCTTCAGTTTTGATCGACTAAAACGATAAAATATTTAATGTAGGTAGGATGAAAAAATGTAGGCTACGCTTCCACTATAATAATTTAATAACACGGCAAGCCGTGTTATTAAATTATTATTATTATGCCGTGTTATTAAATTATTATAGTGGAAGGGTAGCCTACATTTTTTCATCCTACCTACATTAGAAGTTACTTCCACCCCTGCCAGAATACCAACTCAGAAGATAAAATATTTACCTAACGTATATTCGAAATAGTTCATAAAGAGCTCAGCAAACACACAAACCCAAACACACACACACACACACACACACAAAAAACATACAGACTCAATTTCCTACATAGATATATTGGGAAATTATAAAATCTCTTTTAAAAAGCAGGTATTAAGTATGTAGTACACTTTAATATTTGTGTATATGTTAATGTCTTTTAGATGGCGTAGTACAGTGGTTATGTTGGGCTACCTTCAGTGAGAAAGTCACGTAGGTCGTGGGGTATCTGTAAATGATTTCGTCTCTTGTAGTCTGTCAGTATGTGTTTTATTGTGAGAGTCAAAGTGCATTTGGGCTGCGCCTCTTTTTTCATTAAAAAGCTAGAGAAGGAAGGAGTGGCCAATGCGGAGCCTTGTTAATATCACCTCCTCTCTCCGTGTATATGTAGCGCTTTTATTAGTCCGTGTGAATACTGTCGATTTAATTTGTCGTAATTTATTGTCTGTTTGTTGCCATTGTTATTCCCAGTCTTGTAGTACGTTAGTTGTTGCAGAATGTACTAAATCGTCTATTGTTAGTTCATTTGAGTCTACGTCAAGTTTCTGAGTCGCTAGTTTTGCTTGTTCATCATATTGCTTAGAACCTTATTTAAAAGGTATGAGTAAGTGATGACAAGCATTGGATGTTTCCAAAACCAGGCCTCGGTCGACTAATCAAATCAGAGATTCATTTCTTTCATCCCTAATTTCGTTTATTGCTTGAATCATGACCGCATTAGAAATGGATACATTATTCAGGTAGTACTCAGGATTGTTGAAACAAATGATAGTCATAAACAATAAAGTCTGTACAAATACATACATACATACATACATACACACACACACACACACACACACATATATATATATATATATATATATATATATATATATATATATAATTGTGTTAATGTTTTCGACCAGGTTATATTTATATATGGTGTTGTTTTTTTGGAGGTTTGGTCAATGTTGGTGAAAGAAGTTTATGCCATTTATTTCGAGAAAATCTGAAATGAAATTGCTGAAACTCTGACTGTGTCCCTAACAACGCTGACGAACCTACAATACAGAAATATACAGCAAACCTCGAGAACTGAAACATATACTTAGATAGAAATAGAGAATTTGTTGCAAGGTGAGATTAGAATTGCGTTATACCAGCATGTAGGAAATCTGCTTAGTTTGCCCAGCTCTTGCGTGACTAAGGGGGGGGGGCTCATCGCCCTCCCCGGCCCTCAGTATACCCTATTCTTTTCCCCACAGGTCATTCGCCCATTTTCCATGAAGCACACAATACTTGCACAGTCCCAGTAGTCGCTACCTATGATGTATATTGCTTTATTGGCCCCCAATAAAGCCGCCCTCCTTCCCAATCGGCACATTTCGAAAGGCTCTACTTTCAGTGGCCAAGAGTTAGGTAGATTTTTGTGAATTGATTTTACCTAGAGAGGCGCAGGCAGACCAGCAATAATTCAGAGAAGAATGTACACAGATGTTACTTGTTCTCCTTGCTCCTATTTCCTAGCTCTAGCCCGTTTAAAAGGTATTACAAATTAAATAGCAATTGAGCATTAACATACAGCATTAACATTTATTATACTCGTACGTGTGTGTGACTAACAATAATTGAATAGGAGTGCTTTTAGCAGATTTCCCTTAAGGGAGTTTGTACTCATGACTTGATTTTCTAACAATTTCCTGAATTGTCCATCAATCATACCTATCAGATGACGAAAAAATTTATATATATATATATATATATATATATATATATATATATATTGTAGACTAATATACATATACATATTGTCTGGTACTGCAATTTTTGTTTAATCGTTACCAAACTAGGTATATAAGCGTTTTATGTAAATCTAAAGATCAAGGTCGTTAAAGAATCAGAACGTGGGGAGGGGGAGGGGTTTAAAGGGGGAGAAATTTGAAAAATCTAAATACAACGTTATTATACGTCGGATCGAAAATTGTATAAAACTGCTCTCATTGAATTGAATTGCCTTTAAATGTTGTTTAAACATATTTTCTCTTATATGAATATTAACTGAGTTATTAGAGGTTTTTAGTATTTAGCCTTGAGTAAACCCTAACTCCTACTTATGCCATATTAACAACAAGCTGTTATACAATGAACAACTCTATTCTCTGCTTAAATAGCAAATGTTGTTTTCATGAAACCTTCATTATTGGAGATAATTGAAATTTTTCGTTTTCATCATTAAGTAAATCCCCACTCCTACTCATGTCGTATTAGCTATAAGCGGTGATATCATGAACCATTTGATTCCAAGGTTAAATGCCAAATACTGTTTCCATGGGACCTATATTATGTGAGATATATTCAAATTCGTTGTGCAATGTACCATACTCTATATTTAACCATTCCACGCAGCACTAAAGATCGTATTTGTTATTTGCAGAAATAGGACCAGAATAGGGAGGGAGGGTTTATAATCGGTAGGAGATTCGAGCATTCATAATATCTGAGTCATGATGAGTCGGGTCAAAAAAAATTATAGAACCATTCTTGTTAACACGTTGATCCGCTTCAATTGTTTCTCCCTGCATTCTTTCGTAACTCAAATATTAAGCAAGTAATTACGGACTTTTTACAATCTACTAGTAACTGTTGACGTTTGCGCACAACGAATTTTCATGTATCTCGCATAATAAAAGTTTGATGAAAACATTATTTTGTATTTAAGCTTAGAATAAAGAGGTTCATGTTATAGCAGGTTATTGTTACAATTACATGAGTGGGAGTGAGGCTTTACTGAAGGCTCAAAACAAAAAAAGTCCGTGAGGCAGGGGCTGCGTAAACTAAGCAGATTTCCCACGTGAAGTTATACAGTAGATAAATCTGCCCAATAACAACTGTAGTAGAAAGGGATCTCTTAACCTATACAAGAGGGACGAATAGTTACGGAAACGGCCGCCAGACCTCTCGGCGGAAAGTCCCGAACATAGCCGACTCCCGCCGACCACAGGCAGAATACAAAAGGCAAACATCTCGGTTAATATTCAAGATAGAGAATAAATGTATATAACAATATTTATAGTAAATTTAATTTGCAATAAGATTAATGCTGTACAATTTTTCGATCCGACGTATAGTAACGGAGATATTTCGAATTTTCAGCCGTTAAGGAACTTGATCTTTCTTTTTACATAAAACGACTAAATATCGAGTTTGGTAGCGATCAAACAAAAATTGCGTTAACAGACAAATATATATATATATATATATATATATATATATATATATATATATATATATATATACAGTTTTGAACGGACTTCATTTTCGTCATCTACTAGGTAGGATCGATGGACATTTGAAGAAAAATTTTGAAAATTCCGTCATGAGTACAACCTCAATAGCTGATTTCCCTTAAGGGAAATCTGCTGAAAAAAATCAATTATCTCTGCTTATATTCATATTAGAGAAAGTACTTTGCCGAAAGTAGTAAAGAGAGGAACCCGATATTCCTCATCTTTGATTTCCACGCCACAAATTAAATTAGTTCTCAATTCCGGAACGTATAGTGTGTTGTATTGTCGAACCGTGGTCTTTCCTCCGTTGATTTTCATTATCGTGGTTCCAATACCTCTAGATTGTGTTGAATAATTGATTGCCAGATTAAAGTTATGGGATGGTGTTGCTATGACAACATTAACCTCAAGACAAAAGTCATATTTGGAATTTTGAAATATTTTATTGGAACAATGTAAACAATTCTCCAAAAAATGGTAATCTAATATTTGTTTGTGCTTGACACGCTCCACCGCGTGAGTAATTGGCTCCAAAGGTATGACCATCCACTCCAATAGAATTTATCAGTTGTAAACCATGCATCATTTCAGCCCCACAAAATTATAGTGTTACCAATTTTCAATGAATCAATTGTTGAATATGGATATTAATTGTACTGGTGGGTGTTAATTTCTTCCAATTAAATAAATCTTCTTATAATCAAAATGTATTAGAAAAAAAATGTTTTTAAAGTGAATGAAGGATTTTTCCTCATTTTGAAAGTTTCAAGTAACGGCAATGATTTGTACCCATTTGTACTGGGGCTAAGTTTTCTATATTTAATAGTTGCAATTTTCTCATTAATAATAAGACCTATTATAGCCAGCACGCTCGAGTACAACATTTTTTTAGAGTACGCGCAGTGGATAATCAACATATCTTAGTTCTCTTAACTCCATAAAGGTGCAGATTCTTTACACCTTTCTCCTTCCTTTCCAGTTTCATCTTTATTCCTGAAATTTCAACTCATAGTGCTAGTCACACTGTTGCATTTATCCCTACAAAGTATTTTCTCTGACAGTTCACACTAAACCACTTCAAAGTTATTTCATCACGGAGACGATCTTTACACCACGCCGAACAGTGTACGATTGCCCTAATCTAGGTGAACAAAATTCCGGCCCATATTATATGGGGTTCTAAAATACATATATTCTTATGTTTTAATAAATAAAAGATAAAACTATACACATATCATTTTTATTCTTATTTCTTCTTTGTTTTTCTTCAAAATTTCCTTATTTTCTTTTCCTCTGATTTGCCACTCACAAATGTTCAGGCGGTAACTTATTGTTAAAAACATTCCATTTTGGGAATATAGGCATGTAAACTGGAGATACCAAATTGGTACATATGAGCGTCAGGCTCATTAAGCATTGATGTTAAATTCATCTCTTTAGACGTGGCCTTGCAGATATAATCTTCAAGTTGATCTATTTTCGCTTAATACATTACAAACCTTTTTTTTCTGTGGCCTACCGACGCTAGTTGTTGGTTCAGAAGTATCATCTGCTTCCACAATCACGGAAAACGTTAAATTTTCGTTTTACCACTGACCGTAATCTTGTTAAAGTCCATCACGCAGGGGCAGCGTAAACTAAGCAGATTTTCCACGTGAATTTTAATAATAGATGAACATACATACTGCTAACGCAACGCCACTGTGAATATTAGGTGAATAAATACAAAGGGTAATGAGAAATCATTCCACTCCCGTCGAAAAGCGTCTCAAATGTAAACAGACAGATCTGTCAACGGCTAACGGCTTTCAGTTATTGTTTTTCTTTCCGACACCGGAAAGAAAAACAATAACTGAAACATATCCGAATATAGCATTTTCATTTTATTGAAAAGTATGTACTATATCTAGTACTATAATTTATAATGAATCAGAATATATTTTATCTCAATCAACCAAATTTTAGTAGTCCAAGAATTTAAGCCGGGGGGGGGGTCACAAGAACATTTTTGCATGTATCTCGTGTAATACAGGTCTCTGGAAAGCAGTATTTGGTATTTAAGCTTCGAATAATACGTTGTATTTTATAACAGAGTATTATTTATGTAACACCAGTAGAAGTGGGGGTTTACTGAAGGCTGAAAACTGAAAAATGCAAATATTTCCGTTAATATTCAAGATAACGGATAAACGAATATAACAATATTTATAGTAAATTGTAGTTACAATAAGATTTATTCTATACACTTTTTCGATCCGACTTATAATAACAAAGATATTTCGAATTTTCAAAATTCTCCTCCTCTAACCACCCCCCCCCCCTTCCTCAACCGATTTTAGCCATTCACAAACTCGATCTTTCTTTTAACGTAAAACGACTGAATATTGAGTTTGGTAAAGATCAAACAAAAATTACAACCGCTAGAGAGGTAACATATAAATATATATATATATATATATATATATATATATATATATATATATATATATATATACTAGCTAAGATACCCGGCTTCGCTCGGGAAATCATTTGAGGCTAAGTGATGATAGAGTTGTTTTTGGGCAAGGCTTCAATGTTTACAACTTAACTTCCCGTCTGGGCGCATTGTTTTCCCGTGAGGGTCAGGCAGGCGATATATAGATGAGAAATTTTACTTTTGAAGAATAAATAAAAATGTGTTCCTAATGTATCCCTCTTCACTTTTTAACTTAGCTTTTTGAATACTTAATAAACCATAATCATAGGTAACATTTATTACAATTAAATTTCATCTATAATGAAACTTTCCTGTCAAAAACCAATCCGAGCACACACAGTTTTAGCATAGTTTTGTACATTAAATTATGTTCGTAATAGTAGAGCTCAGTGGAAATCACTTCCAGTAATGCCAGCATTTCACAGGAAATAAGTTAACTCAATTAACTGTTCCGCTCCAGCATTAGGGCTATCACCATTCTGGATTTTTGCTGGCTGGTGGAGGTCCATCGTCAACGGAAGGATCAAAAAGGTCAAACACCTCCACTCTTTATACTTCTTTATTACAGGCAAAGTACTTTCGGGGCGAACCGTCCCATCATCAGTGCTCTGTGACACAACATTATACTTTCAAAAACATGTAATATATATGAATAAATAAATAAATAAATGTAAAAGTCAACAAAGGTAGTCGAATATTAAAAACATTTAAAAAACAAACAAATATATAAAACGCAATGCAACACTTATGACTAAAACATTACAAATAAATAAATATTAAAAGCAAGAAATAACAAAATAACTAGGAGATGGAGAGGAACTGACCTAGAGTTGGTCCCTATTAAGCCGACATCTCCGGCGAGACTGGGAGCCTACTCGGGCCAGGGCAGCTACTGCAGAGGACGGAACATGCCTGAGCACGCCACCCTCCCCCCTAATATTAATATTCTTATCCTCCAGCATGTCCATCCTGATCCATAACTGCTCTACTATATCCATTTTCTTCCCTTTGCCAAGGTGGTCGAGCACCTCGAACTCAACGGCATTTGCTTCATGGCTTTCGTTTAAAATATGTTTACGTACCTCCGATGTCTTGGTGGAAAGGTGCTCTTTTAATCTGCTCCTTAGCTTCCTTCCACTTTGCCCCACATATGAGCTTCCGCAAGTCAAGCAAGCAACCCGATACACACCAGATCTATCCAGTGGATCGACCGCATCCTTAATCCTTGGGAGCATATGTTTTAGGGAGCTTAGACGAAGGCCAACCTTTTCCAGCATGCGTCCTATCTTCTCGGAAAATTTCCCTAGGTATGGGATGCTGAGTTGGCCCACAGGATTTCGAGTCTCTCTCTCGCCTTGTTTCAACTCATCTTGGACCATCTTTGTGAATCGGCGTTCCATGACTTTATCCACCATTCTCTCATCGTACCCGTTGGTTGTTGCGATTAGTTTTATGTACGTAAACTCGTTTTGAAAATCCTCTTCTGCCAACGGGATACTCAGGAGTCGGTTTATCAAGTACGTGATGCCTGAAGTTTTATATTGAGGATGGTGGTAAGAATCAGAAGGGATCATGATGTCAGTGGCGGTAGGCTTCCTATAAATGTTGAAGGAGTGAGACGACCCTTTCCTTGAAATAACCAAATCTAGGAAACTCAACTATCACCATTGTTTTCTTTAAATTATTGATTCAAAGTATTATTATATTAATTTATCTACCAGATGGATTAAATAATAGTATTACCGTAAAAATAATTTCGTTCATATTCAAAAATATAGGTGAGGGGAAGAGATCGTAGCCCTCCCTGAAAAAGAAGTAATACTTTAAATTATATCAAATTTAAATGGATATTGTCTTTTTTCATAATATCATTACCATTAACGTCTAATTGTTATTAAGGTACATATTTGTTTCAATAACATCAAGATATCGGCAAGATATATTAGCAGAACTAAAGAATTTGATCTCTATAACTTCCGCTATCACTCCTTGTTCCTATTCAGCATGACTTTGTTTATATAATACATTATACAAATTAAATAACGGAAATGCTCGTATAGTTTACATTTTTATTGTAAATAAATAACAAAGTTATTTTCTATGAAAAATAAATAAATGAGAAGGGGGCGACGGAGATATAGAACCTCACTAATCCGAATCATATTTAGAGTTATCACATGTGACTAAAATATAAAATCATTTGTCATAATATACATTCATTAAAACACTATAAATAAGTACTAATAAAATTAATGACTCCCACTATAGTTTTAGCGTATATCCGTTTACTTCATTTTACCAAAAAAGTGAATGCAACAAACGTTACTCTAAATAACAAAGTAAACAACTTTTGTTATGTGCATGTTTGCCGAGAACCTAATAGAGAACGAAATATGACAATTTTTCATTTCAAGCCTCCCTCATAACCCCAACTCCCGTTGGGACCTAAAAATTTTGATATAGCTTATAATCATCGAAGAATTAATAATTCACATACCGAGTTTTGTTGAGTTCGGTTCAATCGTTAGAGCCCAACAAAATTGTTGGCTTCCGCTTTAGTTTTTAATGTATATCTCGTTTATACTTTGTTTTACGGAAAAAGTGAATATAACAAATGCTATTCTAAATAACAAAATAAACAACTTATGTCATGTGCATATTTGCAGAAAAACCAGTAGAAAACAAAATACCACTGCTTTTAATTTTAGGCCTTTCCCCACAACCCCCACTCCTGCCCGTCCCTAGAAATATTGGTATAGCTTATGATAATTAAGGCGTCAGTGCTAATACACATACCGAGTTTTATTTAGTTCGGTTGAGTCTTTTGTGCCAAATGATATTGTTGACTCCCGCTATCATTTTTAGCGTATAACGCATTTAAACTTCGAAATACATATGACAACAAAGGTATATAACAAAGGTTACTCTAAATAACAAAATAAACAACTATTGTTATGTGCATATTTGCCGAAATGTAGGATGTAGAATTGGGCGGATGGAGAAGGCTGAAAATGTGATAACACCATTATATCACGTATTTAACAAAGGTAGTAGAATTTACAATTAGCAAAATTATTGATTATAGAATTTTATTAGTATATTCCCCTTAAGGGAAATCAGCTATTGACGAAGTATATGTGTGTGTGTGTGTGTGTATATATATATATATATATATATATATATATATTATTTTGGACCCAATTTTCTTATGTATTCCTGGTAGTTTAATGCAAGGGTAACTGAAAAAAAAAAAAGTCAGTCACGCAGGGGCTGCATAAACTAAGCAGATTTCGCGCGTGAAGTTTAACAATAGATAAATCTACATACCGGTAATACAACACCACCGTGAATATTAAGTGAATAAATACAAACGATTATAAGAAACCTCCTGACGGAAAGCATTTGAAATGTAAACACACAGTTCTGCCAACTCCTTTCCGGAAAGGAAAACAATTACTGTAATATATCAGAATGTAACGTATTAATATATTAATAATATTAATTTAATTGTAAACTATTTACTATATGTAGTACTATAATTTATAATAAATCAGAAAGATTTTTACCGCAATCAATCAAATTTAAGTACATAGTCCAAAAACTTAAGTAGAGATCACCAGAACATATTTGTATGTATCTCGTATAATAAATGTCTCTTGAGAACAATATGTGGTATTTAAGCTTTGAATGTTGTAGTTTATTACATAAACGAGTATTGTTTATGTAACATGAGTAGAAATGGGGGTTGGCTGAAGGCTGAAAAGTGATAAATGCTAATGTCTCGGTTAACATTCAAGATAGGGAATAAAGTCATATAACAATATTAATAGTACGTTTAGTTTTCTATAAAATTGATTGTATACATTTTTTCAATCCGACGTATAGTAACGGAGATATTTCAAATTTTCAGCCGTTAACGAACTTGATCTTTCTTTTTACATAAAACGACTAAATATCGAGTTTGGTACCAATCAAACAAAAATTGCGACCGCTAGAGCGGTAACAGACAAATATATATATATATATATATATATATATATATATATATACATATATATAATTTTGAACGGACCTCTTTTTCCTCATCTTCTAGGTAGGATCGATGGACATTTGAAGAAAATTTTCGAAAATCGCGTCATGAGTACGACCTTAATAACTGATTTCCCTCAAGGGATATCAGCTAAAACAGGATTCTTTGCCCTACACATTTTGTGGCTTAGTTACCATCTCTTCAAGGGCCATCCATTCCTTTTAAAAAATATATAAATCTATAGATATAGACAAACTATTTAGGAATAGAAATAGAAAAGAAAGAAAAGGAGTTCTGATTCACAAAAGACTGAAAATAGAACCATTCAATCATGGACGCTAAACCAATAGGAACAGCAATGGGCACAGGGTTTTTCAAAGCCACTACGAAACTCCATATGTAATTTAGTATTAAAACCTCACTGATTATAAGAGATTTAAATTTCTATTTACGAACAAGAGTGGGGGTTATAAGGGAATCCTTAAATGAAAAATTGTGATATTTCGTTTCTTATTTTTATTTATTTATTTATACAGGAGCACCCGCATCTTGGCGATTTGGCTCAAAGTTTCACAATATAAAATGAAAACAGAATTATAGAAAAATAACAAAAACTGAAACAACAAATAAAAAATTAAATACAACAAATATTAATGATTATTTGTTGTATTTAATTTAAATAGTAGTAATAACGACAATTAATAAACATAAGACATAAACAAACATAAATAAACATTAGACTAGTAATAAATACAACAATTTAAAATGGTTTTAATAAAAAAATTATGTTATTCCTATATACTAGTACATTTATATTATGGAAAATATTTCTATAATATCTGATTCTTTCTCATATCCATGCTTTGTCTAAAGAGTATAATAAAAGTTAACCCTTTTAAATCTTTTTAGGTATGCTGTAGACCTATTCTATTTTGTACTATATGTTTTTGTAAATGTTGATGTGTTTTAGATATGTTAGTATTTGTGGAATATATTGGCTGCTGACAATTACTTTTGATACTGCAGAGGTGGTTCTTTACTTCCATCCTGTCTGATTGCCATTTGTTTAGGATTCGGTGGTGTATATGTCTCACTATGTCTTCTTATAATAAGTTTGTTTGTGGTATATTCAGTTTGTTGAGTAATTAGTTTAGCCTGGTAGTCTGCTGCCGTACAAAGTCCAAGGTCCTCGTGTCCTGGCAGCCAATATAGGGTAATTGTATTTTGGTATGTTTGTTGTTTATGAATTTCTTCTGTTATGTTTAGTGCTATTAGGTGAGTGATGTGAATGTCTCGGAGGGTTAATAATGAACTAAGTGAATCTGAACAAATTAGTGTGTGTTTGGGCTGTGGTGATGTAGGTGTCATGTTTTTAAGTGCCAACCAAATTGCGTGGAGTTCAGCTCCAAGTATGCTGGCAGGTATGGCAACTTTTCTGAAAAAAACTTCTCTTTCTGTGACTGCTGCAGATCCGAATTGTCCGGATTGTCATTGCTCTTGGATCCGTCAGTATACCAAATAGAATGGAAGTTTTTCTTTGCTAAAACAGTTTGAAGTGATTTTTGTAGAATAGTGTAGATAATGTCTGATTTTTTAAACTTGGTTAACAATAGATCTACAACGTACTTTATAAGCCAAGGAGGTGTTTTAGGTATCCTTAAAGGGAATATATTCACGCTTTCAATACCAAATAGACCTTCACTTGTATTATATCTGATAGAGAAAGGGGATATGTGAGGGTTTGTTTCATATAGTGCAATGAATGGGTTTTGCAAAATTTCATTCTTGCAACATCCCTCAGGGAACGCTTGGATTCTGTTATAGTACTTTGCCATTAATAGCAGTCTTCTGCTTTGTAATGCTGGTTCACCAGCTTCAACAAGAATACTTTCAATAGGGCTCGACCTGAAGGCGCCTATTGCTAATCGAATACCTGTGTTATGATTTGTGTTGAGTATTTTGAGTGTATTGGGCTTGGCAGACGAGTATGCTATACTTCCATAATCCAAAAGAGATCTGATGTAACATCGATAGAAGTTTAACATTACTTTCCTGTCAGCACCCCATTTAGTGTTACTTAGGATTCTCAAAAAATGTAAGGATTTTCTACATTTGTTGACAAATCCTTTCTTATTAGCAGATTTCCCTTAAGGGAAATCAGCTATTGAGGTCGTACTCATGACGCGAGTTTCGAAAAATTTCTTCAAATGTCCATCGATCCTACCCAGGAGATGTCGAAAATGAGGTCCGTTCAAAATTATATATATATATATATTTGTCTGTTAACGCTTTAGCGGTCGCAATTTTTGTTTGATCGCTTCCAAACTCGAAATTTAATCGTTTTATGTAATAAGGAAGATCAATTTCGTTAATGGCTGAAATTGGACCTGTGGGAGGGGAGGTTTAAAGGGGGGGGATTTTTGAAAATTCTAAATATCTCTGTTATTATACGTCGGATCGAAACATTGTATAGAATCAATCTTATTGCAAATTAAATTTACTATAAATATTGTTTTATACATTTATTCTGTTTCTTGAATGTTACCGAGATATTTGCATTTATATTGTGTAAGTGGTCGGCAGAAGTCGGCCATATTCGGGACTTTCCGCTGAAAGCTAGTTCGTCCCTCGTGAATTTGTTTAGAGATTCGTTACTACTGCCGTTATTAGTAGGCAGATTTCTCTATTGTATAACTTCATGTGGGAAATTTGCTTAGTTTACGCAGCCCCTGCGTGACGGACTTTTAGTTCATATTGTTGACAATATCGTTTCTTATTAGTTTCTCGGCAAACATGCACATTGCAATAGTTGTTAGCTTTGTCATTTAGAGAAACTTTTGTTGCATTCACTTTTGTCGTAAAATGAACTAAACACGGGATATACGCTAAAACTATAGGGGGAGTCATTAATTTTAATAGTACTTATTTAAATGTTTTTAATAAATGCATATTATGACAAATGATGTTATGTTTTAGTCTTATGTGATAGTTCTAAGTATGATTCGGATTAGTGAGGTAACTTTGTTATTTATTTTCAAAAGAAATGTAAATTATAAGAGCAATTCCATAATTTAATTGTATAATGGATTATTTAAATAGTCATGCTGAATTTGTACAGGGAATGATAGCGGAAGTTGTAGGGAATCAAACTATTTGGTTCTGGTAATATATTATCTCCATATCTTGCTGTTATTGAAACAAATATGTACTGTTATAACAATTATTGGTAATATCATTATAACGTTAATGGTAATATCATTATGAAAAAAGACAATATAGATTTAAACTTGATATGATTGTTTAAAATATTACTTAGGTTGCAGGGACGGCTACAATCTCTTCCCCTCACATATCTTTTTGAATATAAATTAAATCAGTTTTAGGGTACCACTATTATTTAATTCCATCAGGTAGATAAATTATTTAAATAATATTTTTAATCAATAATTAAAGAAAAACAATGATGATAACCCTCATGCGGGAGCGGAAGTTGACGGGAGGCTAAAACACTTAATTGAGTTTCCTGTGACATACTAGCATTACTGGAAGTGATTTCCTATAACGAATATAATCTAATGTACAAAACTATGCTTAAAGTATATATGCTCGGATTGGTTCTTGTTATGAAATTTGTTCATTATAGATGATATTTAATTGTAACAAAAGCTATCAATGATCCTGGTTTGAATTATTCAAAAACGGTGAGTCAAAAAGTGCGTTACATTAAGAATACATTTTCATTTATTCTTCAAAATTAAATTTCTATTCTATTAGTCCCCAAAAGTTACCATTAAGGTTAGCTATTTCGGAAAAACAATACGTCGTTGAGGGAAGCGTAATTGTACTCCTGAAGTCTTGCTATAAAACGGCCATCATTTGTCAGTCAACAATGATTTCCCGGGCATCGCGGGGTACCATGACTAGTATATATATATATGTATATATATACTAACTAAGGTACCCGGCTTCGCTCGAGAAATCATTAGAGGCTGAATATTGAGGGTATTTTTATAGCAAGGCATCAATGTGTAGAATTATACTTCCTGCCTGGGCGTATTATTTTTCCATAAGGGTAACTGTGGGGACTTATAGAATAGAAAATTTAATTAAAAATATTAAATGAAAATGAGTTCCCGATCAATCCCTCTCTACTGTTTGACACACCGTGAGTAATTCAAATCATGATCATGGATAGCATTTATTATAATTAAATAGTATCTATAATGAACATATTTTCTGTCAAACCCACTCCGAGCACACATAGTTTAGAAATAGTCAGTTATAAGTAGAAAGAGATTCCAATAGTGCCAGCATTTAACAGGAAATAAGTTAATACAATTTACTGTGTGGGCGGGCATCCGTGCGGCTTTCCCTTCCGCTTGAGAATTATAACCTCACTAATACGAATTATACATAGAACTACCATATAAGTCGAAAAACAACATTATTACGCCTATAACAAAAAAACATTAATTATTACTAATACAATTGGTTACCCCCGCTATAGTTTTAGCGAATACCTCGGTTATACTTTGTTAAACGACAAAAGTGGATACATCAAAAGTTATTCTAAACAACAAATAAAAACCTTCTGAAATGTGCATGAGATAACTGGCTTCCAGGATAACCCCCCACCCTCCCCCCGTGTCATCCACAGAAATGTTAACATAGCTTATTTTCATGGAGGAGAGGATGCTAATTCACATACCGAGTGTTGTTCAATTCGGTTCAACCGTTAGTGCCCAATAAAATAGTTGGCTCCCGCTATAGTTTTGGGTGAATACCTCGTTTATACTTTGTTGTAAAAAAGTGAATATAACAAAAGTTACTCTAAATAACAGAATAAACAATTTTTGTCATGAGCGTATCTGCCGATAAACCAATAGGAAACGAAATATTGCTATTTTTAATTGCAGGCCTCCCCTAAAAACCCCACTCCTGCTCGCCACTAGAAATGTTGGTGCAGCTTATTATCATGTAGGGGTTACTACTATTTCAGATACCAAGTTTTGTTTAACTCGGTTGAGTCTTTTGTGCCAAATAATATTGTTGACTCTCGCTATAGCTTCTAGTGTATAACTCATTTATATTTATGTATACGACAAAAGAGTACATAACAAAAGTTACTCTAAATAACAGACTAAACAACTTTTGTTATGTGCATATTTACCGAAAAATCTATGCAAAACGAAATATCGCTATTTTTAATTTCAGGCCTCCTTTATATCCCCCACTCCAGTTTGATCCTAAAAATTTTAATATGGATTATAATCTTTGAACAATTAATGCTAATTTACATACCGAGTTTTGTTAAATTCCGTTCAACTGTTAATGCCCAATAAAATAGTTGGCTTCCGCTATAGTTTTGGGTGAATACCTTGTTTATACTTTGCTATAAAACAAAAGTTACTCTAAATAACAAAATAAATAACTTTTGTTATGTGCATATTTGCCGAAAAACCAATAGGAAACGAAATATTGCTATTTTTAATTTCGAACTTTAACTCCTGTTTGTCTTAGAGAATATTAATATAGCCTAAAGTCTAAGTTGGGCTAGTAGTAATATACATACCAAGTTTCATAAAACTCGGTTCAGCCGTTTATGCGTGAAAAGGTAACAAACAAACAAACACACGTGAGAGAAACACAATGCAGTTATGGTATGGTGTCCATGACATGTGAAACGAAAAGTTATCGTGAAATTTCGTGAAAGAAATCAATGTACAGACAGAGGTTACAATTTTATATATATATATATATATATATATATATATATATATATATATATAATTTAGAGTGGACCTCATTTTCGTCATCTCCTAGGTAGGATCGATGGACACTTCAGGAAATGTTTCGAGAATTGCGTCATGAGTACAACCTCAATAGATGCATTCCCTTAAGGGAAATCTGCTAAACCCATCAATCATAAGTAGCAACTAAGACTAACTTATTCTCTTCTTATCATCATTGTTTGGCGATTAACTCCTAATGTGTTACTTTAAACAAAAAGTAATCGTTTGCTTTTAAATATTTGGACTTAAATATTACTTTTCGAGACATGGTTAAACTTAGTCCGTCTCTGTATAGCGGCTGTGGAGGAATATGTTGTAAGCCCAGTTGAATGAACTTGACATTTTTATAGCCCTTGAAATATGGCTTATACCTGCTTCTATTGTGTTGCTCAAGCCAGTACCTGCACCCTGATGCTCAGGGTTCCCATTATCTGGACACTCATACAATTATCTTGAACAGTTATTTCTTAAATAGAGAGGAATATTTAAGGTTTTATCTATGACAATTCAGAACATACAACAATCAAATGTTGTTGGTGGATTCCGGACTCCAACAGATGGGAATGTGCTTAGTTTACACAGCCCTGCCTCACCTACTTATTATTATTGGAAGAATTTTGGCCAATTTATGGGTTAAACTAAATATCTCATCTCATCAATATATAATATCATTATTTCAGACATCTTGTTGGAAGCGAGATTGCGGAAGTTCTCTGACAGCATTCTTTCCCGTCCGTGGCAGTTTGACATAATAATGGTTTTCCTAAAAATATAAAGATTATACTAATTCCAGTACTAAATAATCCCATTATTCTCACTCATAAATTGGAGCTGGATACGTTAAATTCGAAAATTGTCTTCAAAGTTCATCACCCAGGAGCTGCGTAAACTAAGCAGATTGCCCACATGCTGGTATAGCACACTACTCATCTCATCTCACTACAAATTCTCAATTTCTATCTGAAACATCGTTGAGGAGATGACAGGGAAGGCACTGAAGGTTGAAAACATGAAACAACGAATAACACACTTAATATTTGAGCAAAGAAATAATATATAGATTTACAATTGTTTAACTAGATTAGTTCTATAACATTTTACGATACGACTAATTACAACATAGGTAATATGTACTTGGGACCCCTCCCACTTTACCCTACTATTCCAGCTCCGAATTCAGCCAATAACAAATGTGATATTTAGTGATGACTTTAGGCTATATTAATAATCTCATAGACGAACAAGACGGGCAGGAGTGGGGGTTATAAGGGAGGCCTGAAATTAAAAATAGATATATTTCGTTTCGTATTGCTTTTTCGGCAAATATGTACATTACCAAAGTTGTTTCATTTGTTATTTAGAGTAACTTTTGTTATATACATTTTCGTCGTATATCGAAGTATAAATGAGTTATACGCTAATAACTATAGCGGGAGTCAACCATTTTATTTGACACAAAAAACTCAACCGAATTAAACAAATCTTGTTATGTGAATTAGCACTAACTCGTCCATGATAATAAGGTGTACCAATATTTCTAGGGACGAGCAGGACTGGGAGTTATAAGGGAGGACTGAAATTAAAAACAGCGATATTTCGTTTCCTATTTGTTTTTCGGCAAATTTGCACACAAAAAGTTGTTTATTTTGTTATTTAGAGTAGCTTTGGTTATATTCAATTTTGTGATATAACAAAGTTTAAACGAGATATACATTAAAAACTAAAGCGGGAGCCAACAATTTTATTGGGCACCATCGAATGAAGCGAACTTAACCAAACTCTGTCTGTGAATTAGCATTAATTCTTCCATGATTATAAGGTATATTAAAATTTTTAGGTTTCAACGGGAGTTGGGGTTATAAAGGAGGCCTGAAATAAAAATTCACGATATTTCTTTTTTTTATTTGCTTCAAGGCAAACGTGAACATAACAAAGGTTATTTACTTTGTTATTTAGATAAATTTTTGTTATATACATTTTTTCGGTAACAATGTATGTAGCAAATCATTTGTGTAGAAATATTTATACAACAACAACCACAACAACAATCCAACATGAACAACAACAACTATTAACAATTCTTTCCAATATGAACTATAGGTATTTAAGTAATGCAATGTTGATAGAACTCATGCGGGAGTGGAAGTTGTCGCTAGGTTAACACATTTAATTGTATTAACTAATTTCCTGTGAAATGTATTTTTTTTCTACTCGCATTTAGTATTATGCATATAATGTTATGTTCGGATTGGTTTTTGACAGGAAATATGTACACTATAGATGAATTTAATTATAATAAATGCTATCCATGATTATGATCTGAGTTATTCATGGTGTGTGGAGAATGATTGATTAGGGACTAATTTTCATTTATTCTTCAAAACTAAAATTTCTACTTTATAAGTCCCCTACCTGACCGTTAAACCGGAAAACCATTAGCCCAGACGGGAAGTGTAGTTGTAGACATTGTAGCCTTGACAAATTAAAAATACCATCAACATTCAGAATCTAATGACACCTTAGATAGTATATGTATAATTGTAACCTCTGTCTGTACCTTGATTTTTTATCGAAATTTCACGATACTTTTTCGTTTCACATGCCATAGACACGATATAAACTGCTGAACCAAATTTGATAAAACTTGGTATGTATATTACTACTAACCCAACTTAGACTTTAGGCTATATTAATATTCGCTGAGACGAACAGGAGTGGGGGTTATAAGGGAGCGTGAAATTTTCGGCAATTAGGCACAAGTGTTTATTTTGTTATTTAGAGTAACTTTTGTTATTAAAATTTTGACATATAACAAAGCATAAACGAGATGTACACTAAAAACTAAAGCGGGAGCCAACAATTTTATTGGGCACTATCGATTAACAAAATTCTATATGTGAATTGGCATTAACTCTTTTATGATTATAAGCTATATCAAAATTTCTAGGGACGTCGCCATACTTCGATTCCTATTTGTTTTTCGGCAAACATGTGGAAGAACGAATAGAAGATATTCATTTTGTTATTTAGAGAACTTTTGTTACATTCACTTTTGTCGTAAAATCATGTAAACACAAGATATATGCTAAAACTATAGCGGGAGTCTACAATTTTATTAGTACTTATTTAAGGGTTTTTAATATATGCATATTATGACAAATGATGTAATGTTTTAGTCTTATATGATAGATCTAAGTATGATTCGGATTAGAGAGGTTATAAATCTTCGTCGCCCTCCTCCCATTTACTTATTTTCCCTAGAAAATAACTCTGTTACTTATTTACAATAGAAATGTAATCTCTTAAAGCATTTCCATTATATAATCTGTATAATGTATTATATAAAGAGTCATGCTGAATTTGCACAAGAGTGATAGAGGAAGTTGTGGGGAATCAAACTCTTTGATTCTGGTAATATATTATCTCATTTCCGATATCTTGTCGTTATTGAATCATACATGCACTATCATAAATTAAACGTTATTTAATAATATCATTATGACAAAAGACAATATGCGTTTAAACTCGATTTGATTGTTTAAAGCAGGGGCCTCCAAACTACGGCCCGAGGGCCACATCCGGCCCGCGGAGAGCTAGCATACTTGAAAACTCCTTTTAGAGAACATATTTTTTATAGCAAATTAAATTTAGTTTACTGAAGTATTCTAATTTTATGTTGAATAATTATTAATATGACATCTACATTGATATGGTCTGGGCTAACTACTCATAACATTGTTGAAGGCTTATTGTCATCGGGGGCTCAGGTTAGCCATGTGAGTTAAAGCGTTGACCTTTATTTCGCATGGTAAACCTAGAGTGGCGAGTTCGATTCTCGCCTGGGTAAAGGAAATTATTTAGTGACGGAATTCATTAAATAACATCCTAAAAATCCCACCCTGGCTAGAAAAGGGTGGAAACCTGTAGATAACCCCTCCCAATTAGTCTGAGTTGCAAAAAGCGGACGTTAATAAATAATAATAATAATTATTGTTATTGTTTTTGTGATAAGTTGGATAAAGAAAAACAGAATTGTAATGAGTAAAGACATGTATAATATGCAGGAAATTTAACTTCAGTATATAATAACATTAATAATATGCAGTGTTGCCGCTTTGCGGACTTTAGTCCGATTTGCAGCCTTTTTTAAACGTTGCTTAATTTTTCGGACTTTTTTTTTCATCAGTGGACTATTTCACTTTTTACCACCGGCAACAATGATAATATGGTTTTGGCCCTCGGAACTTACTGGAGTAATCAGTATGGCCCTAAGGCTGGAAAGTTTGGAGACCCCTGGTTTATAGTATTACTTAGGTTGCAGGGTGGGCTATGATCTCTTCCCCTCACATAGCGTTTTGAATATTACTGCAATTATTTTTAGAGCACGACTATTATTTAATTCCATTGGGTATATAAATTATTAAAACATTCAAAGCGTTTAATTTTTTGAATGAATAATTTAAGGAAAACAATGTTGATAACCCTCATGGGAGAAGGGAGATTGACGGGAGGCTAAAACAGTTAATTGAGTTACCTTACTTCCTGTGAAATGGGGGCATTACTGAAAGTGATTTCTACTGAGATTTACTATTAGGAAAATAATCCTATGTACAAAACTATACTTAAACTATATGTGCTCAGATCGGTTTTGACAGGATATATGCACATTATAAATGATATTTAATTGAAATAAATGCCATTCATGATTATGATTTGTATTGTTCACTGTGTGTCCAGAGGAATTGATTAGGAACACATTATCATTTATTCTTTAAAAGTAAAATGTATATTCTATTAGTCCCCAAAAGTTACACCAGGCTACTCCGGAATAACAATAGTCGTGGGGGGAAGTGTAATTGTACACATTGAAGTCATGCTTTAAAAATACCAGTCAGTCAACAATGATTTACCGGGCATCGCCGAGGTACCTTAGCTAGTGTACCAATATGAATATACAGTTCACAATCCAGAAAAAAATAGTAATTCTAATAGCGGTTTTTGCGATCTGGCTGCGGCAATAGGCAGTGGAAGCTGTAAATGATGATAATTCCCACAACCAAATCACTAACATGAATTTAGGAAAGGTTCACCAACAATCTAATCTTGTCAAAATTTAAATATAAATATCAATTTATTTATAAATAAATATTCGCCAATAATAAATATAAATTAAAATAAAGAGGCACAATTTAATAATATAAAGAGTGACACTTCTCTCTACTTAAACTAGATTACCATTAATGCAGTTTGCTGTTTAGCAGATTTCCCTTAAGGGAAATCAGCTATTGAGGCCGTACTCATGACGCGATTTTTGAAAACTTTCTTCAAATGTCCATCGATCCTACCCAGGAGATGACGAAAATGAGGCCCGTTCAAAATTATATATGTATATCTATATATATTTGTCTGTTAACGCTCTAGCGGTCGCAATTTTAGTTTGATCGTTACCAAACTCCATATTTAAACGTTTTATGCAAAAAGAATGATCAAGTTTGTTAATGGCTGAAATTGGACCAGTGGGAGGGGGTTTTTCGAAAATTCGAAATAGCTCCGTTACCATAAGTCGGATCAAAATATTGTATATAACCAACCTTTTTGAAAATTAAATTTACTATATATATATTGTTTTGTGCATTTATTCTCTATCTTGAATATTAACCGATATATTTGCATTTTATTAAATGTAATGGACGATGAGATCGGCTAATTACGGGTCTAGTAGTGCGTTTCCGTCAAAAGCTAGTTCGGTCGTTTCAGTAACTGTTCGACTCTCGTGAAATTTCTCTATTGTAAAGCTTCACGTGGGAAATCTGCTTAGTTTACGCAGCCCCTGCGTGACGGACGTTTTATAGAAGTTTTCAATCAGACTCAGAGAGATAGTGCAGGCGAGGAGCACTCTGACTGAGTGCGGGCTGAAGCTTGAAGGAGTAGCAAGATGTCCCTGGACCAGGGTCACCTGTCTAGACGATCTGAGATTGGACTGTTTTAGCAGATTTCACTTAGGGGAAATCAGCTATTGAGGTCGTACTCATGACGGGTTTTCCAAATATTTCCCCAAATGTCCCTCGATCCTGTCCAGAAGATGACGAAAATGAGAGTTCAAAGCTATATATATATATATATATATATATATATATATATATATATATACGTCTGTTAACACTCTAGCGGCCGCACAGATCAAGTTCGTTAATGGCTGAAATCGGACCAGTGGGAGGGGGGGGGGGTAGGTTTAGAGGGGGGATTTTCGAAAATTCGAAATATCTCCATTATCATACATCGGATCAAAACATCGTGTAGAACCAATCTTATTGCAAATTAAAGTTACTATACATATTGTTATTTACTTTTATTCTCTATCTTGAATATTAACCTGGATATTTGCATTTTTATTGAGTGTAACGGACGAGCTATGGTCCCTTCTACTCGTTCCCACCAAAAGCTGGTTCGGCCGTTTGAGTAACTGTTCGGCATTCCTATGGAGATTCTCTATTAGTTATACAATTCCGTGGGAAATCTGGTTAGTTTACGTAGCGATTTTCGAACTTTTTCTTCAAATGTCCATCGATCCTACCCAGGAGATGACGGAAATGAAGTCCGTTCAAAACTGTATATATATATATATATATATATATATATATATATATATATATATATATACTAGCTCAGATACCCGGCTTCGCCCGGGAATTCATTTGAGGCTGAATGGTGATGGTATTTTTTTGGCAAGGCTTTACTTTGTTCAATATTTTGATTTACATCAATATTTACCCGTCTTAGTGTTTAGGGTTAATACCCGTCGTTTCTGTGAATTTGTTAATAATAAAATTGTTTTTTTTATGTAAGACATCACTGTCCTCCATATTGTCATATTTCCCGTTTCCTGTGCATTATGCATAGATTTGAATAATTAAGGACAAAATATTAACATACATTTGAATTAATTTTTCCAGGTGAGGTACCTGATAGTTCATAATGAAAAGAATTGTTGAGCAAAGTTTTCTAAATAAACAAAATAACAACTTTTGTTATGTGCATATTTGCCGAAACCCCAATAAGAAACGAAATATCACTATTATTAATTTCAGGCCTGCCTTATAACCCCCGTCCCTAGAAATGTTAGTATGGCTTATTATAAGGAAGGCGTTAGTGTTAATGCACATACAGAGTGTTTTATTTAGTTCGGTGAGTTTTTGTGCCAAATAAAATTGTTGACTCCTGCTATAATTTTTAGCATGTAACGCCTTTATAGTTCGGTATTTGACGATAGTGTATATAACAAAACTTTCTCTAAATAACAAAATAAACAACTTTTGTTATGTGCATATTTGCCGAAACCCCAATAAGAAACGAAATATCACTATTATTAATTTCAGGCCTGCCTTATAACCCCCGTCCCTAGAAATGTTAGTATGGCTTATTATAAGGAAGGGGTTAGTGCTAATACACATACCGAGTTTTATTTAGTTCGGTTGAATCTTTTGTGCCAAATAAAATTGTTGGCTCCCGCTATAATTTTTAGCGTATAACCTCTTTATAGTTCGGTATACGACAAATAAGTTTATGACAAAAGTTACTCCAAATAACAAAATAAACAACTTTTGTTATGTGCATAATTGCCGAAAATGCATTAGGAAACGAAACATCGCTATTTTTAATTTCAGGCCTCCTTTATAACCCCCACTCCTGTTCGTCTCAGAGAATATTAACATAGCTTAAAGTCTAAGTTGGGATAGTAGTAATATACATACCTAGTTTCATAAAATTCGGTTCAGCCATTTGTGCGTGAAAATATAACAAACAAACACACACGAAAGAAACAAAATGCAGTTATGGTGTCTATGACATGTGAAACGAAAAGTTATCGTGAAACTTTGAAAAAAAAAAATCAATGTACAGACAGAGGTTACAATTTTATATATATATATATATATATATATATATATATATATATATATATAGATTTTCATCGTCTACAAGGTAGGTTCGTTGTTCACTTGTAACATTGTTTCGAAAATTGCGTCATGAGTATAATCTCAATAGCTGATTTCCCTAAAGGATACCTGTTAAAAGTCCAAATATCACTGTTGATAATCGAGCTACAGAAAAGTCATTTGAGGCTGAATGCTATTTTCTTTGGCAAGGCTTCATTGTGTACAACTGTCCCGTCTGTCCATATGATTTTCCCGTAAGTCTGTGGTAGGGGAATTATAAATTAGAAATTTTAGTTTTGAAGAATATATGAATATAAGTCCCTAATCAATCTCTCTCCACTGTTTGACACACCATGAAGAATTCAAATCTTAATCATGAATAGCGTTTATTATAAATGAATATCATCTATGTTCATATTTCCTGCCAAATACCAATCCGAGTATATATTGTGAAGCTTTATTTTAAACATAGTAGTAAATTTGGGTAGAAAACAATACATCTCGAACGAAATAAATTAACACAATTAACTGTGTTAGCCTCCCGACAGCTTCCGCTCCCACTTGAGAGTTATCGAGATTGCTTTATTTAAATTATTTATCCGAAACATGAAAAAATCGAATTTTCTAGTAATTTATATACCTGGTGTAAATAAATAACAGTGGTACCCTTAAAAAAAATGTAATTTATATTCTAAAAGCAAGGTGATGGAACGAGCCCCGCCCACAACCCAAAATCATATTGATTTTTAAGCGCATGTTGTCTTTTGTTATTATGACATTACCAAGTAACGTTTAATAGTTATAGATAGTACTTAGTCATTTCAATAACGCCAGCATATGGGAGGAAATAAGATAATTTATACTAGAATCCGCACAACTTCCGCTATCACACAGTATGCAAATTCAGCATGACTTTGTTTAAATAATACTTTATACAAATTAAATAATCGAACTGCTCATATAGTTTAAATTTTTATTGGAAATAAATGATGAAGTAAATAAAAAATAAATAACAAATGAAGAGGGAAGGGGTCGGAGATTTGTAACCTTCCTTATCCGAATTATACTTAAAACTGGCATATATGTCTAAAACATCATTTGTCATAATATGCCTATATTAAAAACACTTTAATAAGTGCTTCTAAAATCTTCGTTTCCGCCTTAGTTTTCAGCATATAACTCGTTTGTACTTCGTTATTCGACAAAAGTAAATATAACAAAAGCTACTCAAAATAAAAACCTATGCGCATGTAAGCCGAAAAACCAATAGGCAACGAAATACAGCGATTTTTCATACAATGCCTCCCCTGCTACTGGTAATCCCTAGAAATTTTGATGTAGCTTATAATCATTGACGAGTAAATGCTAATTCACATGCCGAGTTTTGTTTAGTTAGTTTTAGTCATTAGTGCCCAATAAAATTGTTGCTTCGCGGTTTCGTTTTTAGTCTCTACATCTTGATTATGCTTTGATATACGACAAAGGTGTACATAAAACAGTTACTTTAAATAACAAAATAAACAGCTTTTGTTATATGTATGTTTGCCGAAAACCCAATAAAAAGCGAAATATCACGATTTTTCATTTCGGGCTTTCCTCATAACTCCCACTCCTATTCGTTCCTAAATATGTTTGTATATCTCATAATCAAAAAGGTATTAATACTAACCCACATACGAAGTTTGGTGAAGGTCGGTTTAGTTTTTTTTGCCCAATAAAATTGTAGACTCCGTCTATAGTTTTTAGCGAATACCTTATTATACTTCTTTGTGCGAATAAAGTGTATATAAAAATTGACTGTAAATAACAAAATTAACAACTTTTTTGATGTGTATATTTGCCAAAAAAACAATGGAAAACAAAATATCGCTATCTTTAATTTCAGGCCTCCCTCATAACCCCAAATCCCGTTCCTCTCAGGGAATATTAATATATCCTAAAGTCTAAGTTTGGTTAGTAGTAATATACGTTCCAAGTTCCGATTTATAAAATTCCTTTATGCGTAAGAAGGTAACAAAAAAAAAACAACAAGCAAATAAACAAACAACAGAAACAGACACCAAAGCGACAAATTTCAGATTTCGTGCCTATGGCATGTGAAACGAATGAAAAAAAAAGTATTCGAAATTTCGAGGAAAAAATCAATATACAGACAGAGGTTACAATTTTATACTTATCTATCTATCTAATATATATATATTTATATATATATATATATATATATATAAAACAATATTTAAAAGAAATTGGATTTTCAACAAGATAGGTTGTATACTATTATTGAAGCCGACTTACAATAAAGGAGATTATTGAATTTCTAAGTTCCCTCTCTAAATCCTCCTCCCCTCGTCTTATTTCAGCCATTAACGAACTTGGCATTTAGTCTTAAATGAAACGCTTAAATTTAGACTCACCGAAAATGATACATATGTATATAATTTTGAACGGACCTCATTTACGTTATCTCCAAGGTAGGATCGGTGGAAATTTGGAAGAAATTGTCCATACTCCAGTCGTGATTTCAAACCTCTCCGGGGGCTCAATGCTCCCCTCAAGACAGGGAGAATGGAACCAACCCCCCACCACTGCCTCCTTTCTAGCTAATAAAGAGGTATCCAGGCTCCTCTCTCAGTTCTTACTTGGCCACCGTCCTAGGTATAGCAGGTCCTTTTCCAGTTGTGTGCAATTTTCTCCAGAGTACTTTTACTGGTCATTCTGTATTATTGTGGAGGTCAGTGTACATTTTACTTTCATTGATATTTAATTTTTCACTTGGTATTAGATATAGTTCATATATATATCAGTGGCGGCTCGCGTATAGGCACTGTGGAACTGCAGCACCCCCAATTTCCACTTGATATTATCTATAACATTTAATATAATCAGCCTTTTTTCTTTAATTCTTTCTTTATACTTGTATAATATATAATTCTTATTAGGTCAACGGCATCTGTGGAAGTGAGTAGAGTTTTAAATCAAGTTAAAATACTATCTTATAATGTATCTGGTATAAAAAATAAAATTAACGATTTAGATTTTTTTAAGTTTGTTAAAAGTTTTGACATTTTCTGTTTAATAGAAACCCCTGTAGAGAGTAAAGATTTTGAATGGGTGGAAAAGTACTTTACTGGTTTCGTTCTGCACTGGGTTAAAGCTAATAGAGAAAGTGATTTTGGAAGGGCTAAGGGGGGTTATTTGATTGGCATAAAACAGGACAGGCATTTGCTAAGTATTTTTAAAATAATGGAAATAAATAATAAAGTTTTATTATATTGTAAAGTCAGTGAGGGATTGGATTTTTTATATATTCCCTATGTATATAAATGGGTTGATGTGGGATGAGGATTTCAATGAGGTAGAACAAACAATAAATCCTAATTCAAAATATTTGTTGATTGGGGATATGAATATAAGGGTGGCTAATAAGCAGACCATTCCATAAGAATTATTAAACCCAGATTAATCATTAGATCAGATAAGACATTTTAGGAAATCGAAAGATCTGATTTTAAATAAAAAGGGCGAAACGTTTTTAAATCTGTGTGATGACAACAATCTAGTTATATTGAATGGAAGAACAAGGGGAGATATGAATGGAGAGTTTACTTGCATTAAGGAAAATGGTAGCTCTGTCAACGACATCTGTTGTGTATCTCTTGAACTATTAGAACTAATAGAAGATTTTTCAGTAATGCCACACTTTTATTCTGATCATATGCCCATAACTGTGTCACTAAAGCTACAAATGAATAAAAATGATGTCATTATCCCTCTACTTCCAAAGTTGAGCTGGACAAAGATAGATGATAAGTATTTTAAGATTACTTTGGAAAATAAGATGGAGCTTTATAATTCTAAAATTAGAAATGTAGAAGAAAATATAATTAAAATTACAAATTTAATTAAAAATACTTCTTGGATGGGAAAAAGTAACAAAAGACTGTGCTATAAAAGTCCTTGGTATGATAAAGAGTGCCAACTTTTGAGGACAAAGTCCTTTAATCTTTTAAAATTATTTAGAAAAAGTAATTTGGAATGGATACGATTTTTATACATACAAGCTAATTACAAATATAAAAAGGTGTGCTCACAAAAGAAAAAAGACTATTACCAAGAGATAACTGATAAATTTTTGGCAGTAAAGGATGGGAAGGATTTCTGGAACTTAGTCAAATCTTTCAAGAAAAAAGGTACTCATAATGTTGGAGATATAGGTTTCAGAAAATCATATTCGACAGTCGATAATCTATTTACATTATTTAACATAATTAAAATAAAAACTGCCCCCAAAAGGAAAAAAACTATACTGCTTTTTTGTCGACTTCAAGTCTGCATTTGACTCGCCTGACAGAAGAGCATTGTTTTATAAGCTGTCAACTATAGGACTCTCATCAAAATTCATAAATATTTTACAAGCTTTATATAAAAACACTAAATCTGCAGTGTGGACAGACAAAGGAGTTACTCAAGACTTTGAAACAATCTGTGGTTTATTGCAGGGATGTTTAATGTCACCTCATTTATATATATACTACATAAATGATGTTCCAGATTTTGTAGGTGGTGGTATATTTATTGCCGGAGTTAAAATTAATTGTTTAATGTATGCCGATGACATCATATTTTTGGCTGAGGAACCTAAAGTTCTGCAATATATGATAAACAGAATTAGTGAATATTGTGCCCTATGGAATTTGACAATAAATTTGCAAAAATCAAAAATTATGATATTCAGAAAAGGAGGAAAGCTGTCAAAAAAAGAGAAATGGTATTTTAGAGGCTCAGAAATAGAGGTAGTAAATGAATATAAATATTTAGGTATACTACTCACTCCTCGACTGGTATATAAATTCGGATGGGTTAAAGTGTTCCAGACTATTCTAAGAATAATAGCATCAAAATTGGGAGGCTTTTTATACTTTACTACAATTGATTTGGGAGAGGGGGGTTGATATGTCGGTTTTATTTGTAAAATTGAAAGAATTGTGTTTAGAATTTATTTACCGTCCTAGAACAGTATTCATATTTAAGAACTAGAAAAGACATTATTTGTGTTTCATGAGTGTAAGTGGTAAATTAAAACATCACTCGATTCAAGTGCGACATGCTTGTATATATTGCAATTATATGAATCTTGGCAAGAGGGCTAATTCATTGTTTACAACCACCCATATGAGCGGGGGGGTATATTTGGGGGGGTCGTCGATATCTTTGTTAATATTGATTTTATCAGTTATCTTTATTAATATTTTATGGAAAATGTGTTCTTCTGTTCTGACTTGGTGCTTTTGGTGGCCAAATAATGCTCCATAAGAATGCATCACGCAAATTATGAAATGTTTTATATATTCATAAAACGTTATAAATTTTTTATTTTGTTAGGGAACGAACTGTATCACCAAATATGCTATATAATTCTCTACCATTAATAGGAATAGCGATTGGAATAACCTTAACACTCTATGCGGATGCGATTTTTTGAAAATTCCTCACTCCCAGGTGTAAATGTTTATCAAAATATTTCATATTAACGTCAATAATATTATACATTTTTTCATAAATAGGCATAAACAAATTAACCAGAAGCAATTTATTGATAGGAACTCGGCAGAGTTCGGCCACAGTTGTGAGCAATATATATATATATATATATATATATATATATATATATATATAAATATATATATACAGGGTGTTCCCAAACCAAACGGCCAAACTTTAGGGATCGATAGAGGATCGAAAAACTAAAACAAAAAGTCCTCTGGCATATGCCTCGTTTTCGAGAAAATCACAAAAAACTAAAAATAGTTGTGCAAAAACTAGTTAAGGCCAATGGAAGAGCGGATTTTATTCCTTGAATGAATTTTAGCAATAAATGTTATTCCAATACAATTATTGTATTCTAATCTTATACTAACAGAAAGGTAATTGAAAAAAAAAAATATTTTTTATTAAGAAAAAATAATAAATACTTTTTTATTCAAATATTCATAGTATAAAAAAAATTACCTATTTAAATTAGATAACATTATGAACAATAACTGAAGATTAAAACATAAAAAAAGATTAAAAATTTAGAAAATTAGTAAAATAATTAAATATTCTTACTTGGAAAACATAAATGTTTCAGTTTTTATATGGGTCTACCTAAGTGAGAAAAAAAACCTGAAAATTTTGAAGGTTTTACCTTCTCTAAAATTACATCGTTAATTTCTAAAGCGTCAACGTAAATGTTGTTCGAAGTGCTGGCAGCGAGAGCGCTGCAATACACGCATCACATCGCGTACTCACAGATCGCACTGCATCTAAACATTGTTCTGCGGTGAGCTGGTTGCAAACCATTCTGATGCGCTCGATGAGGTCATCCCTTGTGCGGACGGGCTCTCGGTAGACATTTTCTTTCACGTATCCCCACACGAAGAAATCTAGGTCCGGAGACCGGGGAGGCCAAGGCACCGGCCAACCTCGTCCTATCCAGCGACCTGGGTAGTTGATGTCCAACCAGTCTCGTACGACCCTTCCGTAATGTGCAGGACAACCATCGAGTTGAAACGAGCTCTCAAGCCTTGTTTCCAAAGGGATATCTTCCAAAAGTGCCCGTAAGTCATTCTCCAGGAATAGAGGATAACTTTCAGCGTAAGTCGAGCAGGTAAAAATACGGGACCTATTATGCGATTATAACAAAGACCGACCCACACGTTTACAGAAAACTCATGCTGGTAGTGAAATTCTCTAACAGCGCGGGGATTTTCATGTGCCCAAAGGTGGTAGTTTCTTTGATTGAATATGCCCGCACGTGTAAAAGTCGCTTCGTCCGTCCAGATTACTTTCGAACTTAAGTTTACATCGTTTTGCAATTGTTCTTTGTTCCAATTACAAAAATTTAATCGGTGGGGATAATCAGCGAGTATTAAATTTTGTACCTTTTGTACATGGTAAGCATGCCTGCTGTCAGCCCTTAATGTGCGCCAAATGGTTGTCTTTGGTATGCTTAGAACTGAAGGACCCAGTCTCTCGAAGCCTTGTGAAAGTGCTGGTAAAAACACCTCTGTGTGGGGTTTCTCGGTCAGGAAACCGTCTGCGATATTCCCGAACTGCCTGACGTGCATTGCCATCGCAGAATCCGTAGACGTAGACTATGTCCGCGTATTCAGCGTTGGTAAATCTAGCCATATTTGTTGACTTCACTGAACAGTACTAGCAACACCACTAATGTGAGAATGCGAGGCTGGATTCCCCCCAAAAAGGATTAAAATGATAGTAAACATTTTAATCCTTTCTTTTTAAGTTTAAACACTCAACCTAGACGTTTTATTGATAAGGAAGGCGTGAGAATATTCATGTTTTCTAAATTTACTCCTCGTAAATTAAAAAAAGCCAATAGTTTTTTGTAATTTAAATACATTATTAAAAAAAAATAAACTTTTTGCACAACTATTTTCGTTTTTTTGTGATTTTCTCAAAAACGAAGCGAAAACGAGGCATATGCCAGAGGACTTTTTTTCTTAGTTTTTCGATCCTCTATCGATCCTTGAAGTTTGGCCGTTTGGTTTGGGGACACCCTGTATATGTACGGAATACGGGAATTCATTTGAGGCTGAATGGTGATGGTATTTTTTTTTTGAAAGGCTTTATTTTGCACAATATTTTGACATTTACCCGTCCCATTGTTAAGGGACTATACCCGTCGTTGCTGTGGATTTGTTAATAATAAAATTCATTTTTTATGTAAGACTTCACTGTCCTTCATATTGCCATATGTCCCGTCTCCTGTGCATTATGCATAGATTTGAATTATTAAGGACAAAATATTAACATAGATTTGAATTTATTATTCCTGGTAGTTGATATTGTAAAGAATTGTTGAACATATCAATATTTCTACGCAAATTACTTGCTTCATACATTGTTCCCGAAAAAATGTATAAAACAAAAGTAACTCTAAATAACAAAATAAACAACCTTTGTTATGAGGACGTTTATCGAAAAACAAATAGACAATGAAATATCGCGAGTTTTTATTTCAGGCCTCCCTCATAAGCCCGACTCCCGTTTGGACCAACAAATTTTAATATATATATATATATATATATATATATATATATATATAATTGTAACCTCTGTCTGCTCATTGATTATTTTCGCAAAATTTTACGATAACTTTTCGTTTCACATGTCATAGACACCATAACTGCATTTTGTTTCTTTCGTGTCTGTATGTTTGTTTGTTACCTTTTCACACATAAATGGCTGAACCGAATTTTATGAAACTTGGTATGTATATTACTACTAACCCAACTTAGACTTTAGGCTATGCTAATATTCTCTGAGACGAACGGAAGTGGGGGTTATAAAGGATGCCTGAAATTAAAAATAGTGATATTTCGTTTCCTATTGCATTTTCGGCAATTATGCACATAACAAAAGTTGTTTATTTTGTTATTTGGAGTAACTTTTGTTATATACACTATCGTAGTATACCTAAGTATAAATGAGTTATACGTTAAAAACTGCTGCGGAAGTCAACAATTTTATTTGACACAAAAAAATCAACCGAACTAAACCAAACTCGGTATGTGAATTAGCAGTAACGTCTTCCTTATAATAAGCCATACTAACATTGCTAGGGACGGGCAGGAGTGGGGGTTATAAGGGAGGCCTGAAATCATAAAGTGATATTTCGTTTCCTATTGGGGTTTCGGCAAATATGCACATGACAAAAGTTGTTTATTTTGTTATTTCACGTAACTTTCGTTATATTCTCTTTTGTTTTATAACAACGTATAAACGAGATATACACAAAAAACTAAAGCGGGAGTCGACAATTTTATTTGACACAAAAGACTCAACCGAACTAAATAAAACACAGGGTATGTGTATTAGCACTAACGCCTTCCTTACAATAAGCCATAGTAACATTCTAGGGGCCTGAAATTAAAAATAGTGATATATCGTTTCCTATTGGGGTTTCGGCCAATATGCACCTAACAAAAGTTGTTTATTTTGTTATTTAGAGAAAGTTGCTCAACAATTCTTTTCAATATGAACTACCAGGTACCTCACCTGGAAAAATTAATTCAAATGTATGTTAATATTTTGTCCTTAATAATTCAAATCTATGCATAATGCACAGGAAACGGGAAATATGACAATACGGAGGCAGTGAAGTCTTACATAAGAAATTAATTTTATTATTAACAAATCCACAAAAACGACGGGTATTAACCCTAAACACTGGGACGGATAAATGTCAAAATATTGTGCAAAGTATAGCCTTGCCAAAAAAAATACCATCAACATTCAGCCTCAAATGAATTCCCGAGCGAAGCCGGGTATCTGAGCTAGTAGCTTATAATCATGGAAGAATTAATGCTAATTCACATACCGAGTTGATGATATCACGGGATATTCTATATGCTAATCATTATTAATTGCTATTTTATGTGCTCACAAATTACAGTGTATTTGAAAATTCTGTTATAGGAAGATTCTGAAAAGAATTAACTCTGTTGTTTGGCAGTCTTCACTAGAACTGAGCCTCCGGAAATGGAAAAATATAGCCAGGACGAAATACTTTGCGATGTATGTCGGAAGCTGTTATTAACTCGACCATATTCGCCTCTTCTTCGTTGTGTGATATGTTACAGCTATTACCATCGTACATGTGTTCCCACATGGGACCCTACCACAGAAAGGTGGAATTGTCCAATTTGTACGTCGGCCTTTATGTTCATCAGTAAAAATTGGTGAGTACTATTTAAGATAATGTCCTTTCTATATTTTTAAAATTTATTTATTTCTTTTATTTTCAACAATATATAAATATTACAAGCAAACGATGTGTATGATAACTATAACAATTGTCTTAATCATTGGTTTGAGGTGGAGATGTGTCCACTGACAATACCCACATTGGATTATATTATATTGGAGTTATAATTTTCACTATGCAAGAAGATCGATCTCTTCAGACGTCCTCTTGGGTTTTCAGGAATATGAGTAGATGAGAGTGATTTTGCTGAAGGATTAGGATGTCTGTGAAGGGGAGAGTGGAATGGCTGGTATCGGGATTTTGCGAGGCTATGGATAATAGGAATGTTGGGGTTATTACGGAGAGTTAAATTGGATACGTTAAATGGGGAATCATTAATGTTGCCGAGTATTCTGGATTGGTGGGATTGTATTTTGTAGGAATGTTATGGTCTACTGAATCCATACTGATCTGAGTACTGTCGTGTAAATGAATCGTTGCTATGCAGTCATACTTTAGATCTATTATCATATAAACATATAAAAGTTTGTACCGTCGATTCAATTCTTGTCTTTTCATCTGTTGTGAGGTTTCCTAGTTTGTCGCTTATCTAATGTAAGTCATATACTTAATTTGTGATTAGGAATTAGTGCGCTATTGAGTGTAACTGGAGAGCAAATGAAACGCCGGAGAGAAATTGTTATGCGACCTGATTTGCTTCTGTATATATATATATATATATATATATATATATATATATATATATATATATATATATATATATACTACCTAAGGTACCCGGCGACGCCCGGGAAATCATTGCTGACTGACTAATGAATGTATTTTTATAGCAAGACTTCAATGTGTACAATTGCACTTCCCTCCACGATGTATTGTTTTTTCAAAACAGCCAATCCTAAAGTGTAACTTTCAGGGTTAATAGAATAGAAATTTTAGTTTTGAAGAATATATGAAAATGGGTTCCTAATTTATCCCTCACGACTTTTTGACTCACGGTTTTTGAATAATTCAAACCATAATCATGGGTAGCATTTATCACAATTAAATGTCATCTATAATGAACATATTTCCTGCCAAAAATCAAACCAAGCACAAATAGTTTTATACATAGGATTATATTCGTATTAGTAAGCCTCAGTGGAAATCACTTCCCGTCGTGGCAGCATTCCACAGGAAATAACTTAACTCAATTACCTCCCGTCCATTTCAGCTCTCGCAGGAGCGTTATCATCGTTATTTTCCTTAGAATATTGATTCAGAATATTATTTTAATAATTTATCTCCCTGATGGAACTAAATAATAGATCCCTAAACATAATTTCATTTATGTTCAAAAAGCTAGATGAGGGGAAGAGAGCCCCCCTGCAACCTAGTAATACTTTAAACATTCATATCGAGTATATATTAAATACCAGAAATGCTCTTATAGTTTATATTCTATTAGAAATAAATAAAAAAGTTGTAGGGAAAATAAATAAATAAATGAGGAAGCGACGGAGATTTATAAGCTCACTAATCCGAATCATACTTGCAAATATCATATAAGACTAAAACATAACATCTTTTGTCATAATATCCATTTATTAAAAACACTTAAATAAGCACTAATAAAATTAATGACTCCCGCAATGGATTTAGCGTATATGCCGTGTTAACTTCATTTACGGCAAAAGTGAATACAACAAAAGATACTTTAAATAACAAAAGTAAACAACTTTTGCTATGTGCACGTTAGCCAAAAAAAAATAGAAAATGAAAATTGCAAATTTTTATCTCAGGCCTGTCTTATAACCCCCACTCCCGTTTGAACCTAAACATTTTAATATAGCTTATAATCATGGAAGAATTAATGCTAATTCACATACCAAGTTTTGTTAAATTCGGTTCAATCGTTTGAGCTCAACAAAATTGTTTGCTTACGCTTTAGATTTTAACGCATATCTCGTTTATGTTATACAGCAAAAGTGAACATAACCAAAGTTACTTTAAATAACAAAATAAACAACTTTTGTCATGTGTATATTTGCAGAAAAACCAGTAGAAAAAGAAATATTGCTATTTTTAATTTCAGGCCTCCCTTATAGCCCCCACTCCTGCCCGTCCCTAGAAATATTGGTATGGCTTATGATAATTAAGGCGTCAGAGATAATACGCATACCGAGTTTTATTTAGTTCGGTGGACTCTTTTGTGCCAAATAATATTCTTGACACCCGCTATAATTTTTAGCGTATAACGCCTTTATAATTCGGTATTCGACGATAGTGTATATAACAAAAGTTTCTCTGAATAACAAAATAAACAACTTTTCTTATGTGCATATTTGCCGAAACACCAATAGGAAACGGAATATCACTATTTTTAATTTCAGGCGTCCCTTATAACCCCCACTCCTGCCCGTCCCTAGAAATGTTTGTATGGCTTATTATAAGGAAGGCGTTAGTGCTAATACACATACCGAGTTTTATTTAGTTCGGTTGAGTCTGTGTGCCAAATAAAATTGTTGACTCCCGCTATAATTTTTAGCGTATAACGCCTTTATAGTTCGGTATACGAAAAAAGTGTATATAACAAAAGTTATTCTAAATAACAAAATAAACAACTTTTGTTATATGCATATTTGCCAAAAAACCAATAGGAAACGAAATATCGCTATTTTTAATTTCAGGCCTCCCTTATAACCCCCACTCCTGTTCGTCTCAGAGAATATTAATATAGCCTAAAGTCTAAGTTGGGTTAATAGTAATACACATATCAAGTTTCATAAAATTCGGTTCAGCCGTTTATGCGTGAAAAGGTAACAAACAAATAAACAAACAGACACCAAAGAAACAAAATGCAGTTATGGTGTCTATGACATGTGAAACGAAAAGTTATCGTGAAATTTCGCGAAAAAAATCAATGTACAGACAGAGGTTACATTTTTTTATATACATATATATATATATATATATATGTATATAAATATATATATATATATATATATATATATATATATATATATATATATATATATATATATATATATATATATATGTATATAAAAAAATGTAACCTCTGTCTGTACATTGATTTTTTTCTCAAAACTACACGATACTTATTCGTTTCACATGTCATAGACACCATAACTGCATTTTGTTTCTTTCGTGCATGTTTGTTTGTTACCTTTTCACGCATTAACGGCTGAACCGAATTTTATGAAACTTGGTATGTATATTACTACTAACCCATCTTAGACTTTAGGCTACATTAATATTCTCTGACACGAAAAGGAGTGGGGGTCATAGGGAAAGCCTATATTAAAAAATAGCGATATTTCGATTCCTATTGGTTTTTCGGTAAATATGAACATAGCAAAAGTTGTTTATGTTGTTATTTAGAGTAACGTTCGTTATATACACTTTTTTCGAATACCGACTTATAAACGAGATATACGCTAAAACCTATAGCGGTAGTGAACAATTTTAGTTGGCACAAAAGACTCAACCGGACTAAATGAAACTAGGTATGTGTGTTAGCACTAACGCCTTCATTATAATAAGCAATACCACCATTTCTAGGGACGGGCAGGAGTGGGGGTTGTAGGGGAGGCCTGAATTTAAAAATAGCGGTATTTTGTTTTCTATTTTTTTTCCTGAAAATATATACATGACAAAATTAGTTTATTTTTTTTCATTTGAAGTGACTTTTTTATATTCACTTTCGTCGTATAACGAAGTATAAGCGAGATATACACTAAAAACTAAAGCGGGCACCAACAAATATGTTGGGCACTAACGATTAAACCGAACAAACTCGGTATGTGATATAGCATTAATTCTTCCATGATTATAAGCTATATTAAAATTTTTAGGTCCAAACGGTAGTAGTGGTTGTAAGGGAGGCCTAAAATTGAAAATAGCCATATTTCGTTTCCTATTGTTTTTTCGGCAAATATGAACATAACAAAAGTTGTTTGTTTTATTATTTAGAGTAACTTTTGTTGCATTCACTTTTTTCGTAAAATGAAGTATTCACGGAATATACGCTAAAACTATAGTGGGAGACATTAATTTTATTAGTGGTTATTTAAGTGTTTTTAACGAATGCATATTATGACAGTTGATTTAATGTTTTAGTCGCATTTGATAACTCTAAATATAATTCGGATTAGTGGGGTTATATATCACTGTCGCCCCCTTCTCATTTATTTATTTTTCCTAGAAAATAACATTGCTATTTATTTCCAATAGAAATGTAAACTATAAGAGTATTTCCGTTATTTAATTTTTATAATGTATTATTTAAACTAAGTCATGCTGAATTGGGAAAAAGAGTGATAGTGGAAGTTATAGGGATCAAACTCTTTGGTTCTGTTAATATATTATCTTATTTCCGATACCTTGATGTTATAGAAACAAATATGTACCATCATTACAATTAGACGTTAATGGTGATGTCATTATGAAAAAAGGACAATATCCGTTTAAACTTGATATGATTTAAAGTATTACTTCTTTTGCAGGGAGGGCTAAGATCTCTTCCACTCACCTATCTTTTTGAATATAAATGAAATTATATTCAGGGAAATACTATTCTTAAATTCCATCAGGTAGATAAATTATTAAAATAATATTTTGAATCAATAATTTTGGGAATATAATGGTGATAGCCCTCATGCTGGAGCGGAAGGTGACCGGAGGCTAAAACAGTTAATTGAGTTAACTTAATTCCTGTGAAATGATGGCATTATTGGAAGTGATTTCCACTGAGATTTACTATTGCAAATATAATCTAATGTACAAAACTGTGCTTAAACTATATGTGCTCAGATTGGTTTTTGACAGGAAATAAGTTTTATTATAGACAATATTTAATTGGAATGAATGCTACCGATGGTTATGGTTTGAAATATTCAAAAACGGTGAGTCCAAAAAGTGGAGAGGGATAGATTAGGAACAGATTTTTTATTTATTCTTCAAAACTAAAATTTTTATTCTATTATTCCCCAAAAGATACCTTTTAGGATTGGGTATTTCGGAAAAACAATACGTCGTGGAGGGAAGTGCAATTGTACACATTGAAGTCGTGCTATAAAAATAGTCAGTCAACAATGATTTCCCATGCATCGCCGGATACCTTAGCTATTATATATATATATATATATATATATATATATATATATATATATATAGTAAATGTCTTAGGTAGGATTGGTGGACTTTTGTATCAATCTTTCAAAAATCATGTCATAAATATAACCTCAATTGCTGATTTCCTTTAAGAGAAAGAGAAAAGGAGGGCAGATTTGTTCATTACAGTGTGATCAAGTAACGTGTTCTTTGTCTACGAAAACTGTAAAAATAGTTTCTGTAATTCAGTAGAATTTTACTTCTCGAAGGATCAGTACCGGACTGGCGGCTCAGTGGGCCCTCAACAAAATAAGTGGGCTGTGCCTCCCCCCCCTAGTAGAATGTTTGATACCAAATATAATACAAACAATTTTTTTGTGTACTATATATATATATATATATATATATATATAGTATACATATTGTAATACCCTTACTAGCATGCTTTTAATAAGAATATTTTTAATAGAAATAAATAAAATAAGTAAGTAATACTTTGAGGTTATAAAATTCACATATATAAGTCACACAAATATTAATTGTAGAATTGTAGGCTGTAAAAACTGTAAAAATAGCATAATGTGTAAAATACAATTGTAACAATTGCTAATGGAAATATGTATCAGCGATGTATTTACAAATGTAAATAAATATTATTTGGGATGTTAATTAATTATAAAATTAATACCTTTTTTCTTTTTTTTGTTTGAGGCTTGGGGGGGCCCTCAGGGCCGTGGACCAGGCCAGTCCGGCACCAAATATCCCAACCCATCTCTTATCCACTAATTCTTTTCATTATAATATCTACTTTTTAATTAGTTTTTGTTGATAATCATCATCAAAATATTACGCCATTTAACATTTTTTTGGTTGTCCATAACAAAATTAGTCTTCCTGCAACTATAGCAATCAATCATGGCAATTAAAACCAATTATTGTTACACATTTTTTTCATTCCTATATTATTACTTCTAACTACAAGTGAACACTCGTTATAGTGAGTTAATCATTGGTTTATGTATTTCTTTCCGAAATATGATTGAAAATTATTTCTTAATTTAACTTAATATTTTTAATTTAACAAGTAAGTAATAAAACCATTGAATTAAATTTATCTACAGTTCAGAAGTTCAGAATATTTTATGTTGGTAATGATATGCATACATTAACTAACAAATATATGTTCTGCATCAGCCCAACATTAAATTTTAAAAGGGAAATTCCATTACAAATACTTAGGATATGTATAATATTAGTTCTTGTTGAAACCATATAAGAACCTACATTGATTAATTATGCTCTTGTGACTATAGACAATTAATAATAATTTTATGTTTTTAGGTTTTAATTGCATATTATTATGCACTTTACCATTTAAGACCTTAAAAATTTCCTGGATTTTCTTATGCTCGGTTTGGTCTTATATCTCATTGGGAATTCCTTGAACGTATGCTTCCAGTTGCTCTTTATCTACAGGTAATAATATGTACAATATATAAAATTTAAAAAGCAGTCATATAGCCTTCTCATGTATTCAGTCTTCAATAATCGTATCGCTAAAGTAGCCTTTTATGCTTAGCAATAATTTAGGAATATACAACTACTTTAAACATGTAAGGTAATTTTTATTCACTTTTCACATCCTTACAATCTTCTATGTGATCGATGTTAATGTGATACTTCCTTCATATATATTAAATAATCATTAAAATATGCTATTGTATATTAGGTTTTTAAGAAAGATCGAACCAAAATGACACAGGTAAGGAACAAATTTTTAATGCACATGTAGACTCCACAATTATAACCAACAAATACCTTCCTGTTATTACAACAGTGTTGCCATTATTATACAAATATAAATTTATTACAATTTTAATACGTTAATATAATTTATACATTAATATAATACAATTAAAATATTTAATAGTTATTAAATATTAACACAACAACATTAACACACCCCCGTAATTATTAAATATTTTTTTTTTAGTCTTTCCATTTCTAATCGTTTCCCTTGTCCAGCTCTTCACACCTTTCCTTCGTCATTTTACTCCCTTATTACTTGCTTCTGGATCACTACATGAATCTTCCCTTTCATTACCGGACTCCTCTTCGGATAACTCATTTTCGAATTCTTCCCCTAGGTTTTTAAGAGTTTTGCTTGCTTTTAACTTCATCATTGTAGATTAGTATTCCATCATCAACATATATAGCCGTAATCAATGACCTTTCATTATTTGTGAAGATGCATTGTTCAGTTTTCAGCAGTTCCAAACCTTCTTTCTTCAGACTCATTAATTTCTTATTCCATTTGGAAGGGGCCCTGTTTTAGACCATAAAGGGATTTATTTATGGACCATAAAGGGATTATATCATCGCTGGTGCCGTATAACCTTCTGGAACTAACATTAGAATTTCTTTATCCAGCACAAAAGTGTTGTCTTGACCAGTGGCGGCTCGTAGCTAAAATTAGTGGGGGTGCTGCTCCAGAAAACTTTTAGCCATAGCACGCGAGTGTCGGCACTGCGGGAACTACAGTGCTCTCCCCTGCAGCCTCGCCTGAAGCTTCCTGTGTGACAACAAGCGAAACACCTCGCCACTGGAACTTTGAAGCGCACAGTTCCATATAAAGATTTTTGTATGTTTTTTCATAAACTGGGGGATGGTTACTGCATTAAGCTTAAGGATTATATATTATACAAGTATAAAGAAAGAATTAAAGAAAAAGGCTCATTATATGAAATGTTATAGATAATATCAAGTGGAAATTGGGGGAGCTGCAGTTCCACAGTGCCTATACACGAGCCGCCACTGGTCTTGAAATCAAACATTTTCATTTTATTACTGTTATTAATTGCATATGCTAATAGTAATCTGAGAGAATCATTTGCCACCACTGGGCTATATGTTCTATCACTGTTTGGTCTTATATTTTGTTCGAATCCTATAACTACTAATCTCGCTTTGTATTTGCTATTGTCTATTACAAGAAATAGTCAACGATTACTTAAGATTTTCTTTCCATTGGCATTTTTTTCATGAATTAATGTCCAACTTTTGTTTTTATATAACGCTTGTTTTTCTTCAGATATTGCACTTAACCATTTTTCTTTGTCTATTCCTGAAATAGTTTCTTGGTAGGTTAAAAGAGGGACATCTTCATCAAGAATGAATGAATGAATGATTGAATTTAGCTTTTATTATAAAGAGTAATGTGAAAAATAATAGTTAACAAAATTAATATATACATGATTATAAGGTACAAAATACAAATACACTAATAAACAATATTACTTACATACTTTAAATTTATAAAACCACTTATGTTTTACTTTTTATAGGCCTTCCCCGAAGGGAGTACGGTCTAACTTCCCGGAGTGAGCAACTCTATTGGGAAGTGGATTTGGGCATTAGAGAGTGCCATTTTTCTTTGTCTTGAGCTAACCTTGCCCTGTTGGAGCCGATGGTATTTTTGTACACATCTCTCCATCTGTGTTGGCTGTCTCGCTTTACTTCTTTTCCAGTTATATGACACTCAGTCTGTGAGTCTTTGTGACCATCTCTCATCCCTGCAGCGCATTAAGTGTCCTGCTCACTTCCATTTCAGCATTTGGATGAATAAGTTGACATCCCTGAAGTTCGTTTGTCTTCTTATTTCCGTACACCTCCCCTTATCCTTTTCCTTTATATGAAGCACACTTCTTTCAGCTGCACGTTGCCAGACGCTCACTTTGTTAACTTGAGCATTGGTAAGGGAACTATTCTCAGATCCATAGGTAACTACTGGCAACACACAGCTGTCAAAGATTAGTTTTTTAAGGTGAATTTCGTATTTGCTTTTCAATATAAATTTGAGGCTTCAGTACTTTTTCCATCCAAGTGAGAGTCTTCTCTGGATTTCCTTATTTGTGCTATTTTTAAAGGATATTACCTGGCCTAAGTATATGTAATCATCAACATAACATAAAGTGTTATTGTTGATTATTAGTGTTTCTTTTATACTGTTGGTCATGATTTTTGTCTTAGAGTAGTTAGGTTCTAGGCCGACTGCTTGACATTCTCTGAATAGTTCCTATATCATTCCAGGCAGTTCCTCAGCACTAGTGGAATACAGAACCACATCATCGGCAAATTCAAGCTTGTTAAGCTTAGTACCATTTATTTCGATCCCCTTGTTCCTCCACTTTAGGGGTCTGAGAGCCTTCTCGAGCATACATATAAATAAATCAAGTGATAGATTATCTCCTTGCTTTACTCCTTTTCTCACTGGGAATAATGGCCCACTTCTTTTCGGTACAATATAGGACTGGTTGTTCCGATACATCTCTTCTATTATTCGAATGTAAATACCTTCGACACCAATCTCTTTCAAGGCTTCTATCATCACGCTACTGTGATTTACAGAGTCAAACACCTTCCGGTAGCCTATAAAACATTGGTACACTGGAATATTATATTCCCTAGCTTTTTCTATTAACACCTTCACTGCGGAGCCTCGCAGCATATGCGAGGTCCTGAGTCACTCCCTGGTGCGGGCCTCGCATACGTTGCGAGGAGCGTCGCCCCGCCCTCCATTCGTTCTAGAGACCTGAAGGTTGGAGTGGGGAGAACCTCCGCACTCACAAGCATTCAGTAGTGTTCTGACCACCGTCTGGCCAAGTCGTTTGCAGTTTCAAAAATTTTTGGGGTTATTATTTTTTATGGGCCAACTTGTCTCTCCATGAGAGGCTCATTCATTATTGGAGGTCCATATTCCCCTATAGTACCCCTGCTTTTCCTTCAATGATGTCACGAGACACGTTTCTCCGTAAACTGAGAAGCCTGCACTTCGTCACAGAACCACAAGACCCGAACGTTGAGCATGATCCGCTGTATAAAATTCGGCCTCTGTTACATTTTTTTGTTGAGAGGATGAAAGAGATATACTACCCCTTTCAAAGAATTAAGTTTGGATGAGTCGATGATGCTTTGGAGGGGTAGGCTATTCTTTCGCCAGTATATCGCTAATAAGCGCCACAAATATGGAATAAAGATTTATATGTTGACTCAACCTGACGGTCTTGTGCTGAAGACGTTAGTCTACTCTGGGCCAAGGGATCCACAAGTTGGAGGGAAAGGACACTTGTATAAAGTTGTCAGACATTTGGTTGATGACTATCTCGGCCACGGACATGCCATTTACGCTGACAACTTTTATACGTCTGTCCCCATGGCCCACGAGCTTCTGGATCAGGGTACCTATCTTACTGGTACTCTGAGAAAGACTCGGAAGGGCAACCCAGTTGATATAGTGGGGGCTAAGCTCAAAAAAGGAGAGATAAAAGAGAAATTTACTTTTAAGGGTGTGTCCGTTTTCAAATGGCGCCACAAACGAGATGTCATTATTATTTCATCGGAGTTTGATGCCCAGATAAAGGCGGTCACGAGCAGGGGAAGACCGTCGAGAAGCCCGAGGCAATTATTAATTATAATAAATATATGGGCGGTATTGACAGGTCCGATTTATGATTTCATAACCAATTACGAAATAAAGAAATTTCCCATTACTAAACGAAAGTTTCTGTTCAGGTGGTGTATTTTCAGCTATATAAGTTCATTTTGGATCAATATGATTTTCATATAGATCTATTCCATTATTATGTTTACTTTATATGCATTTGTAACCTAATAATCGTATTTCTTCCTCCCTATGCAACGTATGCAATGTCCGCACACGACAGTGCACTAGGTAGGGAAATACACACAAAATGATCTGTCTTGAGGGTTTGCCTACCTAATTCACTGCCGTATGCGGACCTCGCATACGTTGCGAGGTTAAAAAAAATACGATTATCGTTGTTAAAAATGCATAAAAATTACCACAAATAGGTTTTTACTTAGTTTGAACAACTTTAAAACAGAAAACAAAAAAAAAAAAAATCGTTTTTTGGAAGTGATTTTCGATTCGGGCATCCGCAGCGAAAGTGTTAATTGCCTCATAGAATGTAAATGGTGTATTACAGAAAACCCTTTATGAAACCCTGCCTGGTCTGGTGTTAGTGAATCCGATATTGTCTGTGTGATTCGTTTCTTCGACTCCTGAAAAGATTTTTGATATAGTCGAGCATAAGGATATCGGCCTGTAATTGTCAATTAAATGTCTATCGCCTTTTTTATGTAATAATATTTTGTTGGTGTTTTTCCATTCTCCCGTGATGATTCCATGCTCTAGGATAAGATTGAATAACTCACAAAGTTCTGTGGCTATTCTCTCTCCTCCAGTTTTCAATAGGCCGTAGTTATCCCATCTGGGCCTGGACTTTTATTGGGGTTTAAATTTTTTAGCACTGACATAATTTCATCTCTGAGGATACATGGGAATGTTTCTTGTGACTGGTTGTAGTTCTGACGATGTGTTGTTTCCTCTTGCATATCGCTATCATAGAGTTTCTTGAAGAAGTCTGTGGCCTCTAGGATTTGATTTTTCCTTATAGTAATGCTTTCGCCATGTATATTTGTTAAGGAAGGATGCCAATGTTTACCATATGAGAGTTCAGCCCTTATTTTCTTAATTGACTTCGTTGATTCCAATATATTTTTTACCAAACTCTCGATAATTCCTCAAGCCATCTTTAATATTCTTCTTTATTTGGTTGCTTATATCTGAGAATTTTTTTGTTTTATTCTCTTTGCCTATCATGCTTCTTCTCTTGGCAATGAGTGAAAGAGTATTAGTTGAAAGATTATTAACATAGGAGGATGAGCATTGGCTTTGAATTTCACACCTTGTGGACTTTAAAGCCTCAATCAGGCTATTATATTTATGTTGGATTAAGTCCGGTTGGACTAGTAAAATTTGAGCCTGAATCTCCTTTAACCCTATTGATATTAATCTCTAAGTTTCTTTGAAATGCCTCTTGACCATTTTAGCCAATAGTGTGGTGGAATTTTTAGGTTTAGAATAAAATGCCCTTTGCTTCTTGAATTTATCTATAGATAGTACCATTCTTATTAGTCTGTGGTCTGAGTTAAAATCAAAATTATTTATAATTCTTAAGTCTTTTATACTCTTCATACTGCTATAAAGAATATAGTCTATTTGAAACTTTTGCCCATTTGGTGATTTCCAAGTCCATTTATTTTGGGGTTTATCTTTGAAGAAAGTGCTTACAATTTTCAATTTCTGGTAGAATGAAAAGTATATGATTTTATTTCCTTCTTCGTTTCGTCTACCATAAGTATAAGGCCCCATAATGCTTTCTTCTCCAGTGTTTCTTTGTCCCTTCCATTAAAGTCACCCAGGGCGATTATTAGATTATTTATTCTTTTGAAACTACTAACTGTTTCTTCAAGTTTGTTATAAAAAAGTATCTTTCTTCTTCTGTAGAATCTGCTGTTGAAGCATGCACCTGCACAATATTTAGAGTTTTATTCTTAAAATTTAACCTAATTAGGGCTATTCTGTGGTTAACTTCTTTAAATTCTAAGATATTTTGTTTTAGTGTTTTTGATATTAGAAATCCCACTCCATACTGGCCATTTACAGAAGAGGTATGCATAAGCAGTCCACTGTTTCTTCCTATAATTGTCGTTTTTACCTCCTTATTTCTGAAATCCCTATTATATTCCATCTAATGTTATTTAAGGCGTTTTCTAGTTCCACTAATCTGTCTTCACTTAACAGAGTCCTTGGATTGATGGTTCCTATGAAGAATGAGCCATCCCTTCTTCCCTTGTGCTATGACTTGTGACCGACCTGTGCTTACCTTTTCTCTATTACTATCCCTTGAAGAACCGGGAGATTGGATTACTTTGGGGTAGTACCTTTCGAGGCTGTTGCCTCTCGGTTTCTTTTGTTTACTTTTAATTGGCTCCTTGTTAGGTTTTTCTGTTTTTGTGGAATTTGTTTCACTTTTCATAACTTCCGGCGAGCTTTCTTCACTATGTTGCTTCTTGGTATTGTTTTTCTCCAATGCTTCCAGTTCTTCGAGTGTATGTAGTTCATCAAGAATATAATCTTTCAATTTTGCTGGTAATCTTCTAATGGGCTTTTCTCTTTTTTCATTAATTATTAGTTTTATTCTCATCTCCATTGTCCTCAAGGGATCTATTGCCGATACATTTATTTTCATCTTCTTGTTCTCTTTCGGTATTTTCATCTGTCATCTTTAGGTTATTATTTTCAGTGTTATCACTTCCTCACTAGAATCACTCCTATCCAGCATAATGTGTTTATCTTTGTTATCAGCAATGTGCTCATTTCCAGATTGTTTAAAACATACATCTCTCGAAACAAATGTTTTCCTCTTCTCTTTATCCCACAGTCTTTTAGCATTAGCTTCAATATTTAATTCAGGTTGTTCCATTAATTCATATAGACCTTCATTATTAAGTATTCCTTGAATATTCACTTTTTTTATTTATTATGTTAACATAGTTTTCTTTAAACTCTACTGTAGCACCAGCCTTAGTCATCCGTTTTACAGAAATTCGATTTTTCGACAAGTACATCTTTACAGTATCTTTGTAGATACAATACATCTTTCAAAATAAAGTCTTTAAAGTGAATGTCACCAATTTGAGTTGCTATCATCATCTCACCTTCTTTGGCTACATTAATTTGTTTTTAAATAGGTCTAGGATTTGTGAGAAAGAAATGAACTCCCTGAATCAATAATAAATACATTGTTATTTTTAGTGACAGACATGTTAGAGAGAAATGCAACTTTGTTGTGATTCTGAGAAACCTTTTTATTGCTAGAATTTGGCCTAAAGTAGCATTGTTTAACCTTGTGATTTGTCTTTTTCGAGTCTTTACATAGGTCATGATGCTTAAGACCTTTGGTTTGACAACAATTTTTAGCAAAATGCCAAATAATAAACAGCAAATAAGCAGGTGATATTTTGTTTAACTTTAAATGCTACTGGCTTTTCATCTATTTTCAGTAAACTTTCTGTGATCTGTTCAGTCAGGAGTCTATTTGTTGAAATAGAAATAGTTTTTTTCAAATTTAGGAGTAGTTCTCCAAGCAGTCTATAAGTTTTTGCAACTATCTGGGAGAGCTGATAGGATTCTTTGAATAAACTCATCATCACTAATCATATGTTCCAACCGTCTCAATTTGTAAACAAGATTCTCCAATTTAGGAAAGCTATTAGATACATTTGTAATTTGAAATTGAAAATATTGCTTTAACAAACTGTCTCTCAATTGATCCTTGTTTCCCTCATACAAGGACACAAGTTTATTGAACATTTGACATTATTAACATCTTGTTTTTCCTATTTAAGGACATTAACAGGATTTTCTAAGTTCTAGCTTCATTTTTTTTTTTAAAAATTTTATCATCCTTCATTGAATCTCTGTCAGAGATATAACCATATAAGCATGATGATTTAAGACATATCTCCAGTTCTAACATCCATGGGTGATAGTTTTCTGGGCCTTCTTTAGTTTGTGCAACTAACGGTAGCTTCTAAACACACCAACACGCTAGAGACCACTGGTTTTAACCCTTTCCTTGTGCAAAGCCACTATAGTGGCTTTATGCAATGAAAGGGTTAATTGTCACTATCTCTGCCACTTTTATAACCACGGACTGCTACCATGTTAGGTTTTAAAAAAAAGATCGAACCAAAATGACACAGATTAGGAAAAAGTTTTTAATGCACATGTAGACTCCACAATTATAACCAACAACTACCTTCCTTTTATTGCAACAGTGTTGCCATTATTATACAAATATAAATTCATTACAGGTTTTAATACATTAATATAATACAATTAAAATATTTAATAACTATTAAATATCAACACAACAACTTTAACACTGTATAGATAAAATCAACTGTAAATTAAATTTTCTTTGAGTTTTGCTATATATAACCATAGAAATATAATCTAATATATAATAATCTTTTTTACTTTTTTAAATCAGTAAATGTTTCGTCCTCCATGGTCACTTACTATGCTGAGTTTTAAACTTATTCTCCTAAGTAACTATAAAACTAAATCAAGCTACAGGTTAGCTATTGTTGACAAATTACGCATTAGTTAAGGCTGATTATGATAATTTTTTTATACTCATGCTGTGTTTTCATTTTACCGTGGCTTAAGAGAATAGTTTTAAAACTCTACATTGTAAATGACCATGGAGGGTGAAGTGATTGGTGTTTTAAAAAATAAAGAGGTTCTCATGAGAGCCGAAGGTATTTTTTATTGCCTTAAATACTTTTATTGGTCTCAGTAAGGAGAAGGTGCAAAGTTGTTACATACATTTTTTTCTATATTTTAAATATCTAGAGATATTTGATAGAGATATTTTTTTAATTTTCTTTCACTTTTTAGCCTTCAGTAAATCCCCATTACTACTCATGTCATATTAACCCTTTCATTGTGCAAAGCCACTATAGTGGCTTTGCACAATGAAAGGGTTAACAATGAACTGTTATATATTGATTCACATTATTCTAAGCTTAACTATCAAATATTGTTTTCAAGAAGACTTTATTAAGATACATGCAAATTCAATCGAAGTTCAATAAGGTGTCTTATGTTAGCCTCTTGAGGAAATGCTCTGGACGTACTCATAACCCTGGAGCTCTGGTAACCCTAGAGTTCTGGGTTCAATTGTGAGTAATAAAAATTATTTAGTAATAAAATTCTTAGTTCCGCCTTACTTTGAAAAAAAAAAGTTGTTGACCTTATTGAATAGTACTAAAAAAGTGACATTCATAAATAACATTCTTTCTTTTTGAAATAAAAACTTTAATAATATAATCAAAGATAAAAAGAATGTTAATATTTAATGAAAATCTTCATTGAAGCTATATAATTAAAAAAATTCTTAATTTGAAAATTTAAGTGCTTACAGAAATGTTTCTATTATGGCAATAACATAAAAATATGTCTATAAACAAATTTGTGATTGTAGGTTAGAAATCATGGAAAACATCTTGGTGATTCCTGTATTCATGAAACTTGGGGAAAAGAGTTAGTTTATTGACTTAGCTGAGTTAGTTTTAGTACTTTATTAATTGAGTTAGCTGTGTAGTTAGCAATTTACCTATTTTAATTTAATTTTTTCTTCAGTTTCCTTCACTTCTACTCAATCGATTATCACAATGAGTAGCTCATTTATTAACATGCAATCTTAATTGATTTCATTGATGGTATTCATCATTGAAAAAATTCGATTTGTGAAAATATCACAGAGAATGAGACCATACTATAATAGATTTTAATTCATATATTGACTTACTAAATGAAGCTACTACCATCGACATTCAAATTTTTTTGACAACGATTGTCACAAGCCCTCAATTCTAGATCATAGTTTGAAAGATATTGGGCTACTGAAAATAAAATAGAATCCCCATGAATATGGTAAAAAATGGGGCTTCGGATATTACTGAACTGACAGATTTTGCCATCTTGCCATTTCTTTTTATAAAGTATCCAGCAACTCCAACTATCATTCAAACTTTTTACACTGTAAGGAAGAAAGGACCAAGAGCCCTTTGTTTCACTTTGTCATATTTTTTTAACTTTGTTCAATCACACATTAAAAGACCAAAAGTATTCATCTGCTAGCCCAGATAATATCACTATTGGCATGGTCATCAACTTGACGCCTGAAACCAACAACGTGTTGTGGCCAACACATAATTTTCAATTAGACCCACGAAAGATCACCATTGATCATTAATAATTATATTTGATCACCTCCAATAATCATTTGAAGAGAAATAATAATTCTCAAATAACAGGATAAGTGAGGAAACTTATGCCATTAGCATTGTCTACATTTTATTGTATCGATAGAGCGGGCGGTAAGTTAATAATCTAATATATATATATATATATATATATATATATATATATATATATATGTATATATATATATATGTGTATATATATATAATTTAATAAAATTATAAAATAAAAAATTGTTGGGACCTCATAGGAGTCGAATCGAGGTGCCCTAGGTTTCTAGAATACAACTCTAACACCTGAGTTACAGGTATGAGTACTGGGCCATAAAGGCTGATACTCATACCGGTAGTTCTGGTGATTCTAGAAATACAGGGCACCTATATTTTTATTTCAGTTGAGTTGGATATTCAGGATGCTCTGGTTTGAGTCCAGCTGGTACAAAACAAAAATGTTCCTAACATCTTTGGATTGAAATGGAAATTTCTCTATTCATGCCTTTATTGCCATGAATCGAATTTCCCTCACGATGCTTTTATTGTTGGATGGTCTCATGTAGAAGGCAATAGGAAACCACTGCCCTTGTAACCCTCCTCATTCCGTTGTCCATTCTTGAGGAATTCGGGATTTCTTGCTCAAGGGAACAACTATCAGGTGTAGCCCATAGATACTGCAACAAGTACTTGTACCCTTATCTCATCTGGTAGAGTACTAGACAGGAATTGATTCTAAGCAGAATAAACATTTTTTTCCCTTGCATATTTCTCTTAAAGCGAATAGAAGTAAATTGTTGATTTGTTTTGAACAAAGATGAATGCAGTTAGAAATTTTCTTTTAGAAATCATGTTGAACATTCTTTGAATTATATTTTAATTGATTTATATATATATATATATATATATATATATATATATTTATATATATATATTACTGATTTGAATATTATAAGAAAATAAACTTATTATAGGACAGGGCTAGTATATTCTGTAGACTCAGTTATGGTATTACACTTCAAACTAAGTAAATTATATTTTTACTCAATTAAAATTTTTGGAATAAGTTTAAATTTCAGTACCTATGACTTTTATTTTGTGCATAAAATAATCAAATATTTAATATTTACAGATTTGCTCTTCCCGTGAAATGCAATACTGTGCTTTCCTGTAAGTTCTTTCTCAGTAAAGACGAAAGAATCTACTCATTTTCTACAGAGCTCATAACAGGCTTCCAGAAATCACCCTGAGGTTACAACCAGTTCCTGTCCATGTCACACTTCACTTAGTGATTCAAGCAGTCCATCTCCCAATCAAGGAACGCTCAGTTCAATCCTACAAATAGTGTTGACTCAATTGTCGAAAAACACTTTCTAAAGTTCCAGATACTATTTAAAAAGTAATCGAAGTGCTTCAATTTTTATTGTAAGTTCATCTAGAATTTAGTAAAATACTCAAATATTCCTCTTTTCAAAAATCACGATGGCTCCAAAAAAAATGTAAATAATTTATAAAAGAAGCAAAAGCTACGACACACTTATTTTATTCGAGCTTTAGTTTGCAATACATACTCAATAAATAGTAGTTTAATAAAATAAATAATTGTTTTTAATAATAATAATTCATTGTTTATTAAAAACAATTATTTATTTTATTAAATTACTATTTATTGAGTATCCATTGCAAACTAAAGCTCAAATAAAATAAGTGTGTCGTAGCTTTTGCTTCTTTTATAATTTATTTACATTTTTATAATATTATAATACAACTGACATGAACCAAAAAAGTTTGATGTCAGCAATTGCCTTGAATATCGAATATGGGGAAAAATTTCTTATCTGCTTGAATATAATTTTTGGATATATATATATTTATATATCTTCAAAAATTATATTCAAGTAGTTGGAAAATTTTTCCTATTTGTTTTCCCTATTCAAAACCAGTAATTTAAATGAAATTTGCATTCTACATGGCCAGTTGAAAAACTAAAAAATAATCAATTATAAAAATCCACTCACTGTGTCTCTCTTGTACTATCTGACATTTACTTCTTCTGTATTTCCGAACTAATCTTAAATTATAAATGATAAAATTACACTCAATAAGTTCTTAATGATAGAGTCAAACAAATAATTCTCTATAGATTAACAAATATTCATTATCATCAATAGTTAATAGTATGTTTATACTAGTCATAAGCAATAATTAAGCTAATTCTAATCATTATATCCTGCATTATAAAATGTTTGAATGGAAGGCATGTATCTCATATTGCAAGAGTCTCGAGAAACTTGATCTATAAAAAAATATTAGGTGTTTTATAATTGCTTTCTTTATAATGCAGAAGATGTCTCTTCTTTCAGATTACTCATGTTAGAATATTGAGAATAATTGTGATTCACTGGTATCATTTAGAATGGGAGAGGGCTGGTTCATTATTCATTTGTTGAAAATGCTTTCACATTCATTATTGTTCTACACCAATCTAATCCATTACTATTGTGCTATTCCAGGCAGTATGTCTCGTTTGCCTCAAATATTGATACATAATTATAAATATTATTACTATGAGCAGTTAAATTGTGTTAAATGTATTTCATTCTCACATGGATAGATCAATTTATCTTGGACTAATTTAAAATCTCAATAGGTAGTGAAATATTTCATAGCTTTAGTAGGAGAAATTGCAGTCAAATTTAAATCTTACTCTCAATCAATAAAAATGGGCCTGAGAATGTTCTATTAAAGTGCTTTTTGTAGAATAAATGTTATTTTTTTATTTATCAAATTTAACAACATTTTCGATTATCAGACTCAGTGCATATTGATTGGGAAATAAACATTTTAACGATGGCAGCCTACCATCTCTTAGTGTACATTAATTATTTCTATTTATAAATGGATTTAATTGAAGAGAATGTAAATTCCCATGAACAAATTCGTTTGCATAGTTTATTAAAATTTGTAAATGATATAATTTAATTTTCACAGTCGATGCAGGACATTTTAAATTCCTTGGATGTAGGTTAAAATAAACAGGAGCCATATAGTATTAGGTAATTGTATAATTATTGGTAATTATCCTTCTCAGGAATACTGCCTATTGTTTTTAAATGCTTTCTTACAATAGATAATTAGCAAATTAACAGACAGATTTAATTTTTTATTCCAAAAAGCATTAGAGGTTTCAGTTTTTTTACTCCAATTCTTTAATAAAGTTTGATAATAATACACAACTTTTACTACAGACAAGTTCATAGTTTTCTTAAGGCAGTGAATCAAAATAATAAATTTTCAAAAAGACTAAGTGTATAATATGAATTTGAAAACTAATTACCAATTAATAGAGAACCAATAATTGGCATTTTTTAATGGCGTGAGCTAGTTCTATCTCCCACCAAAACCTATTTTGGCATTGGAAAATACTTACTGTGAGAACACAGACGATTTTAAAGTTTTTTGGTTCAGCTGATATTTGGTGTGACCATGGGATTTCTCGCTTAAGTTTCATTGATATTGGGTTTACAAAGAAAAGGTATGGCCCTGCTTTTAAAAGAAGCATCCTCTTCCTTGAAAAGGAAGCCTGTACTGACAAACATTGTTATATGTATATATTTGTAAGGTGTTATATTTATTCAAGAGTGTTTAACTATATTTCATTTGAGTGTGAACATATAAAATTGATGATTATGCCTCTTGTTATGCCATTAAAGTTATTTTATAAAATTGAAAATATATGTCTATGTTGATAATCTGTAGTTATTATGTTTAGTAGACTTATTATTATGTTTAATGCTCCTTTGTTTATCAACTAACTGTTGATGTTTAATGCATTTCTAGCATATTACACTGATTTATGCAATCTTTATGTTGTGTTTTGGTTACACAGAGGCAATGCTTATTGCATTTTTTTTAAAAAAAATGCTATTACTATATATTTTTACTTTAATATTGTGTTTATGCTCGAAATAAAACCATAATTTTTAATTTTGACTCTTATATTTACATTAAGTATAATAAGAGACACAATCTCTTTAACTCATTTGTTTCTACTACCAGCTTCTTGCCTTAACAATAAATAAAACTGCAATCAAATATTTGACCATACATAAATAGAGAAAATATTTGGTTGGAATTAATTTGTTTTATGAATTCATATGTTTTTTTTGAAGCCGTTATACATAGCAAATGTGTATAACTAAATCATTTACAATCATTCACAATTTTATATAACTAAATTGTATTTCACAGACATAGACAGTGTTTGCAACCATTAATATTTAAATTTTGATATATATATAAAAAAAATTAAATTACAATGTTATGTACAATGTAAGATAGTTTACTAAATTGGAATATAGTAAAATTGTTTTAGTTTATAAGGCAATCAATGTATCATATTTTCAAATTATAATTATATAATGTTTAAATAAAACATTTTTATTTTTATGTTCAAGGTTTAAGTTTATAAGTCAATCAATGTTTCATTGATTGATGCATAAACATGAAAGACTTTTCTATGCATATAAGTTATTCAGCTTGTTAGAGAAATATTTAGGCAGAATAAAGAGTGGGAATCTTATTAAAATGCAAGGCTGTCTGAGTTTATACTTTTATTAAATTTTACAGCTTCTGGACAATATATAAACTTTTGCTGAGTTTGTCTGACATTAAGTGGTTACTATTCAATCCCAATTCGTTGTTCAAAACATTGTTTGTCACAAATATCATATTATTGGATAGCATTTTTTTATAATAAACTAAGTAATATTCACAATTTCTATTCCCAAAAGCAGCCCCTAACACATCAAATATACCTATTATATTGTTGTGTTTTATTACAAAATCAGTAATAAACGTTGTTTATTAGAGTTCTTTTGGATTGCAAAATTATTCACTCACAAGCTTCAGAGTTTTTATCACTGCATAATTAATATACAATACACTACACAATTGGTTAATTGTTCTTAATTACAACTCATAGTATGCACTGATAGCTTCACTGTTCTCCAGATTACACAGTCCAATAATTCACTCACGATCACTGAAGTTCACAAAAACACGGCACTGCACTGTCCTTTACTTCGCGAAGTTAACGGCACTGCACTGTCTTAAACATGGCACTATACTGTTACTAACAGTCACGGTACAACACTTTTCTTCACATAAAAACACTTTACCGCAGTGCAACTAAGCCGCACTGTGCACTGATGAGCACTTGAAGAAAGCTGAGAACAAAACTAACTGTCGGCCGTGCTGTATGCTATTTATAAAGAAGCGGCAACATCAAAGCCGAATTGTCTGGACTGGTAGGGGCGGCATCCCTTTAATCTCCGTACTCTCCAAATACGTGACTATCTCTGTTTAATTTTTAATGTATTTCATTTTCGCAACAATATGTATTTAGTAGCCATTCCTAAACTACTATTCCTTTCCCCCAACAACCGTTGGTGCCCAATAAATTGTTGATTCCCGCTTTGATTTTTAGTGTTTATCTTGTTTTTACTTCGCTATACGAAATACGTGTATTTAACTAACGTTATTTTAAATAATAAACTAACCAACGTTGGTTATATGCACGTCAGCCGAAAAACCAATAGAAAATATAATATCGCGTTATTTCATTTCAGTCCTTCCTTATAACCCCCACTCCTGTTCCTTTCTAAAAATGTTCATATAGCTTAAAATTAAGAAACTTCTAATACTAACCCACATACAGAGTTTCGTTGCGTTCCGTTTAGTCGTTTGTGCACAATAAAATTGTTGACTCTCGCTATAGTGTTTTGGGTACTTCACATTTATACTTCGGTATACGACAATAGTGTATATAATTTACCCTACCAAGCTGGGTTAATAGTAATATACGTACCAAGTTTCATAAAATTTGGTTAAACCGTTTATGCGTGAAAAGGTAACAAACAAATAAACAAACATACACGAAAGAAACAAAATGCAGTTATGACATCTGAAACGAAAAATAAACTAACAACCTGACACCATAGCCATAGATATACGGCAACTGAAAATATGATGTACCAATCTGAAATAATAAAGAATTATTAGTTATCCTCTTTATTTGTATTTGTGTGTGTGTATATATATATATATATATATATATATATATATATATATATATATACTAGCTAAGGTACCCGGCTTCGCCCGGGAATTCATTTGAGCCTGAATGAAGATGGTATTTTTTGGCAAGGCTTTACATTCCACAATATTTTGACATTTCCCCGTCACAGTCTTTAGGTTTCATACCTGTCGTTTCTGTGGATTTGTAAATAATTAAATTATTTGTTATGTAAGGTTTCACTCTCCTCAATATTTTTATATTTCCCGTCTCCTGTGCATGTAGTTTTTTTTATAAAGTAATGAACGTATAATTTATAATCGTAGAAAGTATTCTGTCTTCCAAACCATGTATGAATAAAAGTTCCTTTCCCTTGATGCGGTACAAAGCTTAATGGTGGCAGCTGTTTTAGATTCGTCATAACCACTATTAAAAATACACTTTTGTAAGTCACGATTGTAAACTGTGTATATATATACGAAGAAACTTGACACCGCCCTAGGCTCAGTGCTGCCAACTCATTTAGGATAATAATCCTGTAATACCTTAAATTATATGAACAAATCATATTAAATTTTCTTCACAATATTAAAACTGTTTGTTTAAATATTTTCCAGGTTCTAATTAAATACACATAGGGAAAACCGGCATTTCTCATGAATTAATCTTTGGGTGAAGAGAAGGGGGGGGGGTGGGCAATATACTTGGTGCAATCTGTTACTGAAGTTAAAAAATAACATAGATTTGAATTATCAAGGATAAAATATTAACATAGATTTAAAATCATTTATCCAGGTGAGTTACCTACCTGGTTGTTCGAATTGGAAAGAATTGTTAAGCATATCAATATTTCTACGCAAATTACTTCCTTTTACACTGTTATACAAAAAATTTTATAAAACAAAAGTTACTCTAAATACCAAAGTAAACATCTATTGTTATGTGCACGTTTGACGAAAAACAAATAAAAAATGAAATATCGCGAATTTTTATTTCAGGCCTCCCTTATAACCCCCACTCCCGTTCGAACCTAAAAATTGTAATATACCTTATAATCATGGAAGTATTAATGCTAATTCACATACCAAGTTTTGTTCAGTTCGGTTCAATCGTTAGTACCCAATAAAATTGTAGACTTTCGCTTTAGTTTTTAACCTATATCTCGTATATACTTTATTATACGGCAAAAGTTAATATTACAAAAGTTACTTTAAATAACAAAATAAACAACTTTTGTCATGTTCATATTTGCAGCAAAACTAATAGAAAACGAGATACCGCTATTTTTAATTTCAGGCGTCCCTTACAACCCCCCCCCTCCTGCCCGTCCCTAGATATGTTGGTATGGCTTATTATAATGAAGGCGTTAGTCCTAATACACATACCGAGTTTTATTTAGTTCGGTTGAGTCTTTTGTGCCGAATAAAATTGTTGACTTCCCCTATACTTTTTAACGTATAACGCATTAATATTCGATATACCACGAAGGTGTATATAACAAAAGTTACTCTAAATAACAAAATAAACAACTTTTGTTATGTGCATATTTGCCGAAAAACGAATAGAAAACAAAATATCACTACATTTACTTTCAGGCCTCCCTTATAACCCCCACTCCTTCCCGTCCCTAGAAATGTTGGTATGGCTTATTATAATGAAAGCGTTAGTGCTAATACACATACCGAGTTTTATTGATTTCGGTTGGATCTTTTGTCCCAAATAAAATTATTCACTTCCGCTATAGGTTTTAGCGTATATCTCGTTTATAATTCGGTATACGAAAAAAGTGTATATAACAAAAGTTACTCTAAATAACAAAATAAACAACTTTTGTTATGTTCATATTTCCTGAAAAACCAATAGCAAACGAAATATCGCTATTTTTAATTTCTGGCTTCCCCCTATAACCCCCACTCCTGTTCGTCTCAGAGGATATTAATATAGCCTAAAGTCTAAGTTGGGTTAGTAGTAATATACATACCAAGTTTCATAAAATTCGGTTCAGCCGTTTATGCGTGAAAAGGTAACAAACAAATAAACAAACAAACAGACACCAAAGAAACAAAATGCAGTTATGGTGTCTATGACATGTGAAACGAAGAGTTATCGTGAAATTTCGCGAAAAAAATCAATGTACAGACAGAGGTTACAATTTTATATATATATATATATATATATATATATATATATATATATATATATATACTGGCTCAGATACCCGGCTTCGCCCGGGAATTCATTTGAGGCTGAATGGCGATGGTCTTTTTAGCAGGCTTTACATTGCACAATATTTTGACATTTACCCGTCCCAGTGTTTAGGATTGATACCCATCTTTTCCGTGGATTTGCTAATAATAGAATTATTTGTTCGATAAGGCTTCACAGTCTTCGATATTTTTATATTTCCCGTCTCTTATACATGTAAATATGGTGAATTTTTATTTATGGCCTCCCTTTTAACCCCCCTCCCGTTCGAACCTAAAAATTTTAATATAACTTATAATCATGGAAGAATTAATACTTATTGACATACCGAGTTTTTTTAAGTTCGGTTCAGCCGTTAGTGCCCGCTAAAGTTTTAACGTATAACTCATTTATACATAGGTATACGACAAAAGTGTATATAACAAAAGTTACTCCAAATAACAAAATAAACAACTTTTGTTATGTTTATATTTGCGAAAAAACCAATAGGAAACGAAATATCGCTATTTTTAATTTCAGGCTTCCCTTATAACCCCCACTCCTGCCCGTCCATAGAAATGTTGGTATGGCTTATTATAATGAAGGCCTTACTGCTAATACACATACCGAGTTTTATTTAGTTCGGTTGAGTCTTTTTTGGCAAATAATATTGTTGACTCCAGCTATAATTTTTAGCGTATAACGCATTTAAACTTCGGTATACGACAAAAGTGTATATAACAAAAGTTACTCTTAATAACAAAATAAACAACTTTTGTTATGTGCATATTTACCGAAAAACCAATAGAAAACGAAATATCGCTATTTTTAATTCCCTTATAACCCCCACTCCTGTTCGTCTCAGAGAAAATTAATATAGCCTAAAGTCTAAGTTGGGTTAGTAGTAATACACATACCAAGTTTCATAAAATTCGGTTCAGCCGTTTATGCGTGAAAAGGTAACAAACAAACAAACAAACAAACATACACGAAAGAAAGAAAATGCAGATATGGTGTCTATGACATGTGAAACGAAAAGTCATCGTGAAATTTCGCGAAAAAAATCAATGTACAGACAGAGGTTACAGTTTTATATATATATATATATATATATATATATACAAAAATAAAGAGGATAACTAATAATTCTTTATTATTTCAGATTGGTACATCATTTTTATATTTGCATTTTTACATTATTCTTAATCTAGAACCTGAATACTTTAGTATCAGATGGTTTTCATAATATTTCTTAGTAAAAGATGGCACATCAAAACTTAAAACAGCGCAACGTAATGATGAGGTTATTAAAATGGGAATATATGGATCGTGAATAAAAAATCCGTCACGCAGGGGCTGCGTAAACTAAGTAGATTTCCTATGTGAAGTTTTACAATAGTGAAATCTGCATACTGGTAACACACCACCGTGGGTAAATACGAACGGTAATGAGAAATCTTTCAGTTAATTAAAATAAACTCCCAACTGAAACGGCTTCTGAATTGTAAGAATAATTTATATTTTAATAACTTAAATTATAGTAGTATATTTTAATAACTTAAATTATAGTAGTTAAAGAAGGGGGAGGGGGTGGCGGATGAACAGAACGTATTTGCATAAATCTCACAAAGTAACGAAGGTAAGGTAAGGTTAGAATCGACCGGTAAGGTTAGAAGAAGCTTCCTCCTGACCCAACAGTTATGGAAACGGCCAACCTAATCCGAACTATACCCGACCACAGACTTAATAAAAATGCAAATATCTCGGTTAATATTCAACATAGAGAATAAATGTATATAACAATATTTATAGTACTTAAATTTAATGTACAATAAGATTGGTTCTATATAAATTTTCGATCCGATGCATAATAACGGAGATATTTTGAATTTTCGAAAATCCTCCCCTCTAAATCCCCCCCCTCCCTCTTGACTGGTTTCAGCTATTAACGAACTTGATCGGTCTTTATACATAAAACGGTTAAATATCGAGTTTCGTAACGATCAAACAAAAATTGCGACCGCTAGAGCGTTAACAGACATATATATATATATATATTTATATATATATATATATATAATTTTGAACGGACCTCATTTCCGTCATCTCCTGGGTAGGATCGATGAACTATTGAAGACATTTTTCGAAAATCGCGTCATGAGTACGACCTCAATAGCTGATTATCCTTAAGGGAAATCTGCAAATAAAAATGTGTTCCTGATCTATCCCTCTCCACTTTTTAACTCACCTTTTTGAATACTTCAAACCATAATCATGGATAGCATTTATTACAATTAAATATCCTCTATAATGAAACTTATAAAGTTTTGTTTTACTTGGTTTTGAAGATGAAATCAGGTAGGTGACGTCCCCTATTCTCTCTACACTGGGTGAACCGATTTCTGGCGTTGTCATAATTCTTACCAGCATAGCAGGCGTTATGTTGGCAATTTCTTCCTGGATGTTGTTCTTCAAATCTTGTAAGGTCCTTGGCCAGTTTACATAAACACGGGATTTCAAAAATCCCCATAGAAAAAATCACAAGGGGCCAAATCGGGCCGGCCATTCCAAGTCACCCCTAATTGAGATTAGGCGGCTTGGGAAGTGTTCCCTTAAAACGGCCATCGATGCTCTAGATGTGTGTGCTGTTGCACCGTCTTGTTGAAACCAAACGTCCCCAAAGTCCAACTCATCCAGTTGAGGAAAAAAAATCCTGTAACATGTTTACATACCGATCCGAATTCACTGTCACTGTGACTTCATTTTCCTCAAAGAACCAGGGACCAATAATTCCACCTGAGGAAATTGCACACCACACTGTGATTTTTGGTGAATGCAAAGGCCTTTGATGCAATTCTCGAGGATTGGTATCAGCCCAGTAGCGCATGCTTTGTTTGTTGACGGATCCACACAAATGAAAATAGGCTTCATCACTAAAAAACACAATAGCGTCCTCAGGCACGACTTACAGAAACACCTTACACGCGTTCCTCCGAGAATTGAAGTCCCGTTCAGAAAGTTCCTGCACAATCGCCATCTTGTATGGATGAAAATGAAGATCATCATGAAGAATTCTCCTCACAGAACGATCGGGAAGTCCAAGGGCAGACGCATGTTTGCGTGCAGAACGCAGTGGTGATCGCAAAATTGAAGCTCTCACTGCCTCAATGTTATCAGGTGATCTAATGGGCCGAGGGACTCCAGTTCTACGTCTTGTTGCACTTGTAGTTTGTCTGAACGTAGTGACCCACGTAACAATTGATTTCCGGTCTGGGAGAGGCGCCAATGGGGCTAAATTAAAGCGAATCCGAAAGGCACGCTGGGTTGCGATCACAGAACATCCGCTCGAAAAGTAGGCCTCAACGGAAAACGTACGCTCCACACTGTTCTAACGCATGATTGCGACTGAACTGTGTTAGTTCAAAACTTTAAAGACCCGCCTCTTGAACAAGACCACTAGCGCTCCACTACTACGTCAAACGACTAAATGGCGCGCAATTTAGAAAAGGAAGTTATGGTGCCTCACCCTGTATAACCTCACTAATCCAAATCATATTTAGAGTTATCATATGTGACTAAAATTTAAAATCATTTGTCATAAAGTGCATTCATTAAAAACACTTAAATAAGCACTAATGAAATTAATGACTTCCGCTATAGTTATAGAGTATATCCCGTGTTTACTTCATTTTACGAACATAGTAAATGCAACAAAAGTTACTCTAAATAAAAAAATAAACAACTTTTATTATGTGCATGTTTGCCGAGATCTAATAGGAAAAGAAATATCACAATTGTTCATTTCAGGCAACCCCCACTCCCGTTTGGACCTTAAAATTTTAAGCTTTATAGCTTATAATCATGGAAGAATTAATGCTAATTCACATACCAAGTTTTGTTAAGTTCAATCGTTAGTGCCCAACAAAATTGTTGGCTACCGCTTTTTTTAGTTTTTAATGTATATCTCGTTTATAATTTGTTATACGGCAAAAGTGAATATAACAAATGTTACTTTAAATAACAAAATAAACAACTTTTGTCATGTGCATATTTGCAGAAAACCCAGTAGAAAACGAAATACCGCTATTTTTAATTTCAGGCCTCCCTTACAACCCCCACTCCTGCTTGTCCCTAGAAATGTTGACTTGGCTTATTATAACGAAGGAGTTAGTACTAATCATATTAGACTAAAACATAACATCATTTGTCATGATATGCATTAATAAAGAGACTGAAATAAGCACGAATAAAATTAATGATTCCCGCTATAGTTTTAGCGTATATCGCGTGTTTATTTCATTTTACGAAAAAAGTAAAAGCAACAAAAGTTATTATAAAAAAACAAAATAAACAACTTTTGTTACGTGTATGTTTGCAGAGAATCTAATAGGAAACGAAATGTCAATTTTTAATTTCAGGCCTCCCTTACAACCCCGGCCCCAAAAATGTTGGTATGGCTTATGATAATTAAGGCGTCAGTGCTAATTCACATACTAATTTTTATTTAGTTCGGTTGAGTGTTTTGTGCCAAATAAAATTGTTGACTCCTGCTATACTTTTTAGTGCATAACGCATTTATACTTCGGTATATGACGAAAGTTCATATAACAAAAGTTACTTTAAATATTAAAATAAAAAACTATTGTTATGTGCATATTTGCCGAAAAACCAATAGGAAACGAAATATCGCTATTTTTAATTTCGGGCCTCCCTTATAACCCCCACTCCTGTTCGTCTCAGAGAAAAGTAATATAGCCTAATGTCTAAGTTGGTTAATAGTAATATACATACCAAGTTTCATAAAATTCGTTTCAGCAGTTTATTCGTGAAAAGGTAACAAACAAACAAACATACACCAAATAAACAAAAGTCCGTCACGCAGGGGCTGCGTAAACTAAGCAGATTTCCCTCGTGAAGTTTAGTAATAGATACATTTACATACTTGTAACACAACACCTCCGTGAATAAATACAAACGGAAATAAGAAATGTTTCATTCAATTTCAATAACCTGCCGACAGGAAGCGTTAGGTTAGAAATGTGAACAAACGGGTCTGCCCGCCTCACACCGGAAATAAAAACAATTACTGAAATATATCAGAATATAACATATTAATATTATTGAGAACTATTTACTATATCTAGTACTGTAATTAATAATGTGTCAGAATAATTGTTATCTCAATCAATCAAATTTTAGTAGTCCAAAACCTTAAGACGGGGGGGGGGTCACCAGGACATATTTGCATGCATCTCGTATAATAAAGGTCTCTTCAATACACTTTTAGGTATTTCAACTTCGAATAATGTAGCAGAGTATTGTTTATGTAGCATGAGTAGAAGTAACGGTTTGCTGATGGATGAAAACTGAAAAATGCAAATATCTCGGTTAATATTCATGATAGTGAATAAATGTAAATAACAATATTTATAGTACATATAATTTGCAATAAGATATGTTCTTTGTTTTTCAATACGACCTATGGTAACGGAGATATATTGAATTTTCGAAAATCCTCACCTCTAAACCCCCCCTGTCCCTTGCCCGATTTCAGCCGTTAACGAACTTGATCTGTCTTTTTACATAAAACGACTAAATATCGAGTTTGGTAACGATTAAACAATAATTGCGACCGCTAGAGCGGTAACAGACAAATATATATATATATATATATATATATCGTTTTATGGAAAAAAGGAAGACCAAGTTCGTTAATGGCTGAAATTGGACAAGAGGGAAGGGAGGTTTTAGAGTGGGGTTTCGATAATTCGACATTTCTCCATTACTATACGTCGGATCGAAAAATTGTGTAGGAACAATCTTATTGAAAATTAAACGTACTGTAAATATTGTAATAGGGGAGAGTAGGGTAAACCCGGGTAGTCGGTAGCAAACCGGGTACCTCCTCTTATCCGTTGTATGGGCTGCAATCGCGCCGATAACTGTGGAAATACGATCCACCTTTGAAGAAGAAGCAGCGGCAATTACGCCAAATCGTTAGTCGTGCTTGTTTCGTGCCAGTGATAATTATTCAGTTTTCGTGGGACTTGCTTATGATTTTGGTGGTAAAGGCTTTTGATTGTACTGCGCTCCTATTCACATTAGAATACAGGCACGTAGTTCTCTTTGTACAAGTTTTAATTACCTTTATTATAGCTGTAAGTATTTGTCTTTAGCATTCGGTATTCTCGAATGATGCCATGTTCTACTTAATTGTTACGTGCAGGATAAAACCGGGTATCAGCTAAGGGGCAAATCCGGGTACTACTGAAAATGAGAAAAGAAGAATGAACAGAAGAAAAAGAAACTTAAAGAAAAACAAACCGGTGGCTTCAAATGGCTCTTGAATGTCCTCAATTTCATCGTCTCAAATTATCCATCATATCCACAAGTGAATGCTTTTTGTCCAACAAAATTTGACAACGCGCCCTAACACCCCCCCCCCCCCCAACACCTTAAACCAGCTGCAGAGGAAACATCAATTAACCTCGGAGCATTCTTTTACTCTATTTCGCTAAAATATAATTTCTCGCGAGTTTTCACTTGTATTACGAGACAGAAGTCTTCCGTTTTCTAGCCATTTTTTTCACCACAGAGTAGGAGATCTTTAAATGAAAATGATTTTCAAGTCCTCCAAATCCCTCGAGGCATACCAAACCGTTTTTTACCTTGGTTCACCTAGCACGATTCAATACCTTTCATCCCAATTTACCAAAGTGTGTACGTTCAGACGATAATACAGAGCTGGTATTTGATTTCCTGAGGAAGCAGGATTAGCAGTACCATTTTTATCTTCCTTACTCCTAAGGCCTGGGGGGGGGATGGATTGTTTCTCTTGGTATCGATCCTTCTGTTACTGGTTTCTTAGCCGGTCCAATCAGTAAGTTTGTTGTTATTATGAGAAAATCTGATATGGTGCCTCTTTATGTTGATAAAATGTGTAAGATAAAAAAAAAATATTTTCTTAATTGCTTTTATTATCTGTTTCAGAATCTGCCGATATATTGTTCTCAGCATTCTTTTGGACCTCAAAAAGCTTACATGGGAAATAGTTGGCATGTTAACACATTTTCTTCTTACATTTTCAATAGATTTCTTTTATACTAAATTGACAAATTACTTTATTTTGTATGCGTTCAGAAGGCTCTCAAGTTAAATTCCATCGAGTACTTAGTAAAACTTTTATATTATATTATTTTTAACTTTTTATTGAACAGATTCTTATCTCAAATTGTTACAATTAAACATATATTGTTGCATTGTATATTTATTCATGTAATATATGTATTATTTGTTCTATTCAGATGCAACAAAATGTTAAATGTACTATATACATTTTCAATTATGATACATTTTATGTACATTTTCATAGATTTTTTTTTTGGCATAGAATTGTTTTGTATAGATGTATTTTTTGAATTATAATGTAAATAATTAAAATTTGTATTACATAAAAGCTACTTAATCCTTTGTTAACACTTTCTTTTAAGAAGCCATGCGAGTTAAAGCGTTGACCTTTATCTCACATGGTAAACCTAGAGTGGCGAGTTCGATTCTCGCCAGGGCAAAGGAAATTATTTAGTGACGAAATTCATTAAATAACGCTAGAAAAGGGTGGTAACCTGTAGATAACCCGTCCCGATTAGCCTAAGTTGCAAAAAGTGGACGTTAATAAATAAATAAGAAAGTGAACGAAGAAATATATACTGCCAATGTATTAAGGCCAAGATAAATAAATAAAATGAATTGGCATTTATTTATATACTTCCTTCATCCAGCGAAGCTCTCTTCTCTTGTTCTTTTCCAGCATCTTTAATCACAATCCAGTTCTGGCCTGTTATAGCACTGAGAACCTTCAACCATCGTTTCTGGGGTATCACCGCTAATCTTTCAAAACCATATATGTTCGTGTTTAATAATGGAGTTGTAAACCTTAAATCTTTAGACCCACGAGATTTTAAATCGTCTTAAGATTCGAAAAGGAAATATGGTTACCACTATTTATTATCAAACCGATTTCAGAAAACAGGCATTTGATAAAGGATACTGTAGTTAATAGAGTTATTTGAAGATTTCTACTTTTAGAATGAGTAGGTCCTCCGCAGTCAAGATTTTTCCAAGGTGAAGAATACAGCTTACTAACATGTATTTTGTCATTTCTAGATTTAATTGTAAGTCTATTACTTTTCTGTAAATAGCAGTGTGTCCAATTGAATGCATTTGGGCCTCCATAAAATACAACCTAACGCAACCCTATACTACACCCCCCCCCCCCAAATCCGTATATATATAATGAAAATTTCGGAAAAAAAGAAAAAAAACTTTAAAAAATATATAGGATTTTAAAACATTGCAAAACTCTAAATGTGTATGGAACAGTATCAAAATCTTAGGTTATCGAGAATGTATAGAGGAGCTCTCAGCATGCTAATGGACCCTCTATTAATCCGTGTAAAGCATTTATTAATTTACAACCGCTATTTGTACCATCCATTTACTCAATCAGTAGTACGCAACCTCTTAAACATACCCTGATTAACTGTCTCTCGTCAACTGAGGAGAATGCCTAATATTCCACACGAATGTGAGTAGCCACCTAGCCGCGGCAATAAGACAGCTGCCTTTAACCTAAGGCATTCACACACTCAGGAGAACGCCTAATATTCCACACGAATGGGAGTACCAACTAGCCACGATAATAAGACAGCTGCCTTTAACCTAAGGCATTCACACACTCAGGAGAACGCCTAATATTCCACACGAATGGGAGTACCAACTAGCCACGATAATAAGACAGCTGCCTTTAACCTAAGGCATTCACACATTCAGGAGAATGCCTAACATTCCACACGAATGTGAGTAGCCACCTAGCCGCGGTAATAAGATAGTTGCCTTTAACCTAAGGCATTCACACACTCAGGATAATGACTAATAATCCCCAGGAATGGGAGTAATCACCGTGGCTCCGTAATAAAATAGCTCTTTTTAACCTATGGCATTCACACACTCAGGGGAATGACTAATATTCCACATAAATGAGAGTACCACCTAGTCGCTGTAATAAGATAGCTGCCTTTAACCTAAGGCATTCACACACTCAGGAGAATGACTAATATTCCACGTAAATGTGAGTACCACCTAGCCGCCGTAATAAGATAGCTGCCTTTAACCCAAGGCATTCACACACTCAGGAGATAGCTGCCTTTAACCCAAGGCATTCACACACTCAGGAGCATGCCTAATAATCCACATGAATGGGAGTACCACATAGTCGACGTAATGAGATAGCTGCCTTTAACCCAAGGCATTCACACACTCAGGAGCATGCCTTATATTCCAACTGATTGGGAATAGCCACCTAGCCGCCGTAAGAAAATAGCTGCCTTTAACCTAAGGCATTCACACACTCAGGAGAATGTCTAATATTCCACACGAATGTGAGTAGCCACCTAGTCGCTGTAATAAGATAGTGCCTTTAACCTAAGGTATTCACACACTCAGGAGAATGCCTAATATTCCACACGAATGTGAGTAGCAATTAGCCGCCGTAATAACATAGCTGCATTTAACCTAAGGCATTCACACACTCAGGGCAATGACTAATATACCAAGGAATGGGAGTATCAATTAGCCCCCGTAATAAGATAGCAGTATTCAACCTAAGGCATTCACACACTCAGGAGAATGACTAATATTCCCCAGGAATGGGAGTATCAATTAGCTGCCGTAATAAGATAGCTGCATTTAACCTAAGGCATTCACACACTCAGGAGAATGACTAATATTCCACGTAAATGGGAGTATCACCTAGTCGCTATAATAAGAAAGCCGCCTTTCACCTAGGGCATTTACACTCTCAGGAGAATGACTAATATTTCACATGAATAGGAGTACCACCTAGCTGCCGAAATAAGAAAGCTGTCTTTAACCTAAGGCATTCACACACTCAGGGGAATGACTAATATTCCACATAAATGAGAGTACCACCTAGTCGCTGTAATAAGATAGCTGCCTTTAACCTAAGGCATTTACACACTCAGGAGAATGACTAATATCCACATAAATGGGAGTACCACCTAGTCGCTGTAATAAGATGGCTGCCTTTAACCTAAGGCATTTACACAGACAGGAGAATGACTAATATCCCATAAATGGGAGTACCACCTAGTCGCTGTAATAAGATAGCTGCCTTTAACCTAAGGCATTCACACACTCAGGGGAATGACTAATATTCCACATAAATGAGAGTACTACCTAGTCGCTGTAATAAGATAGCTGCCTTTAACCTAAGGTATTCACACACACAGGAGAATGACTAATATTCCCCAGGAATGGGTGTGCCAATTAGCCGCTGTAATAAGATAGCTGCATTTAACCTAAGGCATTCACACGCTCAGGAGAATGACTAATATACCCAGGAATGGGAGTAGTCTCCGTGGCACAGTAATAAGATAGTTGCCTTGAACCAATGGCATTCACACACTCAGGAGAATGACTAATATACCCAGGAATGGGAGTAGTCTCCATGGCGCCGTAATAAGATAGTTGCCTTGAACCAAAGGCATTCACACACTCCGGTGAATGACTAATATACCCAGGAATGGGAGTAGTCACCGTGGCGCCGTAATAAGATAGTTGCCTTGAACCAAAGGCATTCACACACTCCGGTGAATGACTAATATACCCAGGAATGGGAGTAGTCACCGTGGCGCCGTAATAAGATAGTTGCCTTGAACCAAAGGCATTCACACACTCCGGTGAATGACTAATATACCCAGGAATGGGAGTAGTCACCGTGGCGCCGTAATATCAATGTCGAACGAGATTTCACATCACACAGTTCCTCACACTCAGAATAATTAACAGAAACATTACGTCTATTTACGTTGTTGTTATTGCAATTGTTTCTAATGTACTTGAAGTTTTCAAGTATTTTTGTATCCAATCTTTTAATCCAACTATTCATCATTCCCATTTTGCCATACGTATATGATGGAATCGTTTGGCTTTGGAGACACTCATTTTTGTTTTTGGCAACTGTTTCTTGTTTATCACATGGAGCTTTAGTCTTTGTAGCACTTTGAGGTTCAGCTTTTTTCTTGTGTGATTTAGCTTTTTGATGTTTCTAAAAATGAAAAATATTTATTGTTAACAAATGTGTTATATTGACTGTGTTTCAAGGATTAAAAAATATTTACTGTTTTTAAATCTTCCACGATTTTTAGTAGACAAATTGGTAGACTTACAAACCACAAAAATAACGGGTATGATTGAACGCTGGCAATGCTATATCTATCAAATTTTGTACAAAGTATTTGAACGTATCTAAGTTTTCATTCCTTACAGTATAATGGATTTACCCCATCATATGGTTATTCGAACCACTACAATATATCTGTATATATTATAAATCTTGTAGATAAATACTGAACTTTAAATTGTTATGAGGAACAAAAAATGTCTGGCTATTTTCTCACTACAATATAAAATACATTAGACTTCAAATAAGAAACAATGTCTAAAATTTGAACTTTCCTCTATTTAATTGGTGATAACTAAAATCAACAATTTGGCTAATTGGTTTCTGCATGATAACACTATATGTAGGGGCTTATTCATGAGGCACAATTGGGTATTAACTGACTTATAGTTTCTAACGAACCTTGTTTTTTTGTGCCTCTATGGCAGCAGAGATAGGACGTCTCACTATGTTACGAAACCATGGCCTAAACTTGAATATCTCATACCTGGCCAGAAAAATGTGTCATATGTCCCGTTAGTGAATCCTGATAAACTATTCTTACCTCCATTCCATACGAAGTTAAGAGTAATGAAAAATTTCATCAAAGCTATGGATAAACAATCTGATGGATTCATGTACTTGAAATCGAAATTGCCCGTAGGTCAGTGATGCTAAACTGAAAGAAGGAATTTTTATAGGTCGACATATCCAGTCATTAATGGGTGAAGAGTATTTCGAAGGATTGTTAAATCCACTGGTGAAAACAGCCTGGGAATGTTTCAAATGTTTATGGTTCAATTTCCTTTGGAAACATAGTGACTGGTCTTCGGCATTCTTATGAAGCTATGGGGTGCAACATGTCTTTCACTTCTTGCACTCTCACTTAGACTTCATCCAGGGAAATCTAGGAGCTGTCATCGATGAGCGTCTCCATCAACAAATGTCTACTATGGAAATCAGGTGGCAAGGCAAGTGGAGTTCCAATATGCTGGCTGATTGATGATGGACCAAGAAGAGAAGAACGTCATAGAAATATGCCCGACTGTTTCGTTTAAATAATTTATGATATTTTTGGAGGAGCATATAATCTCACTAAAAGAGCAAATAATAAATGTAATAAGTCTTTATCATGTAAAGTTAAATGAGTACATACTTTTTAGTGGTTTAAACACGCCATTTAATGTTTAGCTATAATATATAACAAACATCACCATTACCTCTTCCCGCTAAAAGCCAACCCAAATCCCCTGGATCAAAGGCGGTCTACCAGGAACCGACCGTGTCATTTCCTCACAATATATGCACAGTTATTTGGTTTAAATTATTAAGTTATTCTAAATATTAAATATTAAAGTCGAAAAACATAACATCATTGTTCATAGTGTGCCTATGTTGAAAACACTTAAATGAGAACTTAATAAATTGTTGACTCCCGCTATAATTTTTAGCGTATACCTCGTTTAAACTTCGTTACACAAGAAAAGAGTATATAACAAAGTTTTAATATAAATACCTAGTTTCAAATATAAATACCTAATTTGGTTTAGTTCCGTTCAATCTTTTTTGACCATTAAAATTGTTGAATCACGCTACATGTTTTTGAGTAAATGTCATTTATACTTAGGTATACGACAAGTGTATATAACAAAATAAACTTTGTTAAACTACATGAATAAACACCTACACATAACTTTTAAATATCAAAATAAACATTCTTTGTTATGCCCATCTTTTCCGAAAAAAAACCCATAGAAAACGAAATATCGTTATCGAAACGTATATACCTTGAATCTGTATATATATATATATATACAGATTCAAGGAGAAAGGCTCCCAGAGAACTATAGTTCGTAGTAAATAAATCATAAGAATATAAAAGCAATAAATTTCTTGCAGACGATAATGCACTGAAACTTGTATCTGTTTCTCTGTTTCATAAATATCATACAAACACCCCAATGATTCATTAAATAACAACATGCTGCAGGAGGAATAATACTCAGAATAAATAGAACGCTACGACGTCCTGGAAATATATTATATTAGAAGGGTGACGTAAGACAGCCAAACACAGGTGCTTTCTCTCAGGAAATGTTAGTAGTAGTAGTTGCGGAAAGGATATCTCAGTTAAAAATAGCTGATTTCCCTTATGGGAAATATTTTAAAATTCGATAGGAACTCTGGCGGTCTTGAGGAATAAAGAATTATATATATATATATATATATATATATATATATATATATATATATATATATATATATATACAGGGTGTCCCCAAACCAAACGGCCAAACTTCAGGGATCGATAGAGGATCGAAAAACTAAGAAAAAAAGTCCTCAGGCATATGCCTCGTTTTCGCTTCGTTTTTGAGAAAATTACAAAAAACTGAAAATAGTTGTGCAAAAAGTGTATTTTTTTTTTAATAATGTATTTAAATTACAAAAAACTATTGGCTTTTTGAGTAAGCTTAATTTTTTAATTTACGAGGAGTAAATTTAGACAACATGAATATTCTCCCGCATTCCTTATCAATAAAACGTCTAGGTTGAGTGTTTAAAACTAAAAAGAAAGGATTAAAATGTTTACTATCATTTATTCCTTTTTGGGGGGAATCCAGCCTCGCATTCTCACATTAGTGGTGGTGCTAGTACTGTTCAGTGAAGTCAACAAATATGGCTAGATTTACCAACGCTGAATACGCGGACATAGTCTACGTCTACGGATTCTGCGATGGCAATGCACGGCAGGCAGTTCGGGAATATCGCAGACGGTTTCCTGACCGAGAAACCCCACACAGAGGTGTTTTTACCTGCACTTTCAGAAGGCTTCGAGAGACTGGGTCCTTCTCATGTAATCGTCGTGGAAACCGTATGCAGGCTCCGATGGAAGCCGACCTGAGGCGGAGGGAGAGGATACTGAGGCACTTCAATACCAACCCTGGAACAAGCGTCCGGAGAGCTGCTTCAGTTCTAAGCATACCAAAGACAACCATTTGGCGCACATTAAGGGCTGACCGCAGGCATGCTTACCATGTACAAAAGGTACAAAATTTAATACCCGCTGATTATCCCCGCCGACTAAATTTTTGTAATTGGTACAATGAACAATTGCAAAACGATGTAAACTTAAGTTCGAAAGTAATCTGGACGGACGAAGCGACTTTTACACGTGCGGGGATATTCAATCAAAGAAACTACCACCTTTGGGCACATGAAAATCCCTGCACTGTTAGAGAATTTCACTACCAGCACGTGTGGGTCGGTCTTTGTTATAATCGCATAATAGGTCCCGTATTTTTACCTGCTCGACTTCACGCTGAAAGTTATCATCTATTCCTGGAGAATGACTTACGGGCACTTTTGGAAGATATCCCTTTGGAAACAAGGCTTGAGAGCTGGTTTCAACTCGACGGTTGTCCTGCACATTACGGAAGGGCCGTACGAGACTGGTTGGACATCAACTACCCAGGTCGCTGGATAGGACGAGGTGGGCCGGTGCCTTGGCCTCCCCGGTCTCCGGACCTCACGCCACTAGATTTCTTCGTGTGGGGATACGTGAAAGAAAATGTCTACCGAGAGCAAGTCCGCACAAGGGATGACCTCATCGAGCACATCAGAATGGTTTGCACCAAGCTCACCGCAGAACAGTTTTAATCTTCAGTTATTGTTCATAATGTTATCTACTTTAAATACGTAATTTTTTTTATACTATGAATATTTGAATAAAAAAGTATTTATTATTTTTTCTTAATAAAAAATAATTTTTTTTTCAATTACCTTTCTGTTAGTATAAGATTAGAATACAATAATTGTATTGGAATAACATTTATTGCTAAAATTCATTCAAGGAATAAAATCCGCTCTTCCATTGGCCTTAACTAGTTTTTACACAACTATTTGTAGTTTTTTGTGATTTTCACGAAAACGAAGCGAAAACGAGGCATATACCAGAGGACTTTTTGTTTTAGTTTTTCGATCCTCTATCGATCCCTAAAGTTTGGCCGTTTGGTTTGGGGACACCCTGTATATATATATGTATATTTATATATATATAGATATATATATATATATATATATATATATATATATGTTGGAACTTTTATCTGAAAGTTGATTTTCTCTCTCAAAATTTCTCTATATTTCCTCGCTTATATGGAATTAAAACGTCATTAACAGATCTTAGCATTGGTGTTTTATTTTCCTCTTTTAACATTTGACCGAATTTCATTAAATTCGTAAGAATGGATTATGGGCTTGGTGGGTAGCCCTTCATAGACTATAAGGTATACTAATGTTCTCAAGGAGGCCACAAGCGGCTAAATGAATCTCAGTATCTGAGTTACACCAACTCCTTCTAGATTTTACACCAATTAGATAGATTATATATCTATAATAATAATTAATACATGACGTTATCATGCGCGTAGGCAAAACATGTAAACGCGGAGAATGAAATAAACAAACCATATGTAGCTGCGGTAAAGATAAAGGATTACTCATAGGATTAGTGCCTAGAAATTATTGTCTTCAAGATCCAGTTAAAGACTTCCAGCCTCACATTTTAGTGAATCGTTCGCACATACCAGCAATACATAAAATCTGTATAAGACGATGTACCTATGGCTTGCTACAGCAATGGTTATTTGGGAAAAAATTGTACTTCACTAATGAAGGACGGGTACCAGCTCAAGTATAGGACAGTGCAGAATGATGATGTTTAAAAAGAACAGAATGAGATAATTTAATAATTAAATTAATCTAATTGTTTCCTTAAGGGAAGCGGCTGAATCTGTGTTACATCAACTTATTCAAGATTATAATTCATATTCATACTATGATAATAATTAAAGTTTGAAGTTATCAGGCTCGTAGGCAAAACATGTAAACACGGAGAATGGAAAAAGAAACATATGTAGCTGTGATAAAGAGAAAGGATTACTGATAAGATTAGTCCCTAGAACCTCTCAGCTCTCGGTAGTTTACCAGGTTATAAATATATTTTTTATAGCGCCTTTTAAATTTAATTTTACATTAGTTTAACATAAAATATTAATTGTAGTCTATACTAATTTGATTTTATTGGAAGTGACACTACAATTTTCATTAATTTCCTTTTTTCTTTTGTTATTAGGTTTATTGTTGTTGTTTTTTTGGGTCCTATGGAATTGTGGACGTTTTGAGTGATCATTATACAAATTATCCTTTATCCTGGTTCATTTGTATCTATATTTAAAGTTATATTCTATCAAATAGTCAAGAAAACTAAAAACTCACGTGTCAAACCTGTTTTTTCTATATACGTACATTTACATTTATTTGTATATACAGGGTGTCCCGACTTCCCGTGCACCCCCCTTAAAATCTCCAATTATTTTAATACAAGGCTGGGATTTGTGACCCCTGTAGAATCCTTTCAGTCTACACTCAACCTCCTAACCTTCTCGAGTACTTCTCCAGCTACCATAACTTCGGAATTTCCAATGGAAGGCCTTTTTTTTATAGTGGATTCTAGTAGAAAATCAAATTCTAAACGAGTTTATTTTGATAAATTTTTCGATTTGACACATCCTTTAGACGTAAAATCATTAGAATCTTTATTTCAGAAACGGGACATTTTATTGAAAAATGTCTTTAAAATAAGTCTACGGGAAAAGAAATGGATTCTTAAACCCAAAAAATACCGCAAAAGTATTCTAAAATGAATACTTTTTGGATTCATTCATTTTTTTTAGATATGTGTATAGGATAAAGAACGAAATCCCCTGTCTCAGAGAAATCCCAAAGTTGTGATCGCTGGAAAAGTACTGGAGAAGGTTACAAGGTTGAATATGGACCATTGCGACCATTAGACCGGTAACAGGCAAATAATATACACATATATAAATTTTGATAGGACCTAAGTTTCGTCATCTACTAAGTAGGATCGATGAGCAGTTGTAAGAATTTTAGAAATTGTAGTAAGAGAGCGTGATAAGCAAAATGTGAGAATGGCTACTCAGTTATTATTAATTCATTCAGGGAAGGCTATATTTTGTACTAAAAAATGAGAGGAGCTGCATTTATCAGTTCAGTGAATGACACTTTTGACGTATTAAATTCAAAGGTTCCCACAGACTCAAAGAATATACTTTCTAGTGGGTTTGGAATGCTTCCAGAATTGCAGCTAGGTGTAATAAATACATTTGAAGAAGAATGTTGTATTTACAAGCCCTTCGGCCTTACCCGCTAACGGCTTGTAAATATTTTAAGAGAGGTGCTGGTTCATGTAAGTTTTGTATATGTGATTTGATACCGGAGGACCATGATTTATAAAACAGTTATTACCATTAATAGTATATTGAATAATTACAAGATACGGTGGGATGGGCTATTGGAGGGCATATATGTGTTAGTGAGTTAGTATATAAATTACTTCAAGGGATGCTGTTGATATGGTGATACTGTCCTGGATGCTGCTATGGTGTTCTCCCTCGTCCTCCCTCCATCCTGGTCCCCCCCTGGATGCTCGTTCCTTTACTCATTCATGTTGGAAGTTCTAAAGAATGGGTGTGAAAAAAAGCTGAAACTGCTGCTGCACATGGGAGGCTCTACTCTCTCCTCTACTGTCCTACTCAGTCTACTGTCTCAGCCTGTCTTTCTTTTCTTTGCCCTTTGAACCCAAGGATGCCCTCTCAGATTGTGATTTCAAAGGTAGGATACAGAGGTCAGCACTCTTCAGGGGGCATCCTTGGTTGGTCTAGTTGCTAACAGATGGGGCTGGTATAGTTTAATTAGCGCTTCAATTTTAAATTGAACAAATGTATTTCAAATGCGTTGGAAGATCCAAAAATTTGGTTCCTTTTCAAAAAGGATTTCTATTAAGCATTAGCTCTATAAAAGATCTATATCACTACACACTAAATAAAAGTATGAAACTTATTTTAACAGCCAGACTAAATCAAGACTGCTTAGAAAATTTCTTTTCCCAATTACGAGGTTTAGGCCATTTCCATGTTAGTCCCTCACCAACCGAAGTGAAAGGCCGTTTAAAACTATTATTACTAGGAACAAATGCTGCTCTCATAACCCAAAATTCTCCTGCAATGCCGGTCAAAACCGAAAATGATTATTCGTCACAAGTTATTTAACTAGCGATATTGTTTTGGGTGTACCAGTTGTTGATGATCTAATCAACACGCTAGAAGAAGATTGAGAAGTAGGAAGCATAGCACTAAACACTGAAATGAATATTGAAGAATCTAATATATTACAGAGTGTTACCGAAATTGATTCCAATGAACCTGCTATTGACTGTTCATTTGAAGGACTTCACTTTATTGCAGGGTATAAATGTTATGCACGTACTAGAACATTTACCCACTTAAATCATTTAAATACAATGTACAAACACCAACGAAAAGAAAAGAGTGCTGCAAAGAAAGCTCGTAAATGGGAAGCATCAGCATCATTAAAAAAGGACAATACGGACTACATGCCAATGAGAGCTTTTAAAAAGGTAAGATTTAAAATGTAAGAAAAAGAATTATTTTCTTGTACTGTATCCTATAGACTTTTTAAATCCTAAAGAGTTTTTAAATCTAACAGAATTATTTTCATGTAGGGTTTCCTATAGTGCAGTATAGGGATTTATGTCCCATGGTCCATTAGTAATGATACTACATGTTTCTTTCACAGTTATTTATTATATGGGACAGTGCGGTTTCAATGCACAGGCTCCAATATCAGTGCCATTCTCTTCACAAGGATCCAACTGGGACCAAGGATTCCTTGTGACTAAATATACCTATGCATCTTTTTAGGACTATAAGGATTACATGCCAGACACAGCTTCTAAAAAGATAAGTTTTTAAATCTAAGTAACAGAATTATTTTCATGTAGGGTTACCTATAGAGCAGTATAGGGATTTATTTCCCATGCCCCAGTAGTAATGACATGTTTCTTTCACAGTTATTTATTCTATAGGACAGTGCGGTTTCAAGGCATAGGCTCCAACATCAGTGCCATTCTCTTCACAAGGATCCAACTAGAACCAAGGATTCCTTGTGACTAAATACCCGTATATCTATGTATCTTTTTAGGACAAGAAGGAGTACATGCCAATAATAGCCTTTAAAAATCTTGTACTTAAATGGACTATTTGATGTTTAAAATAATTTACTAACTTTATTCTATTAACTGGATATCTTAGTTTATTGCTTGGTTAGTTCAATGCCATTAACTTTAATTTCATTGTATAATAGCAGTCATTACTGTTTTCATGTTTTGAACATTTCATCAAAGTTATAATAAAGTTTTTCTTTGTATTTTGTTGATTTCGTAGAAAAATTACGATTTTTAAATATAAAGGAACATATATCAATTTTAAGGAACTATTGTGCATTTATTTTTAATGGAATCTAATTTGTACATGGATTATTTTAAATAAAATATATTCAACTAAAGTAATTTGAATCATTTACCTGGAAACCACTGAACCGAATCTCGATAGAACATATTCCGAATCGAGAGAACATATTGTCATAATAATGAACACTAAAGACAATATGTGTTGCGTCTGAGACCTGCTTGCAATTAGGCAGGAAACCTCCTACACAACTGACCTGTGATAGTTGATCTGACTCCATGTAAAACGATTGTGATATATTTGCTTATTGAAGTAAAAATGTATAAAATACTTTGGTTAATGTATATCAATAAATTGGCATTGTCGAGAAATGGGGAAATGCCGAAATGTTTACAGAAAGGGTTAGGGGTTTAGTTAAAGTTTGACTAAGGAGGGTTTGGACTGTAAATCTAGATGAAAATGTGAGATGAGCTGAATGGTTAGACGTGAGAAATGAAGATGAAAAAGAGTGACGTTCCCCAGGACCACTGCACATAACTGAAGACGAATATAGTGACCACTTGAAGATGTAGAATGCTGGTGAAGTTGGAACTAACAGGGAAGGACTTTCGGAGCCTATTTATTACCTGGGAACCGGGGACCAGTGGTGGGGGGTTGCATTCACAAATCCAGAGGCTTGCTTCCACCTTTTTTTAAATATTGCATCTTATTGAAATTGCATTATATATACTCATCACAAATATTTTATATATATAACCATATATTTTATATTTTGAATAATGTCAGCACAAATCTCATTAAGATTATTATTTTTGAATACTTAAATTTCTAGTTTTTACCTTTAAATAAGAGCTATATCCAATTTGGAGTTAAGTCACCTCGTGCATTGGTATTTTAGTAGATAAAGCCCGTGGATTTTCATAATAACATTCACAGCTCTTAAAGTCGATACATATTAATATTCATGATGAACTTCGATAATAATCTCACGTTAAATAGACGTTTTGAACATATTTTGATCGACGGGGGCAAAGTTCGACATCGGCTCGGGCTATAAAAGGGCCATACCGCGAAGGATTCCAAGTAGATGCCCTCCTGGGAACGAGGCTCAACTTCCTAACCTAACCGAGTCCTAACTCATAACAGTTCATTATTTCCTACAGCCTTGTTGAAAAAAATAAATAAATCCTCCTAGGAATGAGGGAAAACTTCCTATATCCTTATATTGCTGGCCTACGGTTCTATGTCTAGCCTCACATAACCCACTTAGTTAAATAGATTACATGAATAAGCCCATATTGAAAAATATAATTTCTCCTGTGTATGAGGTGAAGCTACATCCAGAATTATGGGGAAAAAATCCCACCTAAAGGCATAAGATAAATATTAACCATTATTGTCCATTGTTATTGGCCCATTATTGCCTCGTGAGTAAGAGGGAACAAACTGCACCATAAATAACATGCCCATTTATTGATTGCCCAGCGTGAACATTGATAAATATGACGAGATTTTGAATAATTTACAATAAAAACTATAGGTGCCAGACTTACTTACTAAATATACTTAATTTAATTAATTATAAAATGATAAATTTTTAAGGGTTGAAAATATAGGAACTCATATAAATGAGTCTGTGAAAACATATATATATATATATATAGGAGTCGTGTTCTAGAAGCCGACGGGTGCGGATCGGATTATTGAAGAGGATTACTGCCAAGCATTAGCCTGCTCGGCACAGCTAAGTGTTATATACGCCAGCTCTTCTATACTAAACCATTTATTTTTAATTATTTTATGTTATTATTTATTTTAAAATATTCTTTCTTTTTTTTTTTTTTAACGAGAAGATTATTTTATTGATTGCAGCGAGACGGCAGTTGCGTCTTTTTACAAATTTATATTTTCTTTCCGTTATTTTAATTTTTGCATTAATACATATAATTTCATACATACGTGAAGTGTGTGTTTATTACTCATCTTTTATTTATTTATTTTTCTATTTATTTAAATTCAGTTGATAAGGCAGAATTTTATTAAGGATAAAACATAAACATGAACAAACCGCCCGATATCCATACGCCTCATAGGAAAAGGCCTAAGCGAAATTGGAATAAAGACATAGATATCGAATGGTATCAGAGGGAAAATGATAACTTAAATAAGAACAAATTTTTAATTATTAATAGAGCAGACGAGGGCGATCTTAAAACGATCTCACCTTTTTTAATATTTATTTACTATTGCGGCGAACCTACTAATGTAAAAAAATTAAGGAACGGCACAATTCTAGTTGAAAGCAAGTCAAAAGAACAGTCCGAAAAACTTCTTAAACTCTTAAATTTTGGAACTAACATAAAAATAACAGTTAAAAGACACGAGAAACTAAATTTAAACAAAGGGGTAATTTTTTGCCCAGATTTAGAAGAGGTAGGAGAATCAGAGATTTTGAATGAATTAAAAAATGATAGTATCATAGATGTAAAAAGGATAATCAAAGAAAGGTGGAATCGAGCGTAAAACACATTTATATATTCTCATTTTCTCCCTTTCAACTCTTCCGGAATCTATTAAAGTAGGATTTAATAAATTAAGAATAAATATTTATGTGCCTAATCCAATTAGGTACAGAAAATGCTTAAAATTAGGACACTTTGCCGATTCATGTTCGAATGAACACACATGTGGATTTTGTGCTAGGCCAGAACATAAGGGTAAACAATATGAAACTATAGTACCTCGTTGTGTAAACTGTAAAGTATCGGGCCATCAGAGTATGGACATAAAATGTCCCCGATTTTTAGCCGAAAAGGAAATTAAAATTATACAATTTCGAGACAAGGTAACTTACTTTGCCGCAAAAAAAATATATAAAGAAAGTCAACCCACTACTGCTGACAGGTCATATTCAGATATTGTAAGGAACAGCCGTAAAGGTGTAGAAGTAGGATGGCAAACTGATGCGTATATTTGCAAAGAGGTTAATCCCATTGAACTCATTAAGCCTAGTATCACTCAGGCAGCTAGTATCCAGAATGGATTAGTATCCCCACTCCTAGGACAATCTGAGGCCTAGTATCACTCAGGCAGCTAGTATCCAGACTGGATTAGTATCCCCACTCCTAGGCCAATCTGAGGCCTAGTATCACTCAGGCAGCTAGTATCCAGACTGGATTAGTATCCCCACTCCTAGGCCAATCTGAGGCCTAGTATCACTCAGGTAGCTAGTATCCAGACTGGATTAGTATCCCCACTCCTAGGACAATCTGAGGCCTAGTATCACTCAGGTGGCTAGTATCCAGACTGGATTAGTATCCCCACTCCTAGGCCAATCTGAGGCCTAGTATCACTCAGGTGGCTAGTATCCAGACTGGATTAGTATCCCCACTCCTAGGCCAATCTGAGGCCTAGTATCACTCAGGTGGCTAGTATCCAGACTGGATTAGTATCCCCACTCCTAGGCCATTCTGAGGCCTAGTATCACTCAGGCAGCTAGTATCCAGACTGGATTAGTATCCCCACTCCTAGGCCAATCTGAGGCCTAGTATCACTCAGGTAGCTAGTATCCAGACTGGATTAGTATCCCCACTCCTAGGCCAATCTGAGACCTCTCTCTCTCTCCCTCCCTTCCCCGCCGCTCCTGGCCAGTCTCCCACTCCCGTCTCACCCTCACCTCCCTCCAATACTCCTCCAAACTCTTCCTCAGGAACTACAGTCCCGCCAAAAGCGAATGTTCCTGAGTACTTTAAATCTCCGCCATTGCTGAGGCGAAATTCTTTTCGTCGAGAAAAAAATAAAAATGTAAAAGACGATTGTGATATGGACACAAACTAATATAGTTCTAAATTATAATAATAATGATTCAAAAATTTCATTTAAACACGACATACACGAATACACTAAATAGAAATATCGACGGAAACCCAAACACTATAACACCAACAAAACAACTAAAAAAACATGTTACAACAAACACATCAATAAAATACATCTTACTCAGAAACAATAGCAACAATAAACTACAAACTACAATAGATACAATAAACTACAAACTCAACATGTATACAAATTACTTTATAAGAACAGTTGCAAACCATGTGAATAGAATACTAAATTTAAGACCCAATGCCTATAATTAGCTGGAATTGTAACGGGATAAGAACCCAATTTGAAGAACTGAAAACCCTTCTAAAAGATACGGACCCCGCAGCAATATGTCTCCAAGAAACAAAACTTAAACCTAACGTAAGCCTAGACATAAGACACTATGATATTTATAGGAAAGATAAGGAAATAGGAGCCGGAGAAAGAGCACATGGAGGTGTAGCAATAGGTGTTAAAAAACATTTATTTTCCACAGAGATTCCTAGAGATACACCTTTACAAGCCATAGTCATTAGTGTAAAACTTACCTTTACCATTACCATTTGCAATATATATTTACCCCCGGATGAAGAAATAAATAAAGCAGCTCTTATACAATTAGTCAATAGCCTCCCTGCCCCTTACATCGTAGTCGGAGACTTCAACGGATCCCACTGGTCTTGGAGCAATGATGGATTCACCAATAGTAGAGGAAATGTTATCCGAAAAATAATCGACTCCACAGACTCACTGCTCCTCAACACAGGCGGAATGACACATCTTTGTCCACGAAACGGAACCATGACCGCAATAGACCTTGCATTTTCTTCACCAACTCTTGAAAACCATTTAACATGGGACGTAAGTAATGATCAATATGGCAGTGACCACTTCCCAACGAAATTGCTCTTCAATACGGACATGCCAATAATAAAGAAATTCCCAAGATGGATCATAAAACAAGCACAGTGGGAAGATTTCAAAACCGAAATAGCGTGTACAGCACAAGAATTACCAGTAAACATTGAAGACATGGTTCGGCACTTCACGGAGTCAATATTAAAATCAGCTAACAAAAATATACCTAAAAGTAATGGGATGCATAAACCAAATCATGCTCCGTGGTTTGATAGTGAATGCCGTGAAGCCGTTAAATCTAAAAATAAAGCACTAAAACTATTTCAATCAAATCCTTCCACACAAAACTTTATAAATTATAAAAAAAGTAAGGCCATTACAAGGAACCTCATAAAGATGAAAAAGAAAACTTCCTGCATAATTGCACTAACTAAACTAACTGTAATAATACGTTGAATCCATCAATATACAGACCCCAATTAAAACTATTTGGAGATCCATAGCGTGGCTGGTAAAAACCGTGCAGAACTCCCAACTCTCAAATTGAACGGTGAGATTGTTACAGACCCTCAAATAATCTCTGAATCTTTTGTCAAACATTTTTCAGACATATCAAATCAAAATGCAACCAACAATCGAGAAGTAATTGATTTTACAGAGCCTAACCACGCAAATCAACTACAATATGATCACAATTGCCCTTTCACAGACAGGGAACTACAAATAGCAATAGATGTATTAAAACCTTCCACTCCAAAACAAGATGATATACACAATTTAATGCTGAAAAATCTTCCGCCAAATGCCAAGAACACTCTCTTATATATCTATAATAGACTTTGGGAAACTTCTACCTACCCAGATGCATGGCGAGAAGCAGTCATAGTTCCAGTTTTGAAACCTGGAAAAAGTAAATTGTCAACCAACAGCTACAGGCCAATATCACTCACCAGTTGCCTCTCAAAGTTAATGAAGAAAATGATTAACAAAAGACTCACATGGATACTAGAAAAATATAGCTTGTTATCTGATATTCAATGTGGATTCCGTCCAGGAAGATCTACAACAGACCAATTAATAAAAATTGAATCTGAAATCTTAAACACATTTGTACAGAAAAAGGAAGCAGTAGGAATATTCTTCGACCTAGAAAAAGCGTACAACACAATTAAAAGAGAGGCCATCCTTAAAACTTTGCACTCTTGGGGCTTCCGAGGAGCATTGCCAAACTTTATGAAGAGTTTCCTGAGTAAAAGATTCATCAAAGTAAGGATAGGGGATTCGATTTCTAGTTTAAAGGAAACAGTAAACGGTATACCCCAGGGAAGCGTCCTCAGCTGTACTCTATTTGCAATCGCAATAAACTCTGTTGTTGCAGTGATACCTAGGCCAATTAAAGCATTTCTCTACGTAGATGATCTCACAATACTTCTCAGGTTTTGTGTACGAGACTGGATGCAGAGGATCCTTCAAAGTGTTATCAACAACCTACAATCCTGGTCAGAGACAAATAATCTCCAGTTTTCCTTTGAGAAAACGAAATGTGTTTTGTTCTCCAGACGACGATCACCTACCGAAGCACCTTTACTGACTTTAAATGGAAACACTTTCATGAAGAAGTAAAATTTTTATGGCTAGTTCTTGACAAGAAATTGTCATGGATGAGTCACATAAAATACATACGAGAGGAATGCTTTAATCGACTTAGAATCATGAGAGTTTTAGCCAAAACCTCTTGGGGCGCTGACCGCAAATCCATGCTAATGCTGTACACGAGCCTGATCCGCTCAAAGATCGATCATGGTTGTATAATATACTCATCGGCAAAGAAAAGTGCACTTTTACTGCTAGACTCCATTCATCATGCTGGGATACGACTTGCCACTGGAGCCTTCAGAACAAGTCCAATAGTCAGTCTTTGCACTGAAGCAGCCATACCCCCACTCGTTTTTAGAAGGCAGGAACTTATGGTATATATTCCTATATAACTAAAATAAAACTTCAACCAAATAATCCGGCATACAATATTAAACCCAAAATTTGACAGATTATACGAAAGACTGCCAAACTATCGAGCTCCACTAGGTATCAGATTTAAAGAAATCATTCATGAAATTTATATCATTCCGGTAGACCACACTAGTTTAAACCCGGAAAACCCTCCATGGAAACGAATACCCCAAAAATAGACTTAAGCTTAGCAGGATTACAGACAAAATCCAAAGCAAATAAGGTCAAAGAATATCTAAGCAACTACTTAGGATATGATATTATTTACACTGATGGATCCAAACAAGCAGATAACGTAGGGTATGTAGTCATTAAAACAAATACAGTTATTAAATTCAAATTACCTGCGTACACTGCTGAACTACAAGCTATTGCAACAGCATTATACATGGTCATCGATAGCAAAAAGGATAAAATACTAATATGTTCCGACTCCATGTCAGCCATCAAAAGTATTCCAAAATCCAGTAGACCTAAGCTCACATTAAACAAGATCTACAATTATCTCGACATATTGCATCAACTTAAAAAAATCTGTAATCTTTTTATGGGTCCCCTCACATATAGGAGTTGAAGGGAATGAGGCTGCAGATAGAATAGCTAAAGAAATAGCTCATTCAAATGGACCCATGTTGCAAATATATGAACAGACTGACGTAAAAAAAATGGTTAAATCAAAGAATCATAAACAACTGGGAATGTATGTGGGCAGAAGTTCCAACTACAAACAAACTATGAATAATTAAAACCACGACCAAACCATGGAACAGTTCAATAAGAGGTAACCGTAGAGAAGAAGTTGTTATAGCAAGGTTGAGAATTGGTCACACAAATCTCACTCATGTACACCGTATAACTAAAGAACCACCCAGTCTGTGAAAGTCTCTCTCACGGTCCAACATATTTTAGAAGAATGCCCAGCAAATGATCACACATTTCAAAAACTAAAGATCCCACGGGTGTCATCAATAGCCTTACAAAACTCACCTGAAATGATAGACAACCTAATTCTGCTCCTAAAAGAGATAAATATTTTCAATCAAATATAATAAATAAAAAAAAAAAAGATGAAAAAATAAAACCAATAAAAATTGGAAAAATAAAATATTGAATATAATATAAATACTGTGGAAAGGAGAATTACTAAAATGTGAGAAACTATGTACAAGCAATATATGAACAAACTACGTTTACTTACACACATTAACAAGGAACCGAACTAAACTGTAAATTATAAACTATGGAAGGGCGTAATAACCATGCAGTTGATCGCCCCTAAAACAATCTCATCTACATCTCTCTCTCTCTCTCTCTCTCTCTCTCTCTCTCAATATATATATAGATATATATATATATATATATATATATATATATATATATATGGAGTCAGTTATCCAATAAGGAGTCAGTTAAATTTTCATTGAATAATATTGGGCAAACCCTTTATGTTCCATCTTCAATGAAACAGACGAAAGAAACTATACGTTCTCTACCTTTGAAGAGGCCCCCGCATGGGGCTGCCATCTACGTGCTACGTCCTGGTGCCGAAACCCGGGGCATAGCACAGATGGCAGAGCCATGAGGGGGCCTCTTCAAAGGTAGAGAACGTATAGTTTCTTTTGTCTGTTTCATTGAAGAATGAACACTTTAATTAGTGGATAGATAAATATTTTATGGGCTAGAAATAATTAGAATATTTTATATGGGCAAACTTAAATTATTGAGTTGATAAATATTTTATGGGTACATGTTCCTCGAGGTCCAGGCCAAACTGTTCGCAGGACAATAATTTTTTTTTCCTTCCCCATTGCCATAGCCTAATTCCTTTTATAATGTATGTGTGCATCCCAGGTCTCTTACTTCGGCAGTATCTTTGTCATGCCTCTTTCATAACTGATGGCTCCTTTTACTTCCTCTGCTGGCATTCATCCTGACTTGCTATTATGATACACATTAAATATTGAATACCCCATTGCAACTAATGTAGGATCGAATTTTTTTTTGACGGGACATCTGTCTTAAATGATGAAAAGGGTTTAGCCAATCAGTAAAATCAAATACGCATTGAATGTTTAATTACATATATACAACAATATAATAAGCATTACAACAATTAATAATAATATGTCAGCAAACTATGGCTTGATTCAGAACTTAAAAAAAAACAAAAAGTAGAATGACGAAAAAAAAATTTTCTTTTATTATAGCTGAATAACTAACTAATTTAAGAATTAATGATAATATACAATTACTGAAGAATGAGCCCGTTTCAATAAGACAAGGGTGCCTCACTCTTGCTATAAACATTGAAACAATTTCAATATAAATTCAAATAAAAATATATACATTATGAATACAAAAAAGAATATCTACATCTAAGTCTACACAAATACAATAAAAACTGTATTTATAAAAATGAAACCCTTGCCCACAGGCCAGTTAAAACGTTCTTATCCCACATTGGACTTTATCAAAGCTAAATGAATGAACCAAAGTTTAAAAGCTACCTATTGACATAACTGAATTCATGATCATAAATAAATTCAAGTTGAAATTCATTAGTTACATTCAAATGCTTTGGATTCTTTTAAGAAAAAGCATCCGACTACTACATCTGCTTACACTTAAACTAATAGATTTAATTATTATTACTTATAGCTAGTGTTGTAAGTACAATATGTATGTGGAAGCACTTCGTATACATGGTACAAAACAAAACACTAAAACCGGAGCTATTTTAGGTCAAGAAATAAAAGAAAATATCTCTTTGGTTCAATTGTTGAATGAACATTAGTGAGGTCAATGAGGCCAGAATAAAAAGCATTGGAGGAAAAAATATTTTGTACTAAAGAAGAGTAATGATTTTATTATTCTTTTATCTCATATGGCTCAAGCTTTAAAATATGGGAAAAAATGGTTATATATATTCTTTGGTACTATTACCATTAGTTTTTATATTCTAAAGCCATATTAGGTAAATAAATAAAAACCTTACTTCTTTTGTTTAGCACAAAATATATTTCCTTACAATGCTTTTCAATCTGGCTTCTTTTCCTTGGATAACTGTTCATTCTGCAATTGAGCCAAATTACAACCAATTCATAACAAAAAATTCAAAGACTGTTGAAGGTTACTCTCATTATTTATTACGTTAAAAATAATTCTAAAATTACTGTTATCACATTTACTAATCATCACATATCATAGATGTAACTTGTACTGACGATACAAATAGTTATAACACATTATATTGCTATAATCCATATTTTACATTAAAAAAACATGAAATGGTATTCTCCATGTATAAGTTCAAGTAGCTGTCTGGGGTTTCCTCTTCTTTTGAGAATTCGAAGTACTGAATGTATCGACTAATTGTTATTATAGAATGAAAGCAGCTGTTAGCTTCATATGGGGCATATAAATAAATACTATATATTTATAAATACTATAAAATACCTTCTTCTTTGAAATTCTTACTGGTTAATCATATCAATTCCTTCTCGAACATTTTAGAGATTTTCATGCATTAGTAATTTTATTCATGATTCCCTGATGATTGATGGGGACACTGTGAAAGGGCAGGGGGAGATATCGATGTTGGAGGAGATTTTGCATCACGCAGCTCCTCACATTCAGTACAAATAACAGAAACACTACTTCCATTTCCATTATTGTTATTTGCTTCCAAATGCCCGTTTGAAGTTTTCAAGTATTTTGAACCCGATCTTTTAATATCGTTAAGAAACAGGTCCTGGGCATCTATTTTGTTCTTGTTGAAGTCTCTAATAATTTCATCAATCTTGTAACTAGTTGAAGGTTGAGCAGGGAGGGATGACACATCTTGAAAACTCGGACCTGCTTCCCAACCATTCAGCATTCCTATTTTGCCACACGAATATGATGGAAACTTGCGGCATACCAGATGCTCGTATTTCTTCGACAACGGTTTCTTTAATTCATGCGTATCAGATGGAACCCTAGTCATTGTAGCACATTGAGGTTCAAGTTTTTTCTTATGCGATTTTTCTTTTTGATTTTTCTAAAAATGAAAAATATTTATAATTAATAAATAGGTAATATTTAATGTGTTTCAAGTATTAAAAAGTAATTACTGTTTTTAAAACCTTTTTTAGTAGATGCTTCACATTTGATATACACACTTATTATGCCATTCCCTGTTTATCCAACAGTGGAAGCTGAAAATGAGTAGATCTACAAACCACAAAAATAAAGGGCATGATTGAACGCCAGCAATAGTAAATCTGCCAAATTATTGTACAAAGTATTTGACCGTTGTATGCAAGGTTGGCTGGTAAAAAATAACTTACCCACCAATCGAAGTTTTCTTTCCTGACAGTATTATGGATTTATCCCATCAAATTGTCATTCAAACCATTGCTATATATCTTTACATATTATAAATCTTGTAGGCAAATACTGAACTTTATATTGTTATGAGGAACAAGAAAATTCAGGCTATTTTCTGACTACAATATAAAATACTCTGACTCATAAATAAGAAACAATGTTTAAAATTTGACTTGGCTCTATTTAATTGGTGATATCTAAAACCAACTGGTTTCTGCATGATAGGACTATATGTGGGTGGTTTTTCATAAGGCACAATTGGATATTAACTGATTTCAACCCCTGCCCCAACGGGCTGCATAGTTAGTAAATCCCAAATGGGAAAAGTAGTTGGATTTTTCAGTTAAAAATTCACCATCCACATTAAAAAATATCTCCACGCTAAATCACCATACGGAGACCATATTATAAGACCAGTTGTAATCTGCAATAACTCGAGCCATTTTAAATTGAGATGTTAATTAGGTGTTCACATCGATTTTTGGGAGTCTATAGAGATGAATATGGCATTGAGAGCAACAAAAAGAATTTTAATATCCCAACTAATTCCTTATACTCTGTTAAGATACGTTTCCCTCCCTAGATTTTGCAGATTTCCTTTAAGGGTATTAATTTCGTACTCATGATGCGATTTTCAGAAATTTTCTTCAAATTTCCATCGGTTCTACCCAGGAGATGACGAAAATGATGCCCATTCAATATTATATATATACTAGCTAACGAACCCGGCTTTGCTCAGGAATTCATTTGAGGTTTTATAATAAATGGTATTTTTTTTGGCAAGCCTTTACTATCCACAATATTTTAACATTTCCCGATGAATACCCGTCGTGGCTGTGGATTTGTTAATAATGAAATTATTTGTTATGTAAGGTTTCACTGTCCACAGTATTTTTATATTTCCCATCTCCTGTGCATGTAGTTTTTTTTTATATATAATTCATAATCATAAAAAGTATTTTGTCCGCCAAACTATGTTTGAATTAAACTTCCTTTCCCTTGATACGGTACAAAGACCTACAGTGATTGAAAACCGAACCGAAAATGTAATATCACGAATTTTTATATCAGGCTTCTCTTATAACCTCCCCTCCCGTTTGAACCTAAAAATAATTAATATAGCTTATAATCGTTTAGGAATTAATGCTAGTTCACATGCCAAGTTCCGTACAATCGTTTTAGTTAGCAGTGTATACCTCGTTTATACTTTGTATACGACAAAAGTAAATATAACATACAAAAGTAAAAAAAAAGTAAATATAACATACAAAAGTAAAAGTTACTCAAAATAAACAACTTTTGTCATGTACATATTTGCCGAAAAACCAATAGAAAACGAAATATCACTATTTTTAATTACAGGGCTCCCTTACAACCCCCACTCCTGCTCCTCCAAGAAATGCTGGTACTGCTTATTATCATAGAGGACTAAGTGATAATTTACACACGGAGTTTTGGTGTACCAAATAAAATTGTTGATTCCCGTTATATCCGTTTTTAGCGTATAACTTATTTATACTTCGGTATACGGCAAAAGTGTATATAACAAAAGTTACTCTATAAAACAACAATTATATATATAAATTGTAACCTCTGTTTGTACATTGATTTTTTTTTTTTTTCAAAATTTCACGATACTTTTTCGTTTCACATGTCATAGACACCATATCTGTGATTTGTTTCTTTCTTGTATGTTTGTTTATTTGTTTCTTTGCTTGTTACATTTTCACGCATAAACGGCTGAACCAACTAAACTTAGTAGTAAACTTGGTATATATATTACTACTAACCCAACTTAGACTTAAGGCTATATTAATATTCTCCGAACGAACAGGAGTGGTGTTTATAAGAGAGGCCTAAAATTAAAAATACCAATATTTCGTTTCCTATCGGTTTTTCGACAAATATGAACATAACAAAAGTTTATTTTGTTATGTAGAGTAACTTTTGTTATATACACTTTTTTCGTATGCCGAATTATAAACGAGATATAGTCCTTACCTGTAACAGGAATCAACAATTTTATTTGGTACCAAAGACACAACGGAACTAAAGAAAACTGTGTATGTGATGTGTACTAACGGCTTCATTATAATAAGTCATACCAACATTTCTAGGGACGGGCAGGAGGGGGGGTAGTAAGGGAGGCCTGAATTTATAAATAGCGGTATTTCGTTTTCTATTGGTTTTTCTGCAAATATGAACATGTCACAAGTTGTTTATTTTGTTATTTAAAATTGTTAGGTTCGACCAGGAGTGGGGGATATAAGGGAGGCCTGAAATAAAAGTTCGAGATATTTCGTTGTCTATTAGTTTTTCGGCAAACGCGCACATAACAAATTTGTTTACTTTGTTATTTAGAGTAACTTTTGATTTATACAATTATTTGTATAACAATGTAAGAAGCAAGTAATTTGCGTAGAAATATTGATATGCACAACAATTCTTTCCAATATGAACTATACGGTCCCTAACCTGGAAAAATTAATTCAAATGTGTTAATATGTTGTACTTAATATTTAAGACCTGGACAATTTGGAGGACAGTGATGTCTTACATAAAAAATTAATTTTATTATTAACAAATCCACAGCAATGACGGGTATAAACCCTAATCACTGGGGCGAGTAAATATCAAAAAATTGTGCAAAGTAAAGCCTTGCCAAGGGGCTCGGGTTGCCCATGCAAGTTAGGGCGTTGGTCCTTATCTCCCATGGCAGACCTAGAGTGGCGGGTTCGAATCCCGCCCTGGACAGTGGAAATTTATTTAGTGACGGCCTCATTAAAGAAACTCCTTATGCCCACCCTGGCTAGAAAAGGATGGTAACCTGTAGATAACCCGTTCCAATTAGCCTAGTTGCATAAATGGGACGTAAACAAAAAAAAAAGCCTTGCCAAAAAAATACCCATCACCTCACCATTCAGCCTTAAATGAAGCAGCCGGGCAAATTCTGAGCTAGTATATATATATATATATATATATATATATATATATATATATATATATATACAATTGGAACCTCTGTCAGTAAATAGATTTTTATTCAAAATTTCACGATTCTTTTTCGTTTCACTTGTCATAGGCACGAAATCTGCAATTTGTTTCATTCATGTATGTACGTTAGTTTATTTGTTTGTTACCTTTTCACACATAAACGGTTGAACCGAATTTTATGAGACTTGGTATGTACATTAGCACTAACCAAACTTTAGGCTATATTGATATTGAACCGACTAAACTTAGTAGTAAACTTGGTACATATATTACTACTAACCCAACTTAGACTTAAGGCTATATTAATATTCTCTGAGACGAACAGGAGTGGTGTTTATAAGAGAGGCCTAAAATTAAAAATACCAATATTTCGTTTCCTATCGGTTTTTCGGCAAATATGAACATAACAAAAGTTGTTTATTTTGTTATGTAGAGTAACTGTATATACACTTTTTTTGTATGCCGAATTATAAACGAGATATAGTCCTTACCTGTAACAGGAATCAACAATTTTATTTGGTACCAAAGACACAACGGAACTAAAGAAAACTGTGTATGTGATGTGTACTAACGGCTTCATTATAATAAGTCATACCAACATTTCTAGGGACAGGGGCAGGAGTGGGGGTAGTAAGGGAGGCCTGAATTTATAAATAGCGGTATTTCGTTTTCTATTGGTTTTTCTGCAAATATGCACAAGTTGTTTATTTTGTTATTTAAAGTAACTTTTGTTATATTCATTTTTGTCGCATAACAAAGTATAAACGAGATATACACTAAACCTAGAGCGGGAGCCAACAATTTTGTTGGGCACTAACAATTGAACCAAACTTAAAAAAACTAGGAATGTGAATTAGCATTAATTCTTCCATGATTATAAGATATATTAAAACTAGGGGGACTAGGGAGAGGGGGTTATGAGGGAGGTCTGAAATGAAAAATTGTGATATTCCGATTCCAATTGGGTTTTCAACGATTTTCTATAAAAACACAATCATTAGTCGGTCAACGATGACTTCAAATTTTTTTTTTCCATAAGTCGCCCAATTGACCCTTACTGGGAAAAAGTGCGCCCAGCCGGAAGAGCAGTTGTACACATAGAAGCATTGCCAAAAACAAAATAAAATCTTTCGTCTCAAATGATTTCCCGAACGAAGCCGGGCACCTTTGATTGTATATATATATATATATATATATACATATATGCATATAACGAACAGGAGAGGGCGTTATAGAGGAGGACTGAAATTAAAAATAGCGATATTTTTTTCTTATTGGGTTTTCTTCAAATATCCACATAACAAAAATTGGTTATTTTGGTATTTAGAGTAGCATTTGTCATATACACTTTCGCCGTATATCGAAGTATAAATGCGTTATACTCTAAAATTTATAGCGGGAGTCAACAATATTATTTGGCACAAAAGACTCAACCCAACTATACAAAATTCAGAGTGTGAATTAGCACTGACGCCTTAATTATCATAAGCCATACCAACATTTTTGGGGCCGGGGTTGTAAGGGAGGCCTGAAATTAAAAATTGTGACATTTCGTTTCCTATTAGATTCTCTGCAAACATACACGTAACAAAAGTTGTTTATTTTGTTTTTTATAGTAACTTTTGTTGCTTTTATTTTTTTCGTAAAATGAAATAAACACGCGATATACGCTAAAACTATAGCGGGAATCATTAATTCTATTCGTGCTTATTTCAGTCTCTTTATTAATGCATATTATGTTATGTTTTAGTCTTATATGATAGTTGTAAGTACGATTCGGATTAGTGAGGTCATAAATCTCCGTCACCGCCTCCTTATTTATTTATTTCCCCTAGAAAATAACTTTGTTGTTCATTTCCAATAGAAATGTAAACTATAAGAGCATTTCCGTCATTTAATTTGTATAATGTACTATTTAAACAAAGTCATGCTGAATTGGCACAAGTAGTGATAGCGGAAATTATAGGGATAAAACTCTTTGGTTATGGAAATATATTATCTTATTTCCGATATCTTGATGTTATTGGATCAAATAATTACCGTCATAACAATTAGACGTTAATGGTAATGCCATTATGAAAAAAGAAAATATCCGTTTAAACTTTATATGATTTAAAGTATTACTTATTTTTTGAGAGAGCTACGATCTCTTCCCCTAAACTATCTTTTTGAATATAAATTTAATTATCTTTAGGGTACCACAATTATTTATTTCCATCAGGTAGATAAATTATTAAAATAATATTTTGAATCAATAATTTAAGGGAAAAAATGGCGATAGCCCTCATGCCGGAGCGGAAGGTGACCGTAGGCTATAACAGTTAATTGAGTTCATTTATTTCCTGTCAAATCCTGGCATTAATGGAAGTAATTTCCACTGAGATTTACTATTACGAAAATAATCTAATGTACATGCTTAACTATATGTACTCGGATAGGTTTTTGAGAGGAAATCAGTTTCATTATAGATGATATTTAATTGTAATAAATGCTATCTATGACTATGGTTTGAAGAATTCAAAAAGGTGAGTCAAAAAATGGAGAGGGATAGATTAGGAACACATTTTTATTTATTCTTCAAAACTAAAATTTCTATTCTACTACTCCCCAAAAGACGCCCTTTATGATTGGGTATTTCGGAAAACCTATACGTCGTGGAGTGTAATTTTACACTTCAAGTCTTGATATAAAAATACCATTATTAGTCAGTCAACAATGATTTCCCGGGCATCGCCGGGTAACTTAGCTAGTATATATATATATATATATATATATATATATATAAGCTAGTATGTAGCCGGGTACCTTAGTTAGTATATATATAAGCTAGTATATATATATATATATATATATATATATATATATATATATATATATATATATATATATATATATATATATATTTGCAGTGTATAAAATTGTATATATGCAACCAGTGGTTTAGAATATTTTCCTTAACCACCTCTCAAAAGGTTTATGTTGAAAATTCCGTTTAGAGGTCCTTTCAAAACACTACATATATATGGAAAAATCGCGTCATGACTACACTTATTGAGAAATGGTTAAGGGAAATTTGGTAAACCCATGATAGAAGTTGCGTAAGTATTGTTATTAAAGACAAGATCTTACCTTCAAAGCTCGGCCACCGCGGGATTTATTGATCTTTCTGGGTCTTCTTGGAAAAAAATATAATTGTGTGAACTGCGTTTGTTGACGGATGCGGTTGCTGAGTCGGCGCTGTGGTTGCATTGCTTCCTCCATCGAATCTCCAACTGAACCTTCTCTACTTCCTTTGGCAGCCATCTCCTTATCTACAAATTAATGAAATCAGTATATGAACCGAGTTCAGACAGAAGCTAAATCTTAACAGAAGTTACATAAATCTTTCTTTGGAATTTTAACGAAATGAGCTTTATTTTAATAAAATGACTTTTTAATCGCATATCAGATAGCTAAATCAAATAACTTCAAAAATTGCGGACACTTGAGTAGTAGTATAAATTAGAAGTAAATACCAGTAAATGTAGAATTTTCACTAACCTCCAGAATAATACAAAGTGAAGAGTAAAGATTTCTTCTCCTCTAACTGCTCTCAACTGGAAATGAATGTCCGTGGCAACAAAGATAGAACTGACAGTGAAGGGACCTACGAAGCCTATTTATTACCTGGGAACCGGGGACCAGTGGTGGGGGGTTGCATTCACAAATCCAAAGGCAAGCTGCAATCATAAACCCAACAGCTCTGGTGGATGCAATATTTTTTTGTCGTTATCAAACAGCCTATCTAAGCGTGTTATGTAAAATTAACATTGGGCCAAGGAGGGGGGGTGGGGGTTAAGTTGAAAATTTTTGTTTTTTGTATATCACTATGAATAGTGATATTTGCACTTATTGTTTCAGCCTTTAGTGAACTCACCACATAAACATGGAAGATAAAATTTGTTTAAGAAGATGTACATGCTTAGCTACTGCAATCATTATTTGGGGCAATATTTGTACTTCGCTTATAAAAGGCGCGTAACAGTTTATCTAAAGCACTGTACAGATTGAACTTATATTAAAAGAACAGAATGGGATTATTTAATACTAATTAATTTTTTAGTCCTTAAGGATTGTACTTAAGGTTGTACTTATTACGCGGGCTCCGAAAATATTCTTCAAACACCAGCTGTCCTGCCTAGGAGACGACGAAGTTATTATGTTATTGCCATTTAACTCCTTACTTGTAGAGAAAAGTATATCATTTTCAGGAGTAAAACTGTTTAACGCTCTGCCCGAATGTATGGCGGATGTTTTTATACAAAAGATGAATACTTTCAGAAACGTTCAATTTATAGCTAGCATGTGTATTGATATCACTACATATAACGAGTGAATGACGTTTCAAGGCCATTTATATAGTTCTTTCCAGGTAGTCAAAAAAGACATGGAAGTTACCTCTGGGTGGTCTATAGATACAAACTTTGCTTTTAGTTATTACTGGAAATTCCACAGCACTCAAAACTCCTATCTGTATTAATCCTTGATAGTTCAGTTATGGGTTTAAATTCATTGGAATTTTCTACAAATATACACAAGCCTCCTTCTTAGGTCTACAGACGGAAGATGCGCACTTAGTTGCGAATTTAATTCTATCAATGATCAACTTTGCTCTATAACAAATATCTACTGAGAATATTGCCTTTTTAATTTATTAAATAAATTTAAATACCAAATATTACCAACGGATCTTTACTGGACGATATACACTACAATACGTAGTTATGTGTTCCTAATCTATCCCCCTCCACTTTTTGACACACCATTTTTGAATAATTCATGGATAGCATTTATTACAATTAAATACCATCTATAATGAACATATTTCCTGTCAATTACCAATCCGAGCTCGTATTGTTTAAGCATAGTTTTATTCATAAGATTATATTCGTAATAGTAAATCTCAGTCGAAATCACTTCCCGCAATGCCTGCATTTCACAGGAAGTAAGTAAACTCAATAAACTGTTTAAGCCTCCTGTCAAATTCCACTCTCGCATGAGCGTTATCATCATTGTTTTCCTTAGATTACTTATTCAAAATATTATTTTAATAATTTATCTACCTGATGAATATAAAAAATAGTGGTACCCTAAAAATAATTTCATTTATATTCGAAAAGCTAGTTGCGTGAAAGAGAGCCCTCCCTGAAACCTAAGTAATACTTAAAACATTCATATCGCGTATATATTAAATACCGGAAATGATCTTATAACTCCTATTAGAAATAAATAACAAAGTTATTTACTAGGGAAAATAAATAAATGAGGAGGAGGCGACGGAGATTTATAATATTACTAATCCGAATCATTCTTAGAACTATCATATATGACTAAAACATAACACCTTTTGTCATAATACGCATTTATGCAAAACACTTAAATAAGCACTAATAAAATTAACGACTCCCGCTATAAGTTTAGCGTATATCCCGCGTTTACTTCATTTTACGACAAAAATGACTGCAACAAAAGTTACTCTAAATAACAAAGTAAAGAACTTTTTCTATGTGGACGTTTGCAGAAAAACAAATTGAATATCACTGAATGAAACTCAGTATCTAAGTCCCACCAACACTTACTAGATTATAATCTATATTATTGATGAAAAATTGTTTATTTAGTATTATTATTATTTGTTATAATAGTTATAATGTTTTGATTGAACACTTTTCGTGTATCAATGTTACCTGGCGCGTAGGCAAAACATAAATACGAAAATGGAAATAGAAACACATCGTGTGTAGAGAAGCTTAGCTTTTAGCAATTTACGTATTTCTTTGTAAATAAACATGTCTCGTGGAAAGCTGGAAAATTGTAACCTCTGTTTGTAATTTGATTTTTTTCTAGAAACGGATACTCATTCGTTTCACATGACGTTCAAATCATATGAACATATTTAGATTTTGGTTTCTGTTTTTGGATTATTTATTAAATAGTTAATAACGGCCAAACAACAGAACCGAATTTTATGAAACTCGATACGCGCATACATAACCCACCTTAGACTATATAACCTACGTTGATAATATTTGTTCCCCAACAACACATGTGTGTGTGTATGTGTATAAATTAGAAGTAAATACCAATAAATGTAGAATTTTCACTAACCTCCAAAATAATACTAAGTGAAGAGTAAAGATTTCTTCTCCTCTAACTGCTCACAACTGGAGATGAATGTTCGTGGCAACGTGTAGATGTAGGATGCTGGTGAAGAACTGACAGGGAAGGGTCGTTCGAAGCCTTTTTATTACCTGGGGACCGGGGACCAGTGGTGGGGGGTTGCATTCACAAATCTTGAGGCTAGCTGCAATCAACCCAAGAAGGCTTGTACTAGTGATGAGATATTGTATAAATTTCTTTAAATGTCGACGGAATGTACCTTAAATGAAATTACATTAAAAAACGAATGAATAAGATACGGGTTGTGATATATATGCATAATTCTTGGTTAGAGCTCTGGTGTTCCCAATATTATTTTTGGCCATTATCAAACTCATTATTTATGCGTGTTATGTAAAATTAAAGGTGATACTCGACGCCTGACATTGAAACGAGGGGTTGGGGGGGGGAGGAAAACATTTCCATTATATTAATTCAAGTTCAATAATTTTATTGAACCAACCTCGTTGAAGATTTAATAGCGTCTAAATATTTTTTTTGTATTTCGATTATTAACAGTGATATTAGCATTTATTGTTTCAGCCTTTAGTATGCTCTCCTCACAAACCTGGATGTTCTTCTTCTTAGCTACTGCAATCATTATTTCGGAAAACATTTGTACTTCAACCACAAAAGGAGCGCAGCAGTTAAGTAAGTAAAGGACTATACAAATTGAACATGCATTAAAAAAATAGAATGGGATTATTTAATAGTTAAATTAATTTAATATGACTTCCCCTTCATTAGTTGTCTCAATTATTGTTGAATCATTACAAATCTAGATTTTAGAACGATTTATAAAAAAATCCCTTTCTTTAAAGGCTGAAATCCAAGCACCGGAGTGAAGGGTTTAGAGGGAGATTTTGAAAAATCAATATATCCCCTTTAATGATAGTCGGATTCAAACATAGTATAAACAATTTTTTGCAACAGTAAATATTGCTATATACATTTTTGTATATATTGAACATTAACCAAGATATTGATTTTTTTTTAATTTTCAGCCTTCAATTCTTCTTACAATCCCATTTATATTTTTCATTATATCTATGTTAGAAGGAATGGACATGTCATGTTTAGTGACCGTGCTTTTGACAAAATCTGGTTAATAGAATTGGACGTCTGCAGAAGGCAGAAAATAAAAAACCACTAATAATTAGTACGAGTAAGAGAAAATATGAATAAATAAATGGTAGTGGAATATTAAATTTTTAAAATGAATGGTTATCTCACCTTTTCCCTCATATTCTCGGAAGGATCGATGAAATTTGGCAAATATTTTTGACACCACTTACTTAGTACACCCTCAATAGATTACTTCTCTAAAGAAGGAGCTGCAATGAATAAATTTCAAAAGAGAGTGACCATATCGACGATTCATCTCGTCACAACGGAAGGATATCTACTATTGAGATTATATAATATTCAATGGTCAGCCAAGTTTTGTAGAGTACCAATAAATGTGCGTGTAAACCATTACTAAAAAGCCATGAATGGTGTGTAACAGCTCATGAGATGATAATTTTCAGATACTTTGTAATTGTTAATGTTTTCCGATCGACATTCCCTTCTTAAAAATATAAATCAAGTAAAGGGTTGTCAGATTGAACTCGTATAAAACAAAAAACTGGGATTGTTTACTACTCAAATTAATCTAATTGTTTAGCATATTTCCCATAAGGAAAATCAGCTTTTGAGGTTGCTCTTATTACGCGATTTATAAAAATATTCCTCAAATATCAATAGATCCTTCTCAGGAGATGACGAAAATGAGGTCACTCTCTCTCTCTCTTTCGAGATATATATACACATTAGCTAAGATACCCGGCTTCGCTAGGGAAAATGTTTGAGACTGAATGATGTTGGTATTTTTTTGAGGGGTTTACATTGTAGAATATTTTTACATATTCCCGTCTCAATGCTTAGGATTTACACCAGAGCCCCCGGCGTGCTGGGGATGTGTTTATAAAATTATTTGTTATGCACTTAATTCTACACTATACACAATATTTTTATATTACCCGTTTTCTGTGTATGTATCTTTTTATATATAACATAATCATAGATTATCGTATTAACCATATAATTCATAATCATAGAAAGAATTCTGCATTCCGAAACATCTATGAATAAACGTTCATTTCCTCAAGAGTGGTCCAAAACACAACGATGGCAGGTGTCTTATATGCGTAATAAACACTATTAAAAATACTCTTTTGTAGGTTTGGAAAGTAAACTGTATATTCTTAGTGGTACATAGCATTTTATGTAAAACATTACATTGGTATTTAATGTTTTGTGATTCAGTTACTTTGAGAAAATCAGTTGGTTAGAATGTAATAACTCCCTCTAGTAAGAGAAACTATGTATTAAACATTGGTAGTAGAATAATAAATTTGTAAAATGATTGGTTACATCACCTTTTTCTTCATAATCTCGGTAGGATTAATGGAATTTGACGAAATATTTTGAAAATCTCTTTTTCAGTTCATCCAGAGTAGATGGCTTCCCTTAAGGCAGAGCTGCCAAGTGGAAATTTTGAAAGACACTGGTTGATTATATAAAGTATTTTGATTCGTTTCATCACAACGAATTGGGGGGGGGGGGGGGTGGGGGGGGGGGGGGGTGGGGGGGGGGGGGGGTGGGGGGGGGGGGGGGTGGGGGGGGGGGGGGGTGGGGGGGGGGGGGGGTGGGGGGGGGGGGGGGTGGGGGGGGGGGGGGGTGGGGGGGGGGGGGGGTGGGGGGGGGGGGGGGTGGGGGGGGGGGGGGGTGGGGGGGGGGGGGGGTGGGGGGGGGGGGGGGTGGGGGGGGGGGGGGGTGGGGGGGGGGGGGGGTGGGGGGGGGGGGGGGTGGGGGGGGGGGGGGGTGGGGGGGGGGGGGGGTGGGGGGGGGGGGGGGTGGGGGGGGGGGGGGGTGGGGGGGGGGGGGGGTGGGGGGGGGGGGGGGTGGGGGGGGGGGGGGGTGGGGGGGGGGGGGGGTGGGGGGGGGGGGGGGTGGGGGGGGGGGGGGGTGGGGGGGGGGGGGGGTGGGGGGGGGGGGGGGTGGGGGGGGGGGGGGGTGGGGGGGGGGGGGGGTGGGGGGGGGGGGGGGTGGACGTTAATGAACTTGATCTTCCTTTTTACACGAAACGATTAAATACCGATTTTGGTGACGATTAAACAAAATTGCGACCGCTAGAGTGTTAACAGACAAATATATGTATATATATATAATATATATATATATATATATATATATATATATATATATATATACTAGCTAAGGTACCCGGCTTCGCCCGGGTATTCATTTGAGATGGAATGATGATGGTATTTTTTCGGCAAGACTTTACTTTGCACAATATTTTGACATTTCCCCGTTTCAGTGTTTAGGGTTAGAACCCGTGGATGGTTTGGAATAGAAAATGAAATATCACGAATTTTTCTTTCAGGCCTCCATTATAGCCCCCACTCCCGTTATAACCTAAACATTTTAATATAGCTTGTAACCATGTAGGAATTAATGCTAATTTATATATTCCGAGTTTTGTTGGAATGGGTTCAACCGTTGGTGTCCAATAAAATAGTTGAGTCCCGCTTTAGCTTTCAGTGTATATGTTGTTTATAATTTTTTATACAACAAAAGTTACTTTAAATAACAAACTAAACAACTTTTGTTATGAGCATATTTGCAGAAAAACCAATAGAAAACGAAATACCGCTATTTTTAATTTTATAGCTTATGGTAATGAAGGCGTTAGTGCTAATACAAATACCAAGATTTTTTAACAGATTTTTTTTAAAGGGAAAATCAGCTATTGAGGTCGTACTCATGACGCGAGTTTTGAAAAATTTCTTCAAATGTCCATCGATCCTACCCAGGAGATGACGAAAATGAGGTCCGTTCAAAATTATATATATGTATATATATATATATATATATATATATATATATATATATATATATATATATATTTGTCTGTTAACGCTCTAGCGGTCGCAATTTTTGTTTAATCGTTACCAAACTTCATATTTAAGCGTTTTACGTAAAAAGAGAGATCAACTTCGTTAATAGCTGAAATCGGACCAGTGGGAGAGGGGGTTTAGAGGGAGGGATTTTTGAAAATTCAAAATATCTCCGTTACTATACGTCGGATCGAAAAATATTATAAAATTAATCTTATTGCAAATTAAATTTACTATAAATATTGATCTATACATTTATTCTGTATCTTGAATATTAACTGAGATATTTGCATTTGTATTCTGCATGTGCTCGGCAGCAGTGGCTATGTTCGGACTTTCCGCCGTGAGCTCTGGCGGCCGTTTTTGTAATTATTCGTCCCTCTCGTGAATAGGTTTAAAGGTTACTTACTACTACAGCTGTTATTAGGCATATTTCTCTATTGTAAAACTTCACGTGGGAAATCTGCTTAGTTTACGCAGCCCCTGCGTGACGGACTTTTTTCATTTCGGTTGAGTCTCTTGTGTGCCAAATAAAATTGTTGACTCCCTCTACCATTTTTAGCGTATAACGCATTTATACGTCGGTACACGGCGAAAGTGTATATGACAAAAGTTGATCTAAATAACAAAATAAACAGCTTTTGGTATGTGCATTTTTTTCCGAAAAACCAATAGGAAACGAAATATCACCATTTTTAATTTCAGGCCTCCCTTATAACCCCCACTCCTGTCCGTCCCTAGAAATGTTGGTGTGGCTTGTTATAATGAAGGCATTAGTGCTAATACACATACTGAGTTTTATTTAGTTCGGTTGAGTCTTTTGTGCCAAATAAATTGTTCACTTCCGCTATAGGTTTTAGTCTATATCTCGTTTACAATTAAGTATACGAAAAAAGTGTATATGACAAAAGTTACTCTAAATAACAAAATAAACAACATTTGTTATGTTCATATTTGCCGAAAAACCAATAGGAAACGAAATATCGCAATTTTTAATTTTAGGCCTCCCTTACAACCCCCACTCCTGTTCGTCTCAGAGAATATTATTATAGCCTAAAGTCTAAGTTGGGTTAGTAGTAATATACATACCAAGTTTTACAAAATTCGGTTCAGCCGTTTATGCGTGAAAAGGTAACAAACAAACGAAAAAACAATCAAACAAACAAACAAACGAATAAACAAACAAACAAACAAACGAATAAACAAACAAACAAACAGACACGAAAGAAACAAAATGCAGTTATGGTGTCTATGACATGTGAAACGAAAAGTTATCGTGAAATTTCGCGAAAAAATCAATGTACAGACAGAGGTTACAATTTTATATATATATATATATATATATATATATATATATACTAGCTAAGGTACCCGGCTTCGCTCGGGGAATCATTAAAGGCTGAATATTCAGGTTATTTTTATAGCAAGGCTTCAATGTGTACAATTATACTTCCTGTCTGGGCGTATTGTTTTTCCATAAGGGTAACTGTGGGGACTTAGAGAATAGAAAATTTAATTAAAAAGAGTAAATGAAAATGAGTTCCCAATCAATCCCTCTCTACTGTTTGACACACCGTGAATAATTCAAATCATGATCGTGGATAGCATTTATTATAATGAAATAGTATCTACATATAATGCACATATTTTCTGTCAAACCCACTCCGAGCACACATAGTTTAGAAATAGTCGGTTATAAGTAGAAAGAAATTCCAATAGTGCCAGCATTTAACAGGAAATAAGTTAATACAATTAACTGTGTGGGCGGGCATCCGTGGGACTTTCCCTTCCGCTTGAGATTTATAACCTCACTAATACGAATTATACATAGAACTACCATATAAGTCGAAAAACAACATTATTACGCTTATAACAAATAAACATTAATTAATACTAATACAATTGGTTACCCCCGCTATAGTTTTAGCGAATACCTCGTTTATACTTTGTTAAACGACAAAAGTGGATACATCAAAAGTTATTCTAAATAACAAATAAAAACTTTCTCTAATGTGCATGAGATAACAGGCTTCCAGGATAACACCCCCCCCCTCCCTCCGTGTCATCCACAGAAATGTAAACATAGTTTATTTTGTTGGAGGAGAGGATGCTAATTCACTTACTGAGTTTTGTTTAATTCGGTTGTTTTTTGCGCCCAATAAAATTGTTGACTTCCGCTATATGTTATAGCGTATATCTCGTTTATACTTATGTATACAAAAAAGTATATATAACAAAAGCTACTTTAAATAACACAATAAACAACGTATGTAACGTGCATCCGTTGAAAAACTAATGCGAAACGAAACATCGCTATTTTTAATATCATGCCTCTCTTATAACCCCCACTCCCGTTTGAACCTATAAATTTTAATATAGCTTATAATTATGGATGAATTAATGCTAATTCACATACCGAGTTTGGTTAAATTCAGTTCAACCGTTAGTGCCCAATAAAATATTTGGCTCCCGCTTTAGTTTTTGGTGTATATCTCGTTTATACTTTGTTGTAAAAAAAAGTGAACATAACAAAAGTTACAGTAAATAACAGAATAAACAACTTTTGTTATATGCATATTTTCGGAAAAACCAATAGGAAACGTAATATCGCTATTTTTAATTTCAGGCGTCCTTACAACCCCCACTCCAGCCCGTCCCTAGAAATGTTGGTATGGCTTGTTATAATGAAGGCGTTAGTCTTAATACACGTACAAAGTTTTATTTAGTTCGGTTGATTCTTTTGTGCCAAATAAAATTAATGACTCCCGCTATAGTTTTTAGCGTATAACTCATTTATACTTCCGTATACGGCAAAAGTGCATATAACAAAAGTTACTCTAAATTACGAAATAAACAACTTTTGGCATATTTGCTGAAAAAGCAATAGGAAACGAAATATCGCTATTTTTAATTTCAGGCCTCCCTTATAACCCCCACTCCTGTTTGTCTTAGAGAATATTAATATAGCCTAAAGTCTAAGTTGGGCTAGTAGTAATATACATACCAAGTTTCATAAAATTCGGTTCAGCCGTTTATGCGTGAAAAGGTAACAAACAAACAAACAAACAAACTTACACGAAAGAAACAAAATGCAGTTATGGTGTCTATGACATGTGAAACGAAAAGTTATCGTGAAATTTCGCGAAAAAAATCAATGTACAGACAGAGGTTACAATTTTATATATATACTAGCTCAGATACCCGGCTTCGCCCAGGAGTTGATTTGAGGCTGAATGTTGAAGGTATTTTTTTGGCAAGGCTTTACTTTGCACAATATTTTGACATTTACCCGTCCCAGTGTTTAGGGTTAATACCCGTTTTTTGCATTTGTTAATAATAAAATTTATTTTTTATGTAAGTCTTCACTGTCCTCCAAGTTGTCATATTTCCCGTTTCCTGTGCATTATGCATAGATTTAAATTATTAAGCACAAAATATTAACATACCTTTGAATTAATTTTTCCCGGTGAGGTACCTGGTAGTTCCAAAGAATTGTTGAGCAAATTTCTCTAAATAACAAATTAAACAACTTTTGTTATGTGCATATTTGCCGAAACCCCGATAGGAAAGGAAATATCACTATTTTTAATTTCAGGCCTCCCTTATAACCCCCACTCCTGCCCGTCCCTAGAAATGTTAGTATGGCTTATTACAAGGAAGGTGTTAGAGCTAATACACATACCGAGTGTTTTATTTAGTTCGGTTGAGTCCTTTGTGCCAAATAAAATTGTTGACTCCCGCTATCATTTTTAGCGTATAACGTATTTATACTTCGGTATACGACGATAGTGTATATGACAAAAATTTCTCTAAATAACAAAATAAACTACTTTTGTTATGTTCATATTTGCCGAAACCCCAATAGGAAATGAAATATCACTATTTTTAATTTCTGGCTTCCCTTATAACCCCCACTCCTCCCCGTCCCTAGAAATGTTGGTATGGCTTGTTATAATGGAAGCGTTAGTGCTAATACATATACCGAGTTTTATTTATTTCGGTTGGGACTTATGTCCCAAATAAAATTGTTCACTTACGCTATAGGTTTTAGCATATATCTCGTTCATAATTCGGTATACGAAAAAAGTGTATATAACAAAAGTTACTCTAAATAACAAAATAAACAACTTTTGTTATATTTATATTTTCCGAAAAACCAATAGGAAACGAAATATCGCTATTTTTAATTTCTGCCTTCCCTTATAACCCCCACTCCTGTTCGTCTCAGAGAATATTAATATAGCCTAAAGTCTAAGTTGGGCTAGTAGTAATATACATACCAAGTTTCATAAAATTCGGTTCAGCCGTTTATGCGTGAAAAGGTAACAACATTGCTCAATATTTTGACATTTACCCGTCCCAGTGTTTAGGGTTGATACCCGTCGTTGCTGGTGATTTGCTAATAATAGAATTCTTTGTTCGATAATTCTTCACAGTCTTCGATATTTATATATTTCCCGTTTCTTATACATGTAAATATGGTGAATTTTTATTTCAGGCCTCCCTTATAACTCCCCTCCCGTTTGAACCTAAAAATTTTAATATAACTTATAATCATGGAAGAATTAATGCTAATTGACATACCGAGTTTTGTTAAGTTCGGTTCAGCCGTTAGCCGTGCCCGCTAAAGTTTTAACGTATAACTCATTTATACTTAGGTATACGAGAAAAGTGTATATAACAAAAGTTACTCCAAATAACAAAATAAACAACTTTTGTTATGTTTATATTTTGCGGAAAACCCAATAGGAAAACGAAATATCGCTATTTTTAATTTCAGGCTTCCCTTATAACCCCCACTCCTATTCGTCTCAGTGGATATAAATATAGCCTATAAGTCTTAAGTTTGCAGTTAGTTGTAATATACGAAATATACCCAAGTTTCATAAAAATTCGGTTCAGCCGTTTAGTAATGCGTGAATAAGGGTAACAAACAAACAAACAAACAAACAAACAAACAAACATACTCGAATAGAAAACAAAATGCAGTTATGGTGTCTATTGACATGTGCAAACGAAAAGTTCATCGTGGAATGAAATTTTCGCGAAAAAAATCAATGTACAGACAGAGGTTACAATTTTATATATATACTAGTGCAGATACCCGGCTTCGCTCGGGAATTCAGTTGAAGGCTGGAATAGTGATGATATATTTTTGGCCAAGGCTTTACTTTTCACGGCATTTACCCGTCCCAGTGTTTTTAGGGCGGTAATACCCTGTCGTTTTCTGTGGGATTTTGTTAATAATGAAATTAATTTTTTATGTATTGACTTCACTGTGCTGCATATTGTCATATTTCCCGTTTCCTGTGTATTATGCATAGAGTTTGTAATTTTTAAGGAGAAAATATTGACATACATTTGAATTAATTTTTTAAGGTGAGGTACCTGGTAGTTTCATATTGAAATGACAGTGTTGAGGAAATTTCTCTAAATAACCAAAATAAACAACTTTTTGTATAAGGGCATATTTGGTGATTGTGAAAAAACCCTACATATAGGAAATCACTATTATTAATTTCAGGCCTCCCTTTTAACCCTCACTCCTGCCAGGTCCCTAATAAATGTTAGTATGGCTTATTATATAGGAAGGCAATAGTACTAATTCAACATACCGAGTTTGGTTTATGTTCGGTTGAGTCTTTTGTGCCAAATAATAATTGTTGACTCCCGGCTATAATGTTTTTAGCGTTTAACACCTTTATACTTCGGTATACAGACGATAATGTATATAATAAAAGTTACTTCCCCCCCCCCCCCCCCCTAAATTACAAAATAAAAAACCAACCTTTTTGTTATGTTCATATATTGCGAAAACCCAATAGGAAACGAAATATCGCTATTTTTAATTCTCTGGCTTCCCTCATAACCCCCACTCCTGCCCTTCCCTAGGAATATGTTGGTATGCCTTGTTTTAATAAAAGCTGTTAGTGCTAATACATATACCCAGTTTTATTTAATTCGGTTGGGTCTTTTGTCCCCGGAATATAAATAAATTGTTCAGCGTCCGCCTATAGGTTTCAGGGTATATCTCGTTTATAATTCGGTATACGAAAAAAGTGTATATAACAAAAGTTACTCTAAAAAAATTACAAAACAAAATAAACAACTTTTGTTATGATCCATATTGCCTGAAAAAACCTAATTAGGGTAAACGAAATATTGGGTAATTTTTAATTTCTGGCTCCCTTATAATCCCCCACTCCTATTCGTCCCAGAGGAGGGGGGGAATATTAAAATATAGCCTAAAGTCTAAGTTGGGCTATCTTTAGTAGTATGTATGATAACATTACCAAGGTTTCATTAAAATTCGGTTTTCAGCCGTTTATGAGTTTTGTGAAAAGGTAACAAACAAACTAAAATAAACAATACAAAACACAAACAAACAGACACCAAAGAAACAATATGCAGTTTTAATATGGTGTCTATGACATTAGTGAAACGAAAAAGTCATTCGTTGAAATTTCGCGAAAAAAATCAATGTACAGACAGAGGTATATAAAATTGTAACCTCTGTCAAAAAAAAAAAAAAAATACCATCACCATTTAGCCTCAAATGAATTCCCAGGCGAAGCAGGGTATCTGAGCTAGTATATATATAAAATTGTAACCTCTGTCTGTACATTGATTTTTTTCGCGAGATTTCACGATTACTTTTCGTTTCACATGTCATAGACACCATAACTGCATTTTGTTACTTCCGTGTATGTTTGTTTGTTTGTTTGTTACCTTTTCACGCATAAACGGCTGAACCGAATTTTTTGAAACTTGGTATGTATATTACTACTAATCCAACTTAGACTTTAGGCTATATTAAAATTCTCTGAGATGAACAGGAGTGGGGGTTATAAGGGAAGCCTGAAATTAAAAATAGCGATATTTCGTTTCCTATTAGTTTTTCGGCAAATATGAATATAATAAAAGTTGTTTATTTTGTTATTTAGAGTAACTTTTGTCATATACATTTTTTTCGTATACCAGTTTATAAACGAGATATACGCTAAAACCTATAGCAAAAGTGAACAATTTAATTTGACACAAAAGACTCAACCTAACTAAATAAAACTCGGTATGTGTATTAGCACTAATGCCATCATTATAATAAGGCGTACCAACATTTCTAGGGACGGGCAGGAGTGGGGGTTGTAGAGAAGGCCTGAATTTAAAAATAGCGGTATTTCGTTTTCTATTGGTTTTTCTGCAAATATGCACATAACAAAAGATGTTTATTTTGTTATTTAAAGTAACTTTTGTTATATACACATTTTTCGTATACCGAATTATAAACGAGATATACAGTAAAACTAATTTGCGTAGAAATATTGATATTTTCAACAATTCTGTCCAATATGAACTACCAGGTACCTCACCGGGAAAAATTAATTCAAATTTATGTTAATATTTTGTCCTTAATAGTTGAAATCTATGCATAATGCACAGGAGACGGGAAATATGACAATTTGGAGGACAGTGAAGTCTTACAAAAAAAAAACGACGGGTATAAACCCTAAACACTGGGACGGGGAAATGTCAAAATATTATCCAAAGTAAAGCCTTGCCAAAAAAATACCATCAACATTCAGCCTCAAATGAATTCCCAGGCGAAGCCGGGTATCTGAGCTAGTATATATATATATATATATATATATATATATATATATATATATATATATATATAGATGTATATATATATAGATGTATATATATATATATATATATATATATATATATATATATATATATATATATATAAAATTGTAAACTCTGTCTGTAGATTGATTTTTTTCGCGAGATTTCACGATTAGTTTTAGTTTCACATGTAAGAGACACCATAACTGCATTTTGTTACTTCCGTGTATGTTTGTTTGTTTGTTTGTTACCTTTTCACGCATAAACGGCTGAACCGAATTTTTTGAAACTTGGTATGTATATTACTACTAATCCAACTTAGACTTTAGGCTATATTAAAATTCTCTGAGATGAACAGGAGTGGGGGTTATAAGGGAAGCCTGAAATTAAAAATAGCGATATTTCGTTTCCTATTAGTTTTTCGGCAAATATGAATATAATAAAAGTTGTTTATTTTGTTATTTAGAGTAACTTTTGTCATATACATTTTTTTCGTATACCAGTTTATAAACGAGATATACGCTAAAACCTATAGCAAAAGTGAACAATTTAATTTGACACAAAAGACTCAACCTAACTAAATAAAACTCGGTATGTGTATTAGCACTAATGCCATCATTATAATAAGGCGTACCAACATTTCTAGGGACGGGCAGGAGTGGGGGTTGTAAGGGAGGCCTGAATTTAAAATTAGCGGTATTTCGTTTTCTATTGGTTTATCGGCAAATATGAACATAACAAAAGTTGTTTATTTTGTTATTTAGAGTAACTTTTATTATATACACTTTTTTCGTATAAGTACAATTTTTCGTATAATGCAAATATGACAATTTGGAGGACAGTGAAGACTTACATAAGAAATTAATTTTATTATTAACAAATGCCAATAACGGGTATTAACCCTAAACACTGGGATGGGTAAATGCCAAAATATCGTGCAAAGTAAAGCCTTGCCAAAAAAATACCATCACCATTCACCCTCAAATCAATCCCCGGGCGAAGCCGGGTATCTGAGCTAGTATATATATAAAATTGTAACCTCTGTCTGTACATTGATTTTTTTCGCGAAATTTCACGATAACTTTTCGTTTCACATGTCATAGACACCATATCTGCATTTTGTTTCTTTCGTGTATGTTTGTTTGTTTGTTTGTTTGTTACCTTTTCACGCATAAACGGCTAAACCGAATTTTATGAAACTTGGTATGTATATTACTACTAACCCAACTTAGACTTTAGGCTACATTAATTTTCTCTGAGACGAACAGGAGTGGGGGTTATAAGGGAAGCCTGAAATTAAAAATAGCGATATTTCGTTTTCTATTGGTTTTTCGGTAGATATGCACATAACAAAAGTTGTTTATTTTGTTATTTAGAGTAACTTTTGTGATATTCATTTTTGTCTTTTAACAAAGTATAAACGAGATATACACTATAAACTAAAGCGGGAGTCCACTATTTTATTAGGCGCTAACGATTGAACCGAACTTAACAAAACTCGGTATGTCAATTAGCATTAATTCTTCCATGATTATAAGCTATATTAAAATGTTTAGGTTGGAACGGGAGTGGGGGTTATAAGGGAGGCCTGACATAAGAATTCGCGATAATGTGATTCTTATTGGTTAGTCAGCGATATTTTATAAAAATATAAAAATACCATCATTAGTCAGTCAACTATGATTTCCCGGGCATCGTCGGATATTTTAGCTAGATTTTATACAGAAAATACGTACATTATAGATGATATTTAATAATAATAAATGCTATCCATGATTATGATTTGAATTATTCACTGTATGTCAAACAGTTGAGAGGGAATGATTAGAGACTTATTTTCATTTATTCTTCGAATCTAAAATTTTATTTTCCATAAGTCGCCCAACGGACCCTCACGGGAAGAAATGAGCCCAGACGGGAAGAGCAGTTGTACACGTTGAAGCATTTGCCAAAAACAAAATAGAATATTTCCGTCTCAAATGATTTCCCGAGCGAAGCCGGGTACCTTGGCTAATATATATATATAAAATTGTAACCTCTGTCTGTACATTGATTTTTTTCGCGAAATTTCACGATAACTTTTCGTTTCACATGTCATAGACACCATATCTGCATTTTGTTTCTTTCGTGTATGTTTGTTTGTTTGTTACCTTTTCACGCATAAACGGCTGAACCGAATTTTATGAAACTTGGTATGTATATTACTACTAACCCAACTTAGACTTTAGACTATATTAATTTTCTCTGAAACGAACAGGAGTGGGGGTTATAAGGGAAGCCTGAAATTAAAAATAGCGATCTTTCGTTTTCTATTGGTTTTTCGGTAGATATGCACATAACAAAAGTTGTTTATTTTGTTATTTAGAGTAACTTTTGTTATATACACTTTTGTCGTATAAGGAATTATAAACGAGATATACGCTAAAACCTATAGCGGAAGTGAACAATTTTATTTGGGACAAAAGACCCAACCGAAATAAATAAAACTCGGTATGTGTACTAGCAGTGAGGCCTTCATTATAATAAGCCATACCAACATTTCTATGGACGGGCAGGAGTGGGGGTTATAAGGGAAGCCTGAAATTAAAAATAGGGATATTTCGTTTCCTATTGGTTTTTCCGCAAATATAAACATAACAAAAGTTGTTTATTTTGTTATTTGGAGTAACGTTTGTTATATACACTTTTGTCGTATACCTAAGTATAAATGAGTTATACGTTAAAACTTTAGCGGGCACTAGCGGCTGAACCGAATTTAACAAAACTCGGTATGTCAATTAGCATTAATTCTTCCATGATTATAAGTTTTTTAGTTTCGAACGGGAGGGGGGTTAAAAGGGAGGCCTGAAATTAAAATTAACTATATTTACATGTATAAGAGACGGGAAATATAAAAATATCAAAGACTGTGAAGCCTTATCGAACAAATAATTCTATTATTAGCAAATCCAGGGCAAAAATGGGTATCAATCCTAAACACTGGGACGGGTAAAAGTCAAAATATTGTGCAATGTAAAGCCTGCTAAAAAATACCATCACCATTCAGCCTTAAATCAATTCCCGGGCGAAGCCGGGTATCTGAGCTAGTATATATATATATATATATATATATATATATATATATAATTTGGACGGACCTCATTTTCGTCATCTCCTGGGTAGGATCGATGGACATTTGAAGAAATTTTTCGAAACTCGCGTCATGAGTACGACCTCAATAGTGGATTTCCCTTAAGGGAAATCTGCTAATATCTACGCAAATTATTTGTTTCATACATTGCTACAGAAAAAATGTATAAAACAAAAGTTACCTTAAATAACATATTAAACAACTTTTGAAATGTGCACGTTTGCCTAAAAACAAATAAAAAATGAAATATCAGGAATTATTATTTCAGGCCTCCCTTATAACCCCACTCCCGCTCGAGCCTAAAATTTTTAATATAGCTTATGATCATGGAAGGATTAATGCTAATTCACATACCGAGTTTTGTTAAGTTCAATCGTTAGTGGCCAATAAAATGTTTGGTTCCCACTTTAGTTTTTAGTGTATATCTCGTTTAATCACTGTTATACGCCAACAGTGAATATAACAAACGTGGGACGGAATAATAATCGGGAAAATTTCCGGATACTTTTTCGTTTCACATGTCCTAGACATCATAACTGCGATTCGTCTACTCAACCGACCTAAATAAAACTCTATATGTGTATGAGTACTGACGCCTTAATTATCATAAGCCATACCAAAATTTCTAGGGACGGGCAGGAACGGGGGTTATACGGGAGGCCTGAAATTAAAAATAGCGGTATTGGTTTTTCTGCAAATATGCACATTACAAAAGTTGTTTATTTTGTTATTTAAAGTAACATTTGTTACATTCACTTTTGCCGTATAACAAAGTATAAACGAGACATATATTAAAAATTAAAGCGGAGCCAACAATTTTGTTGGGCACTAACGATTGAACCGAACTTAACAAAACTCGGTATGTGAATTATCATTAATTCTTCCATGATTATAAGCTATATTAAAATGTTTAGGTCCAAACGGGAGTGGGGGTTATGAGGGAGGCCTGAAATGAAAAATTGTGATATTTCGTTTCCTATTAGATTCTCGGCAAACATGCACATAACAAAAGTTGTTTATTTTATTATTTAGAGTAACTTTTGTTGCATTCACTTTTTTGGTAAAATGAAGTAAACACGGGATATACGCTAAAACTATAGTGGGAGTCATTAATTTAATTAGTGCTTATTTAAGTGCATTTCCGTTATTTAATTTGTATAATGTATTATTTAAACAATGTCATGCTGAATTGGCACAAGGAGTGATAGCGGAAATTATAGAGATCAAACTCTTTGGTTCTGCTAATATATTATCTTATTTCCGATATCTTGATGTTATTGAAACAAATGTGTGCCATCATAATAATTAGACGTTAATGGTAATGTTATTATGAAAAAAGGCAATATCCATTTAAATTTGATATGATTTAAAGTATTACTTATTTTCTCCTCACCTATCTTTTTGAATATAAATGAAATTATTTTTACGGTAATACTATTATTTAATTCCATCAGGTAGATAAATTATTAAAATAATACTTTGAATCAATAATTTAAGGAAAACAATGGTGATAGCCCTCATGCTGGAGCGGAAGGTGACCGGAGGCTAAAACAGTTAATTGAGTTAACTTATTTCCTGTGAAATGCTGGCATTACTGGAAGTGATTTCCACTGAGCTCTACTATTATGAATATAATCTAAAGTACAAAACTGTGATTAAACTATATGCACTTAAACTATATTATTAACTGCAATACATTAGTCAGTCACCAATGACTTCCCGATCATCGCCGGGTACCTTAGCTAGTATATATATATATATATATATATATATATATATATATATATATATATTAGCTAAGGTACCCGGCTTCGCCCGGGAAATCATTTGAGGCTGAATGATGCTGGTATTTTTTTTTAGCAATGCTTTATTCTGCACAATATTTTAACATTTCCCCGTCCCAGTGTTTGGAGTCTATACCCGTCGTTGCTGTGGATTTGTTAATAATAAAATTAATTGTTACGTAAGGCTTTGTGGTTGTCCTCACCACCTGCCTACTTGTTTTTAATTATTAACTTTGTTTACTCTTTGTCTTAACCTTGTTCTTGTTTTCATTCCGTCATGTTCTGTACGCAATAAATCTCTTTAAACCCACTTCGTACCTTTCTCATTAACTTGCGCCATAGTGGTGACCCCGACGTGATCTGGAAATGTCTAGCGCAGATGAAAATACCAGTAGACCCGATCCAACCAAGTGACGCTGAAAATCGCACCCTTTTGGCGGAAGAACGTTCGAGTTTGGCTACGTCAGGTCGACGCTCAATTCTTCACGGCAAGTATTACACAAGAACGCACTAAGTACTATCATGCATTAGATAATCTGGACACCAATGTAGCGGAATTAATTTCCAACTTTCTGGAAAAACCTCTTAGCCAAACTTCTTATCAAGACCTTTGTAACCGCCTGATCTCGGAGTTTGAGGAAATAGAGAGCCGAAAACTTACAAAACTTGGTGACGAACTAGAACTGGGTTCAAACAAGCCTTCGTAATTTCTGAGGGAGGTGAGTTCCTTCGCCGGTCCGCAAGTTCAGGACGATTCTTTAAAATCACTATTTTTGAAACGTCTCCCTCCTCAAATCAGCTCAATATTAACATCTAGCTCCGATTCATTAGACAAACTGGCCATTATGGCCTACAAAATAATGGAGTATTCCCCCATTCACTTCCAACAAATTCACTCTGTAGAAGGCCACCCATCAACTAGCACACAGTTGTGGAGTCACAAATATCCGAGCTGACTAATCAAATTTCCTCTTTGCGCTCCAGATCAAGATCTAAATCTCAATCTCAATCACGCCAGTTCCCGCAGTGTGGGACATCTCTACAATCTCAGATCTGCTGGTATCATAAGAATTTTGGTAAAAATGTCAAAAAGTGTATTCTACCATGCAACTACCTTTCCACCCCATCTAGGAATTCGGAAAACTAGTTAGGCACTGTCTCGACACGGCGGGAGATAGTACAAAATTATAACCACGCCGCCTTTTGGTTTATGATCGCTTAGCCAACACTAAATTTCTGATTGACTCCGGAGCGGACATTTCTGTTATACCTCCACGTGGCAAACCAAAACCAAAACCATCCAGTAGAATACTTTTTGCAGCTAATGGATCAAGCATCGCCACATATGGTGAACAACTTTTACAACTAGACCTAGGTCTTCGCAGGTCATTTTGTTGGCCCTTTGTTATGGCCGATGTCCAACAACCAATTATTGGAGCAGACTTCCTATCAGAATTCAACCTTTTAGTTGATATAAAAAATAGTAAGTTAATTGACGGCAAAACATTCCTGTTTCAACATGGCTCAACAGCCTCACGGTCAGTATTCTCAAATGTCCATCTTGTTGACCCAAATAACAAATACTGCCAAATATTTCATCAGTATCCCAATTTATTGAAAGAAACGCCTGGTCATAAAACACATGACATTGATTTCTTTCATACAATCAGCACTAACGGGCCGCCCGTTACCTCTAAAGCACGGCGCCTTGCCCAGACAAGCTTTCTCAGGCTAAGGTAGAGTTTCAGAAAATGATCGATTTAGGTATATATAGACCATCAAAGAGCCCTTGGTCTAGCCCACTGCACATGGTTCCGAAGAAAGACGGCTCCTGGCGCCCATGCGGTGACTACCGTGCCCTCAATCACATAACTATTCCAGATAAGTATCCGATACCTAATGTTCAAGACTTCAATGCACAGCTTGAAGGTAAGACAATATTTTCTAAAATAGATCTTGTCAAAGCCTACCACCACATCCCTGTTCATCCTGATGACGTACCCAAGACTGCTGTTATTACTCCCTTTGGTTTATTTGAGTTTGTTCGTATGCCATTTGGATTAAAGAACGCAGGCCAAACTTTTCAACGCTTCATTCACCAAGCTCTGCGAGACCTCCCATTCGCATATTCCTATCTAGACGACATTTTAATCGCTTCTGAATCTGAAAAGGAACACGAGACACACATTCGTCTACTTTTCGATTGTCTCTCCCAACACGGTCTTTGCATCAACTTTGCAAAATGTGAGTTCGCTGTCCCTGAAATTTCATTCTTAGGTTACCGCATCAATAAGAGCGGAATATTTCCACTACCCGAACGAGTAAAAGCAATTCAAGGCAATCCTCTTCCTGAAACTGCCGACCAACTTAGACGTTTCTTAGGAATTGTTAACTTCTATAGGAGAGAGATCCTTACCTAACGCAACTACAACGCAAAAAGCCCTTTATGACCTTTGTCCAGCACCTAAAAATAAGGACAAAAGCAAATTAGACTGGAATGATGCTGCCATAAATTCCTTCACTAAGTTGAAAACTGATTTAGCTAATGCTACCCTTCTCTTCCATCCTTCCAGTAATCTCCCACTCATTCTCACAACGGATGCTTCAAATTTCGCGATTGGTGCTTCTGTTCACCAGATGAGAGGAAATATACCTGAACCTATAGGTTTCTTCTCTAAAGTCCTATCTAAAACTCAACAAAACTATAGCACTTACGACCGTGAACTTTTGGCCGCATATGAAGCAGTCAAATACTTCAAGCATTAGCTCGAAGGTTCATTTCACCATTCTAACGGACCACAAACCTCTCACCTACGCCTTTGAACAACGTCCCAAGAAAGCAACTCCTAGACAACTCAGACATCTTGATTACATCGGCCAATTTACGCCTGACATCCGATACATTCCTGGAAATCAAAATCATTCTGCAGATGATTGTTCTAGAATTACAGAAATTGTGGTGTTATCAACAGTATCGCTTGCAGACATCGCTCGAGCTCAAGAAAAATGCAACGAACTCGAACACATCAGAAAATCGAATTCGTCATCATTCAGTTTTCAAACGATAACTCTGGACAATAGTCTGGAGCTGCTGTGTGATTCCTCGACAAGCAAGCTTCGACCCTTCATCCCTCAGACTTACCGAAGACCCTTTTTTGACACTATTCATAATCTATCTCATTCTGGAATTTCAGCGTCACTGAAGCTACTTCAAGAGAGATACTGCTGGCCTTCACTAAAACGTGATGTAACACTGTGGGCCAAGACTTGTATACCTTGTCAACGATGTAAAACTTGGCGTCATAATTCTAGTGAAATCGGTTCCTACACCCCTGCTCAAAAACGATTCTCTCACTTAAATATTGACATTGTCGGACCTTTGCCTCCTTCAAGATGATATCGTTACCTCCTAACCATCATCGACTGATTTTCAAGATGGACTGAAGCGATCCCAATCTCATGCATAACCGCAGAAGAGATCGCGTCTGCCATTTTTCATTCATGGATATCCCGCTTCGGCGTTCCTCGCTTCATCACGACCGACAGAGGCCGACAATTCGACTGTCAATTGTTTTCATCCTTGTCTTCCTTGCTTGGCATTCACCACATAATGACCACAGCTTACCATCCTGCACATCTTGTCTACGGTGAACCAATCACACTTCCTGCTGATTTCTTCGAAGACTCAAAAATTTCAAATGGCATACCTACATTACTCACCCAACTTCAAGAACATGTCAGAACAATTCGACCCGTTCCATTTCGTCACCATTGTAAGAAAACAATTTTTATACACCCTGAGCTCATGACTTCATCTCACGTCTTCATTCGTCAAGACGCCGTCAGAAAATCTCTTCAACCAACTTATGAAGGTCCATTCAAAGTTGTGTCAAGAAGTGACAAAACTTTTCACTGTATTGTTATCCAGAGGCGAGGATTCCATCTCTATTGATCGGCTGAAACCAGCGTTCTTTTTCCATGACTAGCAACAAATCGACCTACATGAAACCGACATCAACCTAGCAGAGAAACATTCTGGAACAGACACGGCCTCAGCTGTCCCGCCCAACCAAACTACTCAAGAACATTCACAGCGTACTGAATCTTCCAAGCCCACAACCACCACCGAACGGAAAACCCACTCTGGACGAGTTGTAGGACGAGTTTGGCGTTCCAATGAAATACGCCTTCTCGTTGCCACTGCGAGGGGAGTATGTGAACGTTCTCACCGTCTGCCTACATTTATTTATTTATTAATGTTTTTCTAAAATCATATGTTTTTAATTATTAACTTTGTTTACTTTTTACTTTGACCTTGTTTTCATTCCGTCATGTTCTGTACGTAATAAATCTCTTTAAACCCACTTCGTACCGTTCTCATTAACTCGCGCCATAGCTTCATTAACCTCGATATTTTTATATTTCCCGTCTTCTGTGCTTGTAGTTTTTTTTTTATAATGGACCATAAAATTGATAATCATATCGTATTCTGTCTTCCAGACCATGTATGCGTAAAAGTTCCTTTCCCTTGATGCGGTACAAAGCCCAATGGCGACAGCTGTTTTAAGTACGCCATAACCATTATTATAAATAGTCTTTTGTAAGTCTCGATTGTAAAGTGTATATCCATATAAAAAATTAAATATCGCGAATTTTTATTTCAGGCATCCCTTTTAAACCCCCACTCCCGTTCGAACCTAAAAATTTTAATATAGCTTATAATCATGGAAGAATTAATGCTAATTGACATACCGAGTTTTAGCAGATTTCCCTTAAGGGAAATCAGCTATTGAGGTCGTACTCATGACGCGAGTTTCGAAAAATTTCTTCAAATGTCCATCTATCCTATCCAGGAGATGACGAAAATGAGGTCCGTTCAAAATTATATATATTGTTACGTTTTTATTAACAAAACCAGTAATAAACGTTTTTAATAAGAGTTCTTTTGGATTGCAAAATTAAATACTCGCAAGTTTCACAGTTTTTATCACTGCACAATTTATTTGGATAATGCACAATAAACTTGGTAATTATTCTTAATTACTACTCACAGTATAGACTGATAGCGTCACTGTTCTTCAAATTACCCAATCCAATAATTCACTGAAATTCACAGAAAGACGGCACTGCACTGTCCTTTGCTTCGCGGCACTGCACTGTCTTCTACTTCGCGGCACTGCACTGTCCTTTTCTTCGCGGCACTGCACTGTCTTAAACACGGCACTAAACTGTTACTTACAGTCACGGCACAACACTGTTCTTCTTATAAAAACACTTTACCGAACTGTACTAGGTCGCACTGAAGCACTGATGTGAACTTTAAGACAGGTGACAATAAAACTGACTTCTCACGGCTGGCCCGAGCTTCTTTATATAGGTTGTCGGCATACATCAAAGGGGAATTGTCTAGTTCATTCCAGGCTGGGCTAGACGAGCCTAGTATCGTCTCGACCGACCCTCCGTCGGTCTCTTTGATCTACGTCACACTTTCCAAATACGCGACTCTCTCTCTCTGAAGGATTATTCATCTATTTAATTTTCGCAACAATATATATATATATATATATACTAGCTCAGATACCCGGCTTCGCTCGGGAATTCATTTGAGGCTGAATGGTGATGGTATATTTTTGGCAAGGCTTTACTTTGCACAATATTTTGACATTTACCCGTTCCAGTGTTTAGGGTTAACGCCCGTTGTTGGCATTTGTTAATAATAAAATTATTTTTTTATGTAAGACTTCACTGTCCTGCATATTGTCATATTTCCCGCCTCCTGTGCATTATGCAAAGATTTGAATTATTAAGGAGAAAATATTGGCATACATTTGAATTAATTTTTTCAGGTGAGGTACCTGGTAGTTCATATTGAAAAGAAGAGTTGAGCAAATTTCTCTAAATAACAAAATAAACAACTTTTGTAATGTGCATATTTGCCGAAACCCCAATAGGAAATCATTATTATTACTTTCTTCAAATGCAATAAGAAACGAAATACCACTATTATTAATTTCAGGCCTTCCTTATAACCCCCACTCCTGCCCACCCCTAGAAATGTTAGTATGGCTTATTATAAGGAAGGCGTTAGTGCTAATTCACATACCGAGTTTGGTTTAGTTCGGTTGAGTCTTTTGTGCCAAATAAAATTGTGGACTCCCGCTATAGTTTTTAGCGTATAACTTATTTATTCTTCCGTATACGGCAAAAGTGTATATAACAAAAGTTACTGTAAATAACAAAATAAAGAACTTTTTTAATGGGCATATTTGCTGAATAAGCAATAGGAAACGAAATATCGCTATTTTTAATTTCATGCCTTCCATATAACCCCCACTCCTGCCCGTCCCTAGAAATGTTAGTATGGCCTATTATAAGGAAGGCGTTAGTACTAATTCACATACCGAGTTTGGTTTAGTTCGGTTGAGTCTTTTGTGCCTAGTAAATTGTTGACTCCCGCTATAATTTTTAGCGTATAACGCCTTTATAGTTCGGTATACGACAAAAGTGTATATGACAACAGTTACTCCAAATAACAAAATAAACAAATTTTGTTATGCTCATAATTGCCGAAAATGCATTAGGAAACGATATATTGCTATTTTTAATTTCAGCCCTCCCTTATAACCCCCACTCCTGTTCGTCTCAAAGAAAATTAACATAGCCTAAAGTATAAGTTGGGTTAGTAGTAATATACATACCAAGTTTCATGAAATTCGGTTTAGCCGTTTTTGCGTGAAAAGGTAACAAACAAACAAACAAACAGAAACCAAAGAAACAAAATGCAGTTATGGTGTCTATGACATGTGAAACGAAAAGTTATCTTGAAATTTCGCGAAAAAAATCAATGTACAGACAGAGGTTACAATTTTATATATATAATAGATATATTTGTCTGTTAACGCTCTAGCGGTCGCAATTTTCGTTTGATCGTTACCAAACTCGATATTTAAACGTTTTATGCAAAAATTTAGAGGGGAGAATTTTCGAAATATCTCTGTTACTATACGTCGGATCGAAAAATTATATAGAATCAATATTATTGCAAATTAACTATTTTATTTATTTACTATAAATAATGTTATATACATTTATTCTGTATCTTGAATATTAACCGCGATATTTGCATTTTTCTGTTTTCAGCTTCTGAGATGAGATCGGCTAACTTCGGGTCTAGTCGTGAGTTTCCGTCAAGAGCTAGTTCTGGCCGTTCCCGTAACTGTTTGACTCTCTATTCTGAAATTTATCTATTGTAAAACTTCACGTGGGAAATCTGCTTAGTTTACGCAGCCCCTGCGTGACGGACTTTTTTGTTGAGTTCGGTTCAATCGTTAGTGCCCAATAAAATTGTTGGCTCCGGCTAAAGTTTTAGTGAATACCTCGTTTATACTTGGTTGAATATCACATAGTAAGTGAATATCACAAAAGTTACGTCAAATAAAAAAATAAACTACTCTTGTCATGTGCATATTTACAGAAGAACGAATAGAAAACGAAATACCGCTATTTTTATAATAAAATTATTTGTTATGTAAGCCTTCACTGTCCACAATATTTTTATATTTCCCGTCTCCTGTGCATGTAGTTTATATATATACTAGCTCAGATACCCGGCTTCGCTCGGGAATTCATTTGAGGCTGAATGGTGATGGTATTTTTTTAGCAAGGCATTACTTTGCACAATATTTTGAAATTTACCCGTCCCAGTGTTTAGTTTAAATACCCGTCGTTTCTGTGGATTTGTTAATAATAAAATTATTTTTTTATGTAAGATGATAGTGTATATAAAAAAAAGGTTTCTCTAAATAACAAAATAAACAACCTTTGTTATGTGCATATTTGCCGAAAATGCAAAGGGAAACGAAATATCACTATTATTAATTTCAGGCCTTCCTTATAACCCCCACTTCTGCCCGTCCCTAGAAATGTTAGTATAGCTTATTATAATGAAGGCGTTAGTACTAATTCACATACCGAGTTTGGTTTAATTCGGTTGAGTCTTTGGTGCTAAATAAAATTGTGGACTCCCGCTATAGTTTATAGCGTATAACTTATTTATGCTACCGTATACGGCAAAAGTGCATATAACAAAAGTTACTCTAAATAACATAATAAACAACTTTTATTGTGTGCATATTTGCTGAAAAAACAATAGGAAACGAAATATCGCTATTTTTAATTTCAAGCCTCCCTTATAACCCCCACTCCTGCCCGTCCCTAGAAATGTTACTATGGCTTATTATAAGGAAATCGATAGTATTAATTCACATAGCGAGTTTGGTTTAGTTCGGTTGAGTCTTTGGTACCAAATAAAATTTTTGATTCCCGTTATAGTTTTTAGCGTATAACTCATTTATACTTCCGTATACGACTAAAGTGTATATAACAAAACTTACTCTAAATAACAAAATAACCAACTTTTATTATGTGCATATTTGCCGAAAAACCAATAGGAAACGAAATATCCCCATTTTTAATTTCCGGCCTCCCTTATAACCCCCACTCCTGCTCGTCTCAGAGAATATTAATATAGCCTAAAGTCTAAGTTGGGATAGTTGTAATATACATACCAAGTTTCATAAAATTCGGTTCAGCCGTTTATGCGTGAAAACAAAACCAACAAACAAACATTCACGAAAGAAACAAAATGCAGTTACGGTGTTTGTCATACAACCCCCACTCCCCTTTGAACCTATAAATTTTAATATAGCTTATAATCATGGAAGAATTAATGCTAATTCATATACCGAGTTTTTTAAATTCTAAATTAGAAATTCTAAAGTAAATAACTTTTCTTATGTGGATATTTGCCGAAAAACCAATAGGAAACGAAATATCGCTATTTTAATTTTAGGCCTCCCATGTGTGTGGTAAATGTCAGGACTTACCAGTAAATCCTAGGATTTACCAAGAGCACTAGTTAAAGTCCGAAATGTAGATGAAATTCTAGCTTTTACCGCTTAGCAGTTGGTCAATCCCCGGATTTACCGTCTGGCTTGGTAAATGCCCGAAAAACATTAAATATGAGATTTCGTACTTTTACCAATGCTGTTTGGCAAATGTGTGGATTTCCCAAGGCTCATTGGTAAATGTCCAGTGAAGAGGAGTCGATGGAAACCAATGATACTTCAAAGTGGTTTGATGGGATTAGGTTTATCGAGGCCATGAAAAACAGAGCCTACCACGAAGGAATCAAATGCTCTCCCTATGAAGCCATGTTTGGAGTCCTCATGAAAATGGGTTTGGCTACCTCGAAACTCCCTCGTGATATGACAACCAATCTCGCGTCTGTGGAACAGCTTGAGCAAATTCTTGATGATACTACTGTATTTTTTCCACCTACTTCCCAACATGATGAGGTTCAAACGTTGGCTCTTGAGAAAGATATGACAAAAACGTTGGAAGTAAAACATCCTGATGGCGGCAAACATCACCAAGACAGTGCCAATAATAAGTTATCTGCCACCGAACAGAAGATGTGCTCTAAATTTAATGAAATTCCCCAAGCAGCAAGGGAAGGTCTTCAATCACAGACCAAGAAAATGGAAAAATACGACGAAAAGAAAATTCCCAGATCCCGAAGATGGCCAGAACGTGAGGATCAAAATTCCTGATGTCGACCATTTTAATCGACCCCAAAAGCATGATTGCAGTGATCGTCAAAAAGAAGATGGTTTCTACCAACTCGGAATATCTTCAGGAAAATTGAATACACTATATTCGCGTGATCAGTTTATAATTTGCACCGAGAATTTCATGTCTCCTGATGAAGTTCGCACCGCAGTTCACCAACAGTCATTGGCTGGAGGCCAGGGTTTCAAGAAATGTAACTGCTTAAAAAAATGTTCAAATAAGAAATGTTTGTTCAAGTTAGCTAATATGAAGTGCAATTCAAAGTGCCACAATTCTCTCCCATGTTGTAACAAATAATAATAAAACTTATTCTAAAATTTTCATTTCAAATAACCTTTATTCCAACTTTTACCGGCAGACGCTGGGAAATGTTAGGATTTACCAAAATATGTTGGTAAAAGTCCGAAAGACTCTTCCTGATTGAGATAATTCTAGCTTTTACCGAGCCTCTTGGGAAATCCTAAGATTTACTGGCTAAAGTCCGATTTGAATGATAAAATCGGACATTTACCAACGCTTCTGGTCAATCCTAAGATTTACCGGTAAATTTTAGGATTTAGCACACTCCAGGGTTTTACAGTAACATATATACTAGCTCAGATACCCGGTTTTGCCCGGGAATTCATTTGAGGCTGAATGGTGATGGTATTTTTTTGGCAAGACTTCACTTTGCGCAATATTTAGACGTTTACCAGTCCCCAGTGTTTAGAGTTTATACCCGTCGTTGCTGTGGATTTGTTAATAATAAAATTATTTTTTTATGTAAGACTTCACTGTCCTCCATATTGTCATATTTCCCGATTCCAGTGCAATATGCATAGCTTTGAATTATTAAGGTCAAAATATTAACATAGATTTGAATTAATTTTTCCAGGTAAGGTACCTGGTAGTTCATATTGGAAAGAATTGATGAGCATGTCAATATTTCAACGAAAATTACTTGCATCATACATTGTTCCCGAAAAAATGTATAAAACAAAAGATACTCTAAATAACAAAGTAAACTTTTGTCGAAAAACAAAGAGACAATGAAATATAGTGAATTTTTATTTCAGGCCTCCCTTATAACCCCCACTCCCGTTCGAACCTAAAAATTTTAATATAGCTTATAATCATGAAAAAATTAATGCTAATTGACATACCGAGTTTTGTTAAGTTCGGTTCAACTGTTAGTGTCCAATACAATTGTTGGCTCCTGCTAAAGTTTTAGTGTATATCTCGTTTATACTTTGTTATAAGACAAAAGTGAATATTACAAAAGTTACTCTAAATAACAAAATAAACAACTTTTGTTATGTTTGTATTTGCGGAAAAAACAATAGGAAACTAAATATCGCTATTTTTAATTTCAGGCTTCCCTTATAACCCCCACTCCTGCCCGCCTCTAGAATTGTTGTTATGGCTTATTATAATGAAGGCGTTAGTGATAATACACATACCGAGTTTTATTTATTTCGGATGAGTCTTTTGTGCCAAATAATATTGTTGACTCCCGCTAAACTTTTTAGCGTATAACACATATTCACTTAGGAATACGACGAAAGTGTATATAACAAACGTTAATCTAAATAACAAAATAAACAACTTTTGTTAGGTGCACATTTGTCGAAAAACCAATAGGAAACGAAATATCGCTATTTTTAATGTCAGGCTTCCCTTATAATCCCCACTCCTGTTCGTCTCAGAGAAAATTAATATAGCCTAAAGTCTAAGTTGGGTTAGTAGTAATATACATACCAAGTTTTATAATATTCGGTTCAGCCGTTTATGCGTGAAAAGGTAACAAACAAACAAACATACACCAAAGAAACGAAATGTCTATGATTTGTGAAACGAAATGTTATCGTGAAATTTCGAGGAAAAAATCAATGTACAGACAGAGGTTACAATTTTATATGTATATAGATAGATAGATATAGATAGAAGATAGATTTATTTGTCTCTTCAGCTCTATCGGTCGCAATTTTTGTTTGATCGTTACCAAACTCGATATTTAATCGTTTTATTTAAAAAGAAAGATCAAGTTCGTTAATGGCTGAAATCACTGTTCCGATTCCGGAGGAGGGGGGTTTAGAGGGTTGGATATTTGAAAATTCGAATTATCTCCGTTACTACACGTTGAAACGAAAACTTGTATAGAACCAATCTTATTGAAACTTAAATTTACCCTAAATATTGCAATATACATTTATTCTCTAGCTTAAATATTAGCCGAGATATTTGTATTTTTAATGAAGTGTGTGAGTTAACGGACGACATGACATCGGCTATTGTCTGTATTGTTCCTGAGATTTGCTGAAAATTAGGTCGGCTGTTTCCGTAACTTTTCGGCTCTTTGAAATTGGTTTAGAGACTCGTGTAAGCTTTTGCTTTGTGAGGTATATGCAAATACGTTCTGTTGCCCCCCCCCCGCTTCTTTATTTTTTGGACTACCAAATTTTGAGTTATTAAAATATAAATTATTCTGATTCATTATAAATTTCAGTACTTGATATAGTAAATAGTTTGGTATAAAGTTAATATGTTATATTAAGATATATATGAGTAATTGTTTTTCTTTCCGGTGAAGAATATGTCTTTCTATCTGTTCAGCTCTGAGTGGTTGGCAGGCCTATTTCTTTATATTTCAGAGATCGTTTCCGTTAAGAGCTTATTAAAATTAACTGAAAGATTTCTCATTACCGTTTGTATTTACTCAAGGTGGTGTTAAGTGTTAGCAGTATGCAGATTTCTCTGTTGAAAAACTTCGCGTGGGAAATCTGCTTAGTTTACGCGTGACAAGCTTTCTATCTGTTCAGCTCTCAGCGGTTGGCAGAGCTGTTGGTTGACAATTGAAACGATTTCCGTTGGGAGGTTATTAAAATTCACTGAATGATTTCTCATATAAACAAACAAACATACACGAAAGAAACAAAATGCAGTTATGGTGTCTATGACATGTGAAACGAAAAAGTATCGTGAAATTTTGAGAAAAAAATGTACAGATAAAGTCTACAATTTTATATATATATATATATATATATATATATATATATATATATATATATATATATATATATATAGACGCAGCCTCTGCGTCATGGATTTTTACCTCAAGGCAAATCAGTTATCGAGGTCCATGGTTGCTACATAGCAGATGACGAAAATTTTGAACGGTCCTCATTTTCGTCATCTGCTATGTAGGAAACATCGACCTCGATATCTGATTTACTTTAAGGTAATAGTACATGACGCAGAGGCTGTGGAAACGAAGCAGATTTCCCACGTGCTGCTATGAAACACTAGTCATATCTCTCCCCGTATTCTGACTGAAAGCCAGAATGTACGAATTACTCGCTTAATATTTGAGGTTCGAAAAAAGGAATAGAACAAAAATTGTAGAACATCAATATTTTAATAAGATTGATTTTATAACATTTTTCGATCCAACTCATAACAACGGAGATATTTTGAATTTTCGAATTCCCCCTTCTGAACCCCCCCCCTCTATTCCTGTTCCGATTTTTGCGAATAACAAACATGATCTTCTGTGCTGACTGAAAACTTTAAATGTTGAATATGGTATAGATCAAATAAACATTTTCGAGACACGAAGGTAAAATCTTTATTGATAACGTCATCAACTAAATACTCGGCTATCAGAGTCTCCAAAAAAAACTTTATTGGTAACACCAGTACAATTTAGAATAGTTACATAAATACAAGCAATTCGGCTACTGAGACAGGAATGAGGAATGGGAAAGAAGAGGCGAGGTATTTATACTAAATTATTGAAGATTGCTGAGTCGGCTGCTGAGGTGTCGTCTGGAGGTGTGGGAACGGTGGCTTCTGCAGCTATAACTCCCCCCTGCCAAAGATCCGAAGTCCGCTGAGAAGTTTTTTTATTAGGAAGGGAGTCTCCAGGGATCAAAAATTCTTGGGTACGGTTGCTGGAGTTGCTTCCAAAGAGATGTCATCTGTAGACGGGTTCTGGTGAGGTGGTTGGCGTTCCAGACACATTGATTTACATTTTAGTTTAACTGATATTAAGATATTAAAAATAAATAAATATAAAACTATTATATACAGGATTACTTGTGTAAAATCTAAATTTATAAATTCTAATTGCTCTATACTAATGTTTTCTATTCTAGGGGGTGTCTAAGTGGTCAAATGTGATATTGAATTGTTTTATATGCTGTGGGCTGTGTTCGAAGTACAGTATTTCTGTGTCTATGACTTCTGTTCTAGGTTGGGGACATTCCAGGATAGATTCATTATTTTGCAGTTCAATGAGGGCTGTTGTGGGGAGAAAAATGGGTGTTGTTATGTCTGAAATGTGCATATAACTATTCTTAAAGCTAAGGTATAGATCTACATCAGCTATATATTTAATAAAAGAGTCCGAATGAACGGATGTTGTTACACATTTTTGAGGATTTCCTAGAAGTAGTTGAGAAATACATGAATCACTTATTATTCTAATTTGGTTACAATAATAATTATTTAATATAAAAGTACAATTAGCTAAAAATATGTTAGTGTTGTTGCTTAAGATGGTGGTATATGGTGCGATTGTAGAGATCTGTTGGTTGTTGTGTATTATTGGAGCTTGTAGTAAGTAGTATGTAGTGTATCGTCTACTGTGTAAAGGAAGTGACACAAAGAAGTGAAGAACACCTTGATTGATGACACAATATATTTTACTGGTCATCCACAGAAGTTCTAAATTGGTTGAAATAAGCGGAAGTTTTGTAATTGTATTGTGAGTGAGTGTCGGGTCAGTTGTTTAAAGAGGTTTTCCAAATGAATAAGGCGAGAGTACAAGTCTTTAGAGTATACAATGATGTCGTCAATATACACAAGTGCGTTCGGTACATTTTCGAGCATCATGTTCATCGCCCGTTGAAAGGTGGGGGGACTGTTACACAAGCCAAGCGGAAGACGCAAGAACTCATAATGGCCATCATTTGTGCTGAAGGCTGTTTTCTCAATAGAGTCTTCGTCCAGCTCAATCTGATGGAAGCCTGATGCGAGATCTATAGCTGAAAAGTACCGGGCTCCGTCGAGTTTATTGAGGAGGTCCTCTATGTTGGGCAAAGGGAATCTGTCAGGAACTGTTTCTCTGTTTATTTTTCTGTAATCTATAACCGTACGAACCTTAGGCTTGCCACTGGAGTCCATTTTTTGGGGGGATAACCATAAAGGGGAGTTATAAGGGGAATTACTTTTTCTAATAATGTTTTGTTTGAGTAGTTTGGTGACTTCGGTTTGTATCGATTCTTTAAAATTCGTTGGGTAGCGGTAATTTCGAGTATACATGGGTTTGTCTGTCTTCAGTGTTATCATATGTTTCAAAAGGTCTGTGGCTTTTAGGGGCTCATCTTCCCGTTGTATCATTGAGGGATATTTGGAAAGTAGAGAAAACAAACGGTTTTTAAAAGTCATGCCCATGTGATGGTGTTTAATCAATTCTGTAAGTGCAGTAATAGTATCTGTGTGATGTATCCCTATTTCAGCAAGTCTACCTAGTTTCTCCACAGTCTTATATTTATCATTTATAATTTTTCCTTTTATTATGTTAATATTATTTAATAATTTCATTTCCTCATTTTCACAGTTTATTTTAACATTTAAATCTTTCATTGATTCAAAACCGAGTAAAATAGTATACTTAGAACTAAAATTAAATATATGAAATTTAATTAATAATTTGTCATCTAACCCTAAGAGTGGAGAAACATCTAAATGAACGACTTGAGTTCCTCTTTCTCTACCTGTAGGTGTCTTGATAACACATTCTTCCGACATAATTTGACTTCCGTCGGGTACGGAAGATGGAGTAATATAGTTCTTTGCCGAGCCTGTGTCAATTAACCATGTCATGTGTTTGTTGTCTGTAAAGTGTGGGAGAGATTCGGTCAAATTTACTAAATATTCGGGGGCGGTTCGGGACCGTTTTTGTCTAAAAAATGATCAAATTTGTCCATTAGGGATGCCATCCTCGTCTCGAGTCTTGTAAGTCTGTCATCATCCGTGATGTGGTTAACTCGTTGGGGGTTGGGTCTGACAGTCCTCATGGAAACTGTGTTTTGTGAGTCTTGTCGTGGCGGGGAACGCGGCCTATTAAAAAATTGACTTTGTCTCTGTGCGTCCCAGTCCTGATTGTGGGGCATCTGGGGGTAGTGAGGTGTCGGCATTTGTGGTGGTCTTTCCCAGTGGGGCGGTTTCCAGTCGTAACTTGTTCTCGGCTCATTATTGAATGGTCCTGTGTCAAATTGCCTGTCACGTCTGAAGGTGGTGTTCGGAGTGGAGGTTTGCCTTCACTGCCGGTCATAGACGTAGTGGTCGTGTGTTCAAAGCACGAGGACATACAGGCCAGGTAAACTGGTACATGTGTGGGAGCTGTTCTCTCGTGTGGGAGCTGGGTAGTAGGAGACTGTCCCTTCCATAGGATTCGCTTCTTACCATCGTAGCGAATCCTCAGTCACCATGAGGCGTTGGATTGGTGTAGGATGGATTAAGGCCTCACGGCTAGGTGTCTCCTACATTGTAGCCACACGTCTAGGTCGTTGGTAATGTGGTATGTTGTTTGGAAATGTGGGGGCGCTGTTAAGTTGTGGCCTGTAGAAGTCGTCTCGTTTTTGTGGGTATCTTGGTTTGTTGTAGCTGTGGTGGAGTACACCGTAAAGTCTCTCCACTATGTGAGAGGCCTCATTTTGAAGAGCATTTCTAATATTGTCCAAGGAATCGAGTTTCATGTGCTTAATGAAGTCGCATAGGTTGGGGTGAAGGTGCGTAGTAACGTGATGAACAATTTCGGTGTCTTTGTAGCGTATGTAATTTCTTGTGTCGGGGTTGTCGTCCATTTTAATACGGGAAAAAATGAGTGCTCTTTTACTGGCGACGCTGTCGACAAATTGTATGGGGTGCTCCTTAAATAGTGGTGTTATATTAATTAACTCTGTTGATAACTGTTCAATGGTTCTGGGGTCCCGAAAGCTTTTTTTCAAGTAATTTAATAATTCCGGAATTGAGTTAAAGTCATTAGTCAGTAAGCAGTGTCGCGCGTTTCCAGTAAGCCGTGCCTTTACTTTAGTGAGAAGTCGCGCGTGTTTTTGTGGACCTAAAGTGTTACCAACTGTACATGTATTTTCGAAAACCGCTTGAACAGCTTTTGAGAAATAAATCAAGTCCTCCGGATTGCCATCATAAGGGGGAATGTGATCATAATCTTCCTTTGTGAGTGCGTATGTTATTGTGCGTTTTTGTTCTGATGGTTGCATGTTTTCAAGTGCTTCTGCGAGTTCGTCAACGGAAATGTGTCTCTTTTGGATCAGTCTTGTAAATGAGTCATTTGTGTATAGATATATTTATATAATAAAATATGATAATAAATATAATTATATGAATTTTACTGATATTAAAATTAGAAATTAAAATTAGTTCTTAACAAAAAACATAAATGAGAAAAAAAATGGGAGAGAAGAGAAAAAAAAAATTGTGTGAAATTCTAAAATTAAATATCAAATGTGTCTGGTGTTGTACCTCAAGTCCTCTTGTAGTCCTGAAGGCCAAACATTTGTAGTGAGGGTGAGAATCGTAGTGAGTATTGAAATACTCCCGTTGTGAAGTTCTCCTGGTGAATCTTCTTTCGAAGCGGTGACAGTCTTCTTCAGCTGGGCTTCTGGCTTCTACTTTCAACGGTACGAGTCCCTGAACTTCGGGGGCCAACTAATCAGAATCTCCAAAAAAAACTTTATTGGTAACACCAGTACAAATTTAGAATAGTTACATAAATACAAGCAATTTGGCTACTGAGACAGGAATGAGGAATGGGAAAGAAGAGGCGAGGTATTTATACTAAATTATTGAAGAATGCTGAGTCGGCTGCTGAGGTGTCGTCTGGAGGTGTGGGAACGGTGGCATCTGGAGCTATAACTATCGCACAAGGAATTCACATCCATCTCGCATAACAGAGCTCTCAAGAAAACTATATTTTGTATTTAAGCTTAGAATGAAAAGATTCATGTCGACACAGCTTATTGTTATTATAATACGAGTGGGAGTGGGGCGTTACTGACGGCTGAAAATTAAAATATCCAAATACCTGGATTAATATTCATATTAAAGAAAACATGTATATACCACCATTTATAGGCAATTACATTTACAATAAGATTAGTTTTATAAATATTTTCGATCACATATAATAACAGAGATATATTTAATTTTCCCTCCCTCTAAACCCCCCCCCCCTCCACATTTTTCGAAAATCGCGTCGTGAGTACAAGCTCAATAATTGATTTCCCTTAAGGAAACTGTATAGGGTAGCAAGTGTAGAATATAAAACGTTTTACAAGATTGAATCTATAACATTTTTCTCTGGACCCCCCCCCCCCTCTGGATTCTAGAGCGGTAACAGACAAATCCGAGTAAGATCAATGAAAATTAGAAGAATCGTAGTCGTATGAGTAAGACCTCAATAACAGGTCATAATGATTGTTTTTCTGTTTTATAAAATTAAATAAATATGAAACAAAAAAACGTTTTATTGTATTTAGGTATTACATAAATTAGGGGGTGTATTACAAATTCAGACACTGTATGTTTTTTTTATCTCATGAGAAATTGTATTAGTTATTTTAGTTAAGAAGTAATAGTAACTAAATTATTCTTTTCAAACAAACAAATTATTTTAAAAAGAAATCACCATGGTTCAATTTATATACAAATATAACCCCATAGAATAGTTATTTATTTTTTAATTTATTAAATGTATTAAAATTAGTTTAGTAATAAACTATAATATAAAGCCCTTGTTTTATCATTACTGGTATTTTATTCGATTAATTGGTATTTTATTACTTGATTTACTTAATAAATATGATTTCATTTAAATGACTATAAAGTCATTGGTTGGTTTGAAATAGTTATTATACGGGCCTTACAAAATTAATATTAGAGCTCTTCAAATTTAGGGATTTTTTTTTTCAATTTTTGTAAAGTTTGATGTCGTATATCTCTGATGGGACTGAATAAAAAATCAAGTTATATGATGTCCTTTACACAGTTCTATATGATAGCAAGCTGGAGTCAAAATTTAAACTTTGATATTTGATTTTTTGAAAATTGGGAGAAAATCCTACTTCATCCATTTTCATAAATTTATTACATGGTTCAGAGTCAAATATCAAAGTTGAAATTTTTTGCCCCACTTTGCTATTATATAGGACTACATAATGTGTAAAAATCTCGATTTTATATTCAGTCCAATCAAAGATATAAAACTTCAAGCTTTACAAAAATTGAGAAAAATAAAAATAAATTTTAAAAATTCATAAAAATAATAAGGCAACAATTTTGAATGTGTTACTCTAAAAATGTGAATAATTGATGATATCTTACTTCAAAATAAATATAACTTCTCGTAAATCACTCCTTCATAGTTTTTTTTATTTCTAAAAAGCAGAATTTCTCAACGTTCAACCCCTAACTTTGGAGACCATTTTCACTGGTAAACTTTGGATTTATGCCATCATGGCTAAGAAACAATATTATAGAGAAGAGATCAATAATAATTCTGAAATAAATTATGTCAATTCCAATGTGATAGAAAGATCCAGTTGAGAGTTAATCGAATTATAGGACTAAAAGATTTGCCCCCTCAACAGCTAGGTTATTATGCCCTTTATCGTAGTATCATGCTGTTTAAGACTCCCTGTTTTACTCTCTACTCATAAATAATATCAACTAATATATTGTAAATACCGCTCTTGTCATATCCTAACGCTATTAAATTTACTAATTGTCTATACAATTATTTCTTAACTAAATCTATAAATACATTTTTCTTTATTTATATTTCCTTAAAGATGTGTGCTAGTAACACGAGTTACGTTCTACCTATTTACACTTCTATATATATAATCAATTTAACGCTAATGTCTTCAAAGTGCATAACTGTGCTTTTCTAAACAAAATTGTCTGCCACACATAAACGGTGTAAGATAAGATTTTGTAAAACTCTGTTTTGAACTTCCTATGTGTGTAGTAAAAACATATAAAAAAATAATTAAAATGGAAAAGCAAAAAATTAAATTTTTTTTGGATCACTTCAAATGGAATGACCTGTATTTAAAAATAAACAGTCACGTATTATAGATTTTTTTAAACATTAAAATTTATTTGGGAGCGCACGGGGGGTATTTTGTTGTGAAGGGCTTGTTGAAGGTATGTTGTAGATGTTGAGTTAGGTTGAAGTAGTTCGTGGTATTGAGTAGTAGAGGGCGCCAGCTGGGCACGCCCTAGGGGTGGGGGTTGGCGGCCATCTTAGTGAAGGGGGCCCGCTCTCTTCAGTCGCTCTTCTAGCCTCGTTCGGCTCTCGTCTACTTGTTCTGATTATTCTCTCAGCAGAAAAATGTTAAGTGGCTAGTCATATTTTTTTTAAACTAAAACAAACGACTAAAAAAACTAAAAATGGTTGATGCGTTTAGTCGGCACGCGATAAGGGTTTCGGTCGCCCAGATCTGCCAAATCATCGGCTGGACGTCAATACAGTCTAGCCCCCTAGAAATATTAACAGACATCCTTCACGAATACATATCTGGATTGGCTAAAATTGCCAGCAATTACGCTTTGCTCTGTAAGTATTGTTTATTTATTTTTAATTTATTTCGATTTGTTCTAGCGACAAAATAAATAATTGAATAGAAACTCAGGTGTCGACTGGAAAGAGTATGGATTTTACGGCCGGAAGGTGTCTGTATGTCTTACAGACTTTTTCCCTCCAATATTTTTTCTTTTTTAACACTTATAATTCTCATTAAAAAAAATTGTTCCAAATTATACGTAGAATAGGGTTTATCCTTTTTTTAAAACATTAATTGTGAGCTTATTTCCTCTTAATACCAGCTGGGCAGTATTGCCAAACGTCCGTCATTTCGGTTTTACGCAACAAATATTAATTTTTTTTAAATTTAAACATTCCTATAAAAATATTTCTTTCTTTATATTCTTATTATTTGGTAACGATTTTCTGCTCTGTTTAGTAAAAGCAAATAGCTCCCAATAGGAAACAAAATTAAATTAATATGGTAATTTATTTTTGAATTAACGTCTACAAGTTTATTTTTAATAAGCCCATCAAGTTGAGAATCAAATGTTGGTTTTATTGTGGATGATGAGTTTTTTCATTCTGGCTAAGTTAGCAATAGTTCTGGTTGCCGTTAAATCAAAATATTTGTTTCCCTTTCATTTACAAACGTTAAATTTCTAAGCAATAGAAAAAATATTTTGTGTTCGAAAATTGTTGCAGGACTTTTGGGATTCTTACCCAAGTTAAAACAAGTTTGTTAACTACATTTCTTTAAACGAGTTATTCTGAGAAACATGTCAGCTTTTAATTTATTTGGATTGCTATTTGTATGTGTGGGAAACTGTAGCTCATAGAATTTGTTCAATGATTTGGAACGTTATGACACAGTTAAACACCGTAAATAGTTTATTAAGATGTTCATTAGTAATTTAAGCCCACTTTATTCCATTTTTGAAGTATGCATTTCGCAGTTGTTTTTACATATTTATATGAGAAATCACAATGTAAAAGCTCTCATTCAATTTGAAAACCCGTTTTAAATTATCGCTGACAGTTCTTTACATGCAGAAGATTACCTGATATCTTTTACGAAGCAAAATTGCTATTAATATTTAATTTAAGCTCTATTTTTCATTTTTGATAAACTATTTCGGTCTATTTAGACAAAAATAGTTTTTGAAAAATGAAAAATAGAGCTTAAAATAAATATTAATAGCAATTTTGTTTCATTCTCCCTCCAAAAGATAGACTTTACAACGTCTTTCATGTACACTGCAGGTCAAAAGTTTGAGACGACTTCAATTTTTTGTAAAAATTTGGATTATATTAAACAAAATAAACCAAACCAAAAGGAACCTTCAATAAAACAATAAATAAGTGAATAAACAATAATATTATAAACATATAATAAACTGTATAATACTTTATTGAAACACAATTTAAAAATATATACAATGCAGTTATACTTTCTTTTCGTCAACAAATAAATCCTCCCTTGCTTTTCATAACAGCTTTCACCACTCGTGGCATTCTTTCTATTAGTTTATCTAATGTTTCAAATGGCAAAGTATCCCAACAACTTTTTAGACGATCCCAGAGAGGTCTTTTCGTGGAGTTGGAGCAACATCTCTGACCTTCCTATGAAGTTCTTCCCAAAGGAACTCAATTGGATTTCAGGTGATTGAGCCGGTCAATTCATATTTTTCAAGATACCGTCATTTTCTTGGTCTTGCAAATACTCCCTGCACAGTTTCATGAGTTTTTCGGGTCGTTATCCTGCTGCATAATAAATTTAGAACCAATTAAACGAAGAACAGAAGGAATTGCATGGTCGTTCAAAATGTCATTATAGCCTTATTTATTAAGTATTCCTGTGATTTGTACAAGATCCCCTTGCCCAAAGCCTGAGAAACATCCCCACACCGAAATCGACCCTCCTCCATGCTTTACTGTTGGAATGAACTTTTCCGAAGCCGTGCGACGAACCATAATCCTACGATTAGTTCCAAACACGAGAGATTCGTCTTTCCTTTCTCCAATCCTCCACAGTAAAATCCTTGTAAGCAAGTGCCCAAAGATGCCTTTTCTTTTTATTGGCTGGTCTTAGAAGTGGTTTTAGCGTACCGACGCGACCCAATAAATCGGCTTCCCTGAGTCTTCTTTTCACTGTAGAAAGAGACACGGACTTTTTCAAGGCGCTGTTGGTCTCAGCTCGAGTCTCGGGACCAGTGAGTCTTCTATTCCTCTTGCTTTTCAAAATAATAAATTGATCTTCTCGAGCAGACGTTATTCTAGGCCTTCCAGAACGAAGTTTGTCGTGATGAGAGTGTGTCTCTTCATAGCGAGCGATTGTATTATTGCATTGTATTATGGACACCAGTTTTCGAAACTTTCAGTTGTGCGGCAATTTGGCGCTCCGATTTTTTCTCTTTGTGTAGTGAGTAGATCACACTACGCAATTCGACAGAAAATTCCTTCTTTTTAACCATTCTTTAAAGAAAAAAACGAAAATTACCTGTGCAGTGAACTTCTTACAACTTCGGCAGTTTAGAAATCAATAAATCAAACTAAGAATAACATTTATCATCTTAATTCCACTTGGGGGAATTGCTAGACTGTAAATAAAACTCCAGGCACAACAAACTCATTGTTTATTCTTATTTATTTTTAGCATGTTAGTAGTCTCAGGGATCATAAGATTAAATCAAATTATGTTCTTGCTATTTACGATAGTCCCAAACCTTTTTTACACCTAATTAGCAAATTTGTTTATAAATACAAATAATAATAAGATACCTATATTTTGTAACAATGCATTGATAATTAGGTAAAATTGAGGTTTGGCATGATTAAAGTAGATTAATTGATGTATACAATAGGTGGTCTCTAACATTTGACCGGCAGTGTATATTGATGGCTAAATGTATTTGAAGGCCGCCATTCCAATTATTTACTGGTTACCATTGCAAAATACTTATAAACAATGTATGTTCTCATTTGGAAAATTTCACCTTTTCCCCACTCGCTCTTTCACTTTGTACATTTATATATATATATATATATATATATATATATATATAATATTTGAGTAGCATATAAGTCCTAGTGGCTGGTATCAGTTTTAATTTAATTCATTATAAGTATAGATATATTGTTTTACTAAGCGATTGAAGTATGGCATAAATGATAGTTTAGCCCTGATGTAGACTACACTGCCGCTCTCTTTAGAATCATAACAATACCACAAAACACACGTTCGTCTCATTTGAATGAAATATCATCTAAGGGTTCCGATAGGCGGCTCTCAAGTATCCTTTCACAATTATCTAATAGAAATTTCATCTTATATGAATAATTACGAGATTACCCAACGTATCCTTTTTTAAATTTCTATTGTGATTCACGTTTAGATTAGAACGGTTTAAAGGGCATTGGAATAGAAAGTTGTTCCCGATTCTTGAGAGAAAATGTGAAAATTGAAAGTTCGTTCTTGACAGATAAATAACTAACATGTTTCGTTTTTAAAGAGGTACAAGCTAAAATAAAGTCCTGTATTCCAAAGTAAATAAACCTAATGGACATACGGAGCCTGGTACTTGCTACTATGCTGATTAATGCTTACTCGCCTACTTATTGGACTAGTGCTAGTTGGTTTAATAGTTACTACAAGCTGGACTAGTGCTAGTTGGTTTAATAGTTACTACAAGCTGGACTAGTGCTAGTTGGTTTAATAGTTACTACAAGCTGGACTAGTGCTAGTCTAGTTGGTTTAATAGTTACTACAAGCTGGACTAGTGCTAGTTGGTTTAATAGTTACTACAAGCTGGACTAGTGCTAGTTGGTTTAATAGTTACTACAAGCTGGCCTAGTGCTAGTTGGTTTAATAGTTACTACAAGCTGGACTAGTGCTAGTTGGTTTAATAGTTACTACAAGCTGGACTAGTGCTAGTTGGTTTAATAGTTACTACAAGCTGGACTAGTGCTAGTTGGTTTAATAGTTACTACAAGCTGGACTAGTGCTAGTTGGTTTAATAGTTACTACAAGCTGGACTAGTGCTAGTTGGTTTAATAGTTACTACAAGCTGGACTAGTGCTAGTTGGTTTAATAGTTACTACAAGCTGGACTAGTGCTAGTTGGTTTAATAGTTACTACAAGCTGGACTAGTGCTAGTTGGTTTAATAGTTACTACAAGCTGGACTAGTGCTAGTTGGTTTAATAGTTACTACAAGCTGGACTAGTGCTAGTTGGTTTAATAGTTACTACAAGCTGGACTAGTGCTAGTTGGTTTAATAGTTACTACAAGCTGGACTAGTGCTAGTTGGTTTAATAGTTACTACAAGCTGGACTAGTGCTAGTTGGTTTAATAGTTACTACAAGCTGGCCTAGTGCTAGTTGGTTTAATAGTTACTACAAGCTGGCCTAGTGCTAGTTGGTTTAATAGTTACTACAAGCTGGACTAGTGCTAGTTGGTTTAATAGTTACTACAAGCTGGACTAGTGCTAGTTGGTTTAATAGTTACTACAAGCTGGACTAGTGCTAGTTGGTTTAATAGTTACTACAAGCTGGCCTAGTGCTAGTTGGCTTCGTGCTCACTTACTAGTAATTGGAGTAGTGTTAGTTAGTTTAGTATTTCCTATTACAACGGGCTAATGCTAGTTAGCTTCGTACCTATTTACACGCGTTTTGGACTACTGCTAGTTGGTTTAATACTTACCACTAGATGGAGTAGTGCTAGGTGCTTTAGTACTTTCTTACAACTAATTGGACTAGTGCTAGTTGGTTTAATACTTACCACTAGATGGAGTAGTGCTAGGTGCTTTAGTACTTTCTTACTACTAATTGAACTAGTGCTAGTTGGTTTAATACATACCACTAGATGGAGCAGTGCTAGTTGTATATCTGGAATATGCTGGATGGTAGAGGAACCAATTGATAAGGATCAATAAAAAGGCCTTGTCCTCTACTGTTTTTTAATATTATGCAGAGTGCATTATCGGAGTCAGGGCTCCATCGTCAGTCCCTGATTGTAGCTGTGTAGCCAGGACCACTACCGGGCGACTGCCCCTACTAGACTAGTTCTAGTCGGTTTAGTACTTACTACTAGTCGCACTAGTGATTGTTGGCTTCCTACTTACTTACATGCCAATTGGACTAGTGCTAGTTGGCTTAGTTGATTAGTGTCTCCTAGTTGGACTACTGCTAGTTGGCTTCCTAGTCACTGCTAATTGGAGTAGTGCTAGTTGGCTTAGTTGAGTAGTGTCTCCTAGTTGGACTACTGCTAGTTGGCTTCCTAGTCACTGCTAATTGGAGTAGTGCTAGTTGCCTTAGTTGAGTAGTGTCTCCTAGTTGGACTACTGCTAGTTGGCTTCCTAGTCACTGCTAATTGGAGTAGTGCTAGTTGGCTTAGTTGAGTAGTGTCTACTAGTTGGACTACTGCTAGTTGGCTTAGTACTTCCTATTAGACGGACTATTACTAGTTTTTCGTACCCATTTATGCACTTCTTAGACTAGTGCTAGTTGGTTTAGTAGTTACTACTAGGTGGTCTAGTGCTAGATGGTATAGCACTTTCTACTAGGTGGGCTAGTGCTAGATGGTATAGCACTTTCTACTAGGTGGGCTAGTGCTAGATGGTTTAGTAGTTACTACCATGTGGTCTAGTGCTAGATGGTATAGCACATTCTACTAGGTGGGCTAGTGCTAGATGGTATAGCACTTTCTACTAGGTGGGCTAGTGCTTGATGCTTTAGTAGTTACTACTAGGTGGGCTAGTGCTAGATGGAATAGTAGTTATTACTAGGTGGTCTAGTGCTAGATGGTATAGCACTTTCTACTAGGCGGGCTAGTGGTAGATGGTATAGCAATTTCTACTAGGTGGGCTAGTGCTTGATGGTTTAGTAGTTACTACTAGGTGGGCTAGTGCTAGATGGAATAGTAGTTATTACTAGGTGGGCTAGTGCTTGATGGTTTAGTAATTTGTTAGCCACAGACTGGGTACAAGACTCCCTCGCTCAGTGGAGAAGAGTGTGGGTTTATAAATTAAATTTAACTAGCCTCATATCAATGGCAGAAATGAAAATAACAAGGGCGCCACGTTGTTTGTTCTCAAAGGTACGAAACCAGTATTCTTCAAACAGTTTATTTACAATAGATCAACCATACTTATCTCTAATCTTAACTATAAAAAAAAACAAAACTAAATGATAGGTGATCCATCTTGCGGATTTTTAACATCCAAAATTTTGGCGCTAATTTATGCGAGAAATAGACACCTAAATCAGATTGGGGATGAGATCTGCACCAAACTAACTCTCCCGCCTGATACGTCTGCTGTCTTCTTCTCAAATTGTATGAATGTCGGCTCTTCTCGTAGGCTGCAAGTTCTTTTCGACCGCTTCGTATAAGGCCGACATCTTCTTCATTTTCTCTAGGTGCCTTCCCCGGTCAACAACTAAGTCTTCAGCTACATTGCCAGATTGTTCTCCACCATAGTCTTCTCCAGATCTTGCCAATTCCCTGCCATGGTTTAGATACGCCCGCGTGAATCCGGTTGCCTCGTGAACAGCAGTCTTTAAAGCTACGCTATGTGCGGTTATGTGCTTACTTATTACATGGTAATAATATGTGAGCTAGTGGTACGCAGTCTAGGTTTTATTTACTCCTAGGTTGACTTGTGCGAGATGGTATAGTAGTTACTACGAGGTGATAGGGTACTAGGAGGCTTAGGACTTTAGGAGCACATACTTCTAAGTTATCTAGTGCGTACTAGTGTTTAGTTTAGTACTGAGATAGCCTATTACTGACAAGTATAGTATTTACAGACTAGTAGGTGGTTTAGCACATACCGTATTGAGGCATAGTACTTACATACTACTAGCTGGTTTAACACCTACCTCATTGGTTTAGAAAGTGCTATTGAGAGGTTTAGTACTTACAGCATCTAAGATAATTGAGCACACTTGCAGGTTATGCAGCCACCTCCCCCCCCCCTTGCAGGTTATGCAGCCACCTCCCCCCCCTTGCAGGTTATGCAGCCACCTCCCCCCCCTTGCAGGTTATGCAGCCACCTCCCCCCCCCCCCTTGCAGGTTATGCAGCCACCTCCCCCCCCCTTGCAGGTTATGCAGCCACCTCCCCCCCTTGCAGGTTATGCAGCAAACTCCCCCCCCCCTTGCAGGTTATTCAGTCACCTCCCCCCCCCCTTGCAGGTTATGCAGCAATCTCCCCCCCTTGCAGGTTATGCAGCCACCTCCCCCCCCCTTGCAGGTTATGCAGCCACCTCCCCCCCCCCCTTGCAGGTTATGGAGCCACCTCCCCCCCCTTGCAGGTTATGCAGCCACCTCCCCCCCCCTTGCAGGTTATGCAGCCACCTCCCCCCCCCCTTGCAGGTTATGCAGCCACCTCCCCCCATTGCAGGTTACGCAGCCACCTCCCCCCCCCTTGCAGGTTATGCAGCCACCTCCCCCCCTTGCAGGTTATGCAGCCACCTCCCCCCCTTGCAGGTTATGCAGCCACCTCCCCCCCTTGCAGGTTACGCAGCCACCTCCCCCCCCCTTGCAGGTTATGCAGCCACCTCCCCCCCTTGCAGGTTACGCATCCTCCCCCCCCCCTTGCAGGTTATGCAGCCACCTCCCCCCCCCTTGCAGGTTATGCAGCCACCTCCCCCCCCCTCAGGGTATTCAGCCACCTCCCCCCCCCCCTTGCTGGTTCTGCAGACACCTCCCCCCCTTGCTGGTTATGCAGCCACCTCCCCCCCCTTGCAGGTTATGCAGCCACCTCCCCCCCCCCCTTGCAGGTTATGCAGCCCCCCCCCCCCCCCCCTTGCAGGTTATGCAGCCACCCCCCCCCCCCCCCCCTTGCAGGTTAGGCAGCCACCTCCCCCCCTTTGCAGGTTACGCAGCCACCTCCCCCCCCCCCCCTTGCAGGTTATGCAGCCACCTCCCCCCCAAGATAATTGACATTCCATTTTTATAATAAAATTTTACAATTTGTGTTCTTTGTTCAATTGTGTATTTCTCCATGATTAATTTCCAAGATGTTCTTTATAGAATCTGAAAAGAATGAAAAAAAAAATCAATAGCAACAAAATAATTACAACTTGAAACCCCTTCGTGACTTTTGACTCACCCTGTATATTGAATTATAATTCTCATTCCTCACTCCAATCAACTTTCCATTCTAATGTATTTTTGCTACATCCATATCTATACTTTTCTTTATTATATTTATTAAATATAATATGAGGTGGTTCTGGCGACTCTTAATTGTGTTGTAGTTGTTGTGAGTTATATTTGGTATGTATTGATGTAAGCTGTAAGATTTGTTACATGTCGTCCATTCTCTGCTCCACTCATGTATTGTGTCGCTACCTAAGTCTTTTTTAATAAGACGTCTCATTCCCAGTTTAAATACCCAATGTTGGTTTCATTGAAGAGTGTGTGATAACGCTATAAATTAAGATTTAATTTCTTTACCCGAAAATAATTATTTGATCTATGCTATATTCGATTTTTAACCGTTTCATTCATCATTTAAGATCATATTCGGGTTTAAAGGAGACATATCTCCATTATTATCCGTCGGATCAAATCGTTGTACACAACCAATCTTATTGCAATTGCAATGTTCTATAAATGCTGTACGTAAGTCATTAGCAGATTTCCCTTAAGGGAAATCAGCTATTGAGGTCGTACTAATGACGCGATTTTTGAAACATTTCTTCGAATGTCCACCCACCATGGAGATACCGAAAATGGGGTCCTTTCAAAATTGTAGATATACACACATACACTCACACACAGGGAGCCCCAACTTCCCGTGTCGCCCCCTTAAAATCTCTAATTATTTTAATACAAGGCTGAGATTTGGTGTGCCTTAATTGTGACCCCTCAAGAATCCTTTCAGTCCACGTTCAACCTCATAACATTTTCCCCTACTTCTCCAGCCACCATAACTTTGGAATTTCCAATGGAATGCCGTAGCTTTAAAGACGGATTCTTGTAGAAAATCAAATTCTAAAATGAGTTTGTATCGGCGAATTTTTTATTTGACTCATCCTTTAGCCGTAAAATGAACAAATCTTTATTTCAGAAAAGGTACGTTTTATTGAAAAATGTTGCGACATAAAAGCTGTAGTCAACAAAATTATCGTTGAAACAAGTCTACGAGAGAAGGGATGAAGAAAAAATTGATTTCAGGCCTGCCTTAACCCCCCCCCCCCCTGCCCATTCCTAGCTATGTTGGTACAGATATGGGAGCGTTAATGCTAATTTACGTACGGAGTTTTGTTTAATTCGGTTCAGTCTTTTGTGCCTAATTCAATTGTTGACTCCCGCTATAGTTGTCTTAATATCTCGGTTGTGCGTCGGATCGAAACATTGGATAGAAGCAATCTTATTGCAAATTAAATGTACTACAGTGTTATATATATTTATTCACTATCTTCATTATTAACCGAGATAATTGCATTTTAGCAGATTTCCCTTAAGGGAAATCAGCTATTGAGGTTGTACTCATGACGCGATTTTCGATATTTTTCTTCAAATGTCCATCGATCCTACCCAGGAGATGGCGAAAATGTGGTCCGTTCAATGCTGTATATATATGTATATATATATATATATATATATATATATATATATATATATATATATATATATATATATATATTTGTCTGCTACCGCTCTAGCGGTCGCAATTTTTGTTTGATCGTTACCAAACTTCATATTTAAACGTTTTATGTAAAAAGAAAGTTCGTTAATGGCTGAAATCGGACTAGTGGGAGGGGGGTTTAGAGGGGGGGGGGCTTTGAAAATTCGAAATATCTCCGTTAATATACGTTGGATCGAAAAATTGTATAGACTCAATCTTATTGCAAATTAAATTTACTATAAATATTGTTCTATACATGTATTCTCTATCTTGAATATTAACCGAGATATTTGCATTTGTATTGTGTGTGCGGTCGGCTATGCGAGAGCTCTGGCGGCTGTTGCCGTAACTATTCGTGCCTCGTGTATAGGTTTAGTGATTCCTCACTACTGCCGTTGTTATTAGGCAGATTTCTCTATTGTAATACTTCGCGTGGGAAATCTGCTTAGTTTACGCAGCTCCTGCTTGACAGACTTTTTTTAGTTTTCGACCTTAAGTTAGCCCCCTCCCTCCACTCCTACTCATGCCATGTTGGCAGCTTACTTTTATATCATGAAGCACCTTATTTGAAGCTTAAATACCAAATATTGTTCTCATTGAACTTTCGAGATAAATACAAATATATGGCGCACGTGGGAAATCTGCATAGTTAACGAAGCTCTTGCGTGAAGGACTTCTTAAAATTTAATATCTGTCTACAAGAAAAAAAAAATTGAAGAACAAAGAATTGAATCGGTATACTAACATCGTTTTATTCAATTAATATTTTCATCAATGGCATTATGTAATTTTATGAATAATGAATAAAAAGGTTACGTTGGACTGAATGATTTTACCCAACTCATTCACAGACACCGACAGGTCAGCCGATAATTGACTCCAGGCGGCTTTAGTCATTAAGATATAACTAGTAATAATTAGGTATTTCTTGTTACAAAATAACACGGGCGACACTTTAGAAATAGTGGCTACTAAAAAACGGATCTTTTCGTCCTTGATTCACAAAGATCTTGGTTCCGCATCTAAATTTTAGACATTAACATAGAATGACAAAACAGTTAGTTTGTAAGCTTCTACAGAGAGTTTTTGAGCTGGGCCCCTGGAGACTGCTACATTATTCATTGCCGATGTTAATGTTGCCTCCATAATGAAGCGGAGTTGAGCCGATAGTGAGGGCACTCATGGCTGCCCTAGAGTGAGAACACAGCTACCCGGTGGCAAGGATTTACTGTTCAATAGTTAAAAACTTTATGAGGCCGTTTCCCATTTATTACCTAATAAATTGAATTGTGCCCTCGAGCTTAGCACGTGCCTCTAATAAACATATTTTATAGGCTCTCTTTGAAAAGGGGTTTGATGTACTTTAAATCCATCAAGCTACCGTTTTCCAATCTCTATCCTTCAATTTTTTATTAAGTTTAATATTCCATAAAAACTCTCTCTCTCTCTCTCTCTCTCTCTCTCTCTCTCTCTCTCTCTCTCTCTCTCTCTCTCTCTCTCTCTCTCTCTCTCTCTCTCTCTCTATCTCTCTCTCTCTGTCTGTGTCTCTCTCTCTCTCTCTCGCTCTCTCTCTCTCTCTCTCCTCTCTCTCTCTCTCTCTCCCCCTCACCCTCTCTCTCTCTCTCTCTCTCTCTCTCTCTCTCTCTCTCTCCCCCCCTCTCTCTCTCTCTCTCTCTCTCTCTCTCTCTCTCTCTCTCTCTTCTCCTCTCTCCTCTCTCTCTCTCTCTCTCTCTCTCTCTCCCTCTCTCTCTCCCCCCCTCTCTCTCTCCCTCTCTCTCTCTCTCTCTCTCTCTCTCTCTCTCTCTCTCTCTCCCTCTCTCTCTCTCTCTCTCTCTCTCTCTCTCCCTCTCTCTCTCTTTCATCTCTCTCCCTGGCTAATACCTATCATTAGTCAGCTTATGGAGTCTACATGCTATGTATCCTGAATGGAGGGATGTCTATCTAACAATTCTGGCCTTGAAAAGAATATTCTCCACTCATGCATTTACTGGTGTCAATGGAGTTTTTGTCATGATTGCTGGATGGTCTGATGCAGAAGACAATGGGAAACCACTGCACGCCCTTGTGGCCCTCTAAATTTCCTGGTTTGGCCCAGCGAAAATGAGGTTTACCTGTTCACGAGACTAATTACCATGTGTAGCCTGTAAATATTACAACTAAAACTAAAGATCACATTTGGGAAACAGGTCTCAATAACACGAAGTCTTCCCACCAATTTATTTATTCATGCACAAGGCCTTTCGGCACTAACGTGCCATCATCAGGTGCTTCTGCTGTATAATTGACGTTAACGCCACGGCTTTGGGGCCACTACTCCCCCCCGGCTGGGGCCGTGGCGTTAACGTCAATTATACAGCAGAAGCACCTGATGATGGCACGTTAGTGCCGAAAGGCCTTGTGCATGAATAAATAAATTGGTGGGAAGACTTCGTGTTATTGAGACCTGTTTCCCAGATCTGCCCTCCCACATCCAGCAACATACAAATTTTAAAGATCACATTCGTTAGTGCCTGAAATTCGGCAAGTGGGAGGCATCGTGTTATCCTATTTGAAGGGAATAATTGATTATTATATTTGTAAGGCGTGAGAATAAATCAGTTTAGTCTCTGTGGGATATGATGGAAGGAGTACTGCCGTTGGAAAGGTTCATGTCGATGACCGCATTTAGGAGTCGATGGCAGGCCGATAACTCCCAAACTGGACACATCAAATAGTCTTCGTCTTATCTTAATGCTTTTCTGTCGCTCTTACTAATAATGGAACTGTTATCAGTGCCTATCTCGATGTAATTATTATCTTTACTTGTACGACTATTGACTAAAATAAACTCTTATTCTATGAGGTATTATTATGAAGTTGATATGCTTCATCAATGTTCAACCCCTAACCCCGATAAGACCGTTAAGAGGGCCATCCCTCATTAGCATGACTAACGATGAATCCCCTACTGAACCTAGATGTGGGCACAGTAGGTATTCAATGCACCTCCATACACATACACCGTTATTGGGAATGAATTCATTAGTTTCTTATTTAATAATCATTGCAATACCTTATTACTCATTATTAATTCATCATTATTCACCATTGATTAATTATATTCATTGAGAATGAATAAATAAATTTTAAGATTACGTTTTGCAAAATACACTGGTCTCAGTTCCCTTTCAGTAGATTTCCCTTGAGGAAAATCAGCTTTTGAGGGCGGACCAATGACCCGATTTTCTACAAATCTTCTCAAATGCCCATGGATCCTAGCAAAGAGATGATGAAAATGAGGCCCTTTCAAAAAATTATATATATATATATATATATATATATATATATACTGGCAAAGTTACCCGGCTTCGCCAGGGAATTCATTTGAGGCTGAATGATGATGGTATTTTCTTGGCAAGGCTTTCCTTTGCACATTTTGACATTTCCCCGTCACAGTGTCGAGGGTTTATGCCCGCCGTTGCAGTGGATTTGTTAATAATAAAATTATTTGTTATGTTTTTGGCAAATATGCATATAACAAAAGTTGTTTATTTTGTTATTTAGAATAGCTTTTGTTATATACAATTTTTTCGTATACCGAACTATAAAGGCGTTATACGCTAAAAATTATAGCGGGAGTCAACAATTTTATTTGGCACAAAGACTCAACCGAACTAAATAAAACTCGGTATGTGTATTAGCACTAACGCCTTCCTTATAATAAGCCATACAAACATTTCTAGGGACGGGCAGGAGTGGGGGTTATAAGGGACGCCTGAAACTAAATATAGTGATATTCCGTTTCCTATTGGTGTTTCGGCAAATCTGCACATAACAAAAGTTGTTTATTTTGTTATTTAGAGAAACTTTTGTTTATACACTATCGTCGAATACCGAATTATAAAGGCGTTATACGCTAAAAATTATAGTGGGTGTCAAGAATATTATTTGGCACAAAAGAGTCCACCGAACTAAATAAAACTCGGTATGTGTATTATCTCTGACGCCTTAATTATCATAAGCCATACGAATATTTGTAGGGACGGGCAGGAGTTGGGGTTATAAGGGAGGCCTGAAATTAAAAATAGCGATATTTCTTTTTCTGCAAATATGACAAAAGTTGTTTATTTTGTTATTTAAAGTAACTTTGGTTATATTCACTTTTGCTGTATAACATAAACGAGATATGCGTTAAAATCTAAAGCGGAAGCCAACAATTTCGTTTGAGCTCAAACGATTGAACCGAATTTAACAAAACTTGGTATGCGAATTAGCATTAATTCTTCCATGATTATAAGCTATATTAAAATGTTTAGGTTCAAACGGGAGTGGGGGTTATAAGACTGGCCTGAGATAAAAATTCGCAATTTTCATTTTCTATTTTTTTTTCGGCTAACGTGCACATAGCAAAAGTTGTTTACTTTTGTTATTTAAAGTAACTTATGTTGTATTCACTTTTGCCGTAAATGAAGTTAACACGGCATATACACTAAATCCATAGCGGGAGTCAATAATTTTATTAGTGCTTATTTAAGTGTTTTTAATAAATGGATATTATAACAAAAGATGTTATTTTTTAGTCTTATATGATAGTTGTAAGTATGATTCGGATTATTGAGCTTATAAATTTCCGTCGCCTCCTCATTTATTTATTTATTTTCCCTGTAATTTTGTTATTTATTTCTAATAGAATATAAGCTATAAGAGCATTTCTGGTATTTAATATATACTAGATATGAATGTTTAAAGTATTAGTCTCTTCCCCTCATCTAGCTTTTTGAACATAAATGAAATTATGTTTAGGGATCTATTATTTAGTTCCATCAGGGAGATTAATTATTAAAATAATATTCTGAATCAATATTCTAAGGAAAACAACGATGATTTCCGAACTCCTGGGAGAGCGGAAATGGACGGGAGGTAATTGAGTTTAGTTATTTCCTGTGGAATGCTGCCACGACGGGAAGTGATTTCCACTGAGGCTTACTAATAGGAATATAATCTTATGTATAAAACTATGCTAAAACTATATGTGCTTGGTTTGATTTTTGGCAGGAAATATGTTCATAATAGATGATATTTAATTGTGATAAATGCTACCCATGATTATGGTTTGAATTATTCAAAAACCGTGAGTCAAAAAGTCGTGAGGGATAAATTAGGAACCCATTTTCATATATTCTTCAAAACTAAAATTTCTATTCTATTAACCCTGAAAGTTACACTTTAGGATTGGCTGTTTTGAAAAAACAATGCATCGTGGAGGGAAGTGCAATTGTACACATTGAAGTCTTGCTATAAAAATACAATCATTAGTCAGTCAGCAATGATTTCCCGGGCATCGCCGGGTACCTTAGCTAGTATTTCTATATTTCACATCTCCTGTGCATGTATTTTTTTTTTTTTTTTTTTTTTTTTTTTTTTTTTTTTTTTTAATAACGTAATGGACCATAGAAAGTATTCAGTCTTCCAAACCATGTGTGAATAAATCAAGTAAAGGGTTGGAGCCGCCAGTATAGATGATACTGTAGTCATATCTGTCGGTGCATACGGTCGTCACTGGCTGATGGTCGAGTACAGTTGGCGATTAGATGCGATGGCACCATCTTCAAGCCGTCTCGAGTTGTACTCAACAGTACAACCCTAGTACAACTCTAGACAGCTTGAAGATGGTGACTTTGTATCTACAGCACATTCCCAACTGTACTCGACCATCAATCAGCCAGTGACGACCGCATGCACCGACAGGTATGATTACAGTGTGTGAATAAAACATCTTTCCCTTGATGCGGTACAAAGCCGGACGGTGACAGCTGTTTTTGGTACGTCAAACCGCTATTAAATATACTCATTTATAAGTCTCGATTGTAAAGTGTATATTCCTATTGGCACATAGTGTGTTTATTAAAGTATATCATATATTAACGGAGCGGAGTTAATAAATGCCAGAAATAACTGGGTGCACCTACCCAGCGTTCATCCTTTTAAATTATTTATTTATGATAATTAAACAAATTCACATTCCTGAGAATAACACTACATTGCTAAAAGTATAAGCATCAAGTAACATGTAAACATAGACCAATATGAGGTCGGCAGGGAAGGGGTAGAACTGATAGGACAAAGGAAGTATCCCACACCTCCCGCATGGGCAATGAACGACAGCCTGCTATTACCCAAAACAACCGACTCGGGTCCTTGATGCTTCAATCATATGGTGAATGAGCTTATTGAATAAAATCGGTGAATGCGGGTGGTGACCAAGAAAAATGTCCCTTGAACACCGACCACAAACATAGAACATCGAGACGCTCTCCGCATCATAGGCGTCTTTAAGATATCCAAGAAATCCTTCCGGGCACTAGCCACAGCCAGGATCGCAGCACGACTAACCGAATCAAAAGCCTTTTGGATATCTAAGATTGCTAAGCAAATGTTCCGTTTCTTCCTCCAAGCATTCCGGAGCACAGAGTCCAAGAGAAAAACATTACAGGCAACACCATCAATGCCACGTAATCAATGCCTTTCTGTTCCGGAACATGATTACTATTGAAGTAAACCTGAATGCCAAAATTGTGTGTGAATGACAGACAATAACAGAGACCAGTAGTCAATCAATAGGGATTGATGACTGTCTGATTTAGGGATGATCCTGACCCGCACATGTACCTGCCTACCCATGTCCTGCCTACCATATATATACTAGCTAAGGTACCCGGCGATGCTCGGGAAATCATTGTTGACTGACTAATTTGTATAGCAAGATTTCAATGTGTACAGTTGCACTTCACTCCACGACGTATTGTGTTTTCAAAATAGCGAATAAAACACAACTTGGTATGTGAAATAGCATTAATTCTTCCATGATTATTAGCTATATTAAAATTTTAGGTCCAAACGGGAGTAGCGGTAATGAGGGAGGCCTGAAATGAAAAATTGTGAAATTTCGTTTCCTATTAGATTTTCGGCAAACATGCCGACAAGTTGTTTACTTTTGTTATTTAAAGTGACTTTTGTTGTATTCACTTTTGCCGTAAATGAAGTAAACACGGGATATACGCCAAAACTATAGCGGGAGTCGTTAATTTTATTTAGTGCTTATTTAAATGTTTTTAATAAATGCATATGACAAAAGATGTTATGTTTTAGTCTTATATGATAGTTGTAAGTATGATTCGGATTAGTGAGGTTATAAATCTTCGTCGCCTCCTCCTCATTAATTTATTTTCCCTATAACTTTGTTATTTATTTCCAATAGAAATGTAAACTTTAAGGGCATTTCTGGTATTTAATATATACTCGGTATGAATGTTTAAAGTATTACTTAGGTTGCAGAGGGGGGGGGGCTCGCTTCCCCTCATCTAGCTTTTTGAACATAAATGAAATTATTTTTAGGGATCTATTATTTAGTTCCATCAGGGAGATAAGTTATTAAAATAATATTCTGAATCAATAATCATCAAGAAAAACAATTATGATAACGCTACTGTAAAAATAGCGGTATTTCGTTTTCTATTCGTTTTTCGGCAAATATGAACATAACAAAAGTTGTTTATTTTGTTATTTAGAGTAACTTTTGTCATATTCATTTTTGTCTTTTAAAAAAGTATAAACGAGATATACACTAATAACGAAATCGGGAGTCAACTATTTCATTGGGCGCTAACGATTAAACCGAACTTAAAAAAACTCAGTATGTCAATTAGCATTAATTCTTCCATGATTATAAGCTATATTAAAATTGTTAGGTTAGAACGGGATTGGGGATTATAAGGGAGGCCTGAAATAAAAATTCGCGATATTTCATTGTCTATTTGTTTTTTGACAAACATGCACATAACAAACGTTGTTTACTTTGATATTTAGATTAACTTTTGTTTTATACATTTCTCCAGGAACAATGTGTGGAGCAAGTAATTTGCATAGAAATATTGATATGCTCAACAATTCATTCCAATTTGAACTATGAGGTACCTCAGCTGGAAAAATTAATTCAAATCTATGTTAATATTTTGTCCTTAATAACTGAAATCTATGCATAATGCACAGGAGACGGGAAATATGACAATTTGGAGGACAGTGAAGACTTACATAAAAAATTAACTTTACTATTAACAAATGCCAACAACGGGTATTAACCCTAAACACTGGGACGGGTAAATGTCACCAAACTGGGTATTTAATCGTTTTATGTAAAAAGGAAGATCAAGTTCGTTAACGGCTGAAAACGGACCAATGGGGGGGGGGATTTCGAAAAGTCGAAATATCTCCGTTACTATACGTCGGATCGAAAAATTGTACCTATAGAACCAATCTTATTGCAAATTAAATTTACTATAAATATTGTTATATACATTTATTCTCTATCTTGAATATTAACCTAGATATTTGCATTTTTATAAAGTGTAACAGACGAGCTATGGTTCCCGCTGAAAGCTAGTTCGGCCATTTCCGTAACTGTTCAGCACTTGTATGGAGATTTCTCTATTGTATAACTTTACATGGGAAATCTGCTTAGTTTACGCAGCCCCTGCGTGACGGACTTTCGTGTATGATTGTTTGTTTGTTACCTTTTCACGCATAAACGGCTGAACCGTATTTTATGAAACTTGGTATGTATATTACTACTAACCCAACTTAGACTTTAGGCTATATTAATATTCTCTGAGACCAACAGGAGGCCTGAAATTAAAAATAGCGATATTTCATTTCGTATTGATTTTTCGGCAAATATACACATAACGAAAGTTGTTTATTTTGTTATTTAGAGTAACTTTTGTTATATACACTTTTTTCGTATACCGAATTATAAACGAGGTATGCGCTAAAACATATAGCGGAAGTGAAGAATTTTATTTGGCACAAAAGACTCAACCGAACTAAATAAAACTCGGAATGTGTGTTAGCACTAACTCCTCCTTGATAGTAAGCGGTACCAACATTTCTTGGGAGGAGCAGGAGTGGGGTTGTAAGGGAGCCCAGAAATTAAAAATAGTGATATTTCGTTTTCTATTGGTTTTTCGGAAAATATGTACATGACAAAAGTTGTTTATTTTGTTATTTAGAGTGACTTTTGTTCTATTCACTTTTGCTTTATACCAAGTATAAACGAGATATACACTGAAAACTAAAACGGTAGCCGACAATTGTATTTGGCCCTAACGGTTGAACGGAACTTAACAGAACGTGGCATGTGAATTAGCATTAATTCTTAAACGATTTAACTGGAGGGGGGGGGTTATAAGAGAAGCCTGAAATGGAAATTCGCAGTATACCCGTATTGCATTTTCTGTTCGGTTTTCAGTTACTGTTGGTCTTTGTACCGTATCAAGGGAAAGGAAGTTTAATTCAAACATAGTTTGGCGGACAGAATACTTTCTATTATTATAAATTGTATATTAAAAAAAAAACTACATGCTCAGGAGACGGGAAATATAAAAATAATGTGAACAGTTAAGCCTTACATAACAAATAATTTTATTATTAACAAATCCACAGCAACGACGGGTATATATCGGGAAATGTCAAAATATTGTGGAAAGTAAAGGCTTGCCAATAAAAATATCATCATCGTTAAACCTCAAATGAATTTCCGAGAGAAGCCGGGTACCTTAGCTAGTATATATATATATATATATATATATATATATATATATGTTTGTGTGTGTGTGTGTGTGTGTGTGTGTATATGAGAGAGGTACCTGGTAGCTCATATCGGAAAGAATTGATGAGCATATCAATATTTCTATGAAAATTACTTCAATGAAGTACATTTTGAAGAAATTTTTCGAAAATCGCGTCATGAGTACGACCTCAATAACCCCCCCCCCCTTAAGGGAAATCTGCTAATTGCGACCGCTAGAGTCTTAACAGAGATTATATATATAATTTTGAACGGACCTCATTTTCGTCATCTTCTGGCTAGAATCGATGGACATTTGAAGAAAATTTTCGAAAATCACGCCATGAGTACGACCTCAATAGCTGATTTCCCTTAAGGAAAATCTGTTGAAAGTTATTTTCTAGGAAAAACAAATAAATGAGAAGGGGGTGACGGAGATATATAACCAAAAACATAAAATCATTTGTCATAATATGCATTCATTAGAAACACTTAAATAAGCACTAATAAAATTAATGACTCCCGCTATAGTTTTAGCGTATATCCCATGTTTACTTCGTTTTACGAAAAAAGTGAATGCAACATAAGTTACTTTAAATAACAAAATAAACAACTTTTGTTACGAGCATGTTTGCCAAGAATCTAATAGGAAACGAAATACCATAATTTTTCATTTCAGGCCTCGCTTATAACCCCCACTCCCATTCGAACCTAAAAATTGTAATATAGCTATGATATAACGGAAGAATTAGTGCTAATTCACATACCGAGTTTTGTTAAGCTCGGGTCAATCAGTCTTAATGTAACGGGTGAGCAGTAGTGGGTGTTGTAAGGGATGCCTGAAATTAAAAATAGCGATATTTCGTTTCCTCTTGGTTTTTCGGCAGATATGCACATGACAAAAGTTGTTCATTCTGTTATTTAGAGAAACTTTTGTTATATACACTATGGTCGTACACGGAAGTATAAAGGCGGTATACGCTAAATATTATAGTGGGAGTCAACAATTTTATTTGGCACAAAAGACTCAACCGAACTAAATAAAACTCGGTATGTGAATTAGCATTAATTCTTCCATGATTATAACCTATATTAAAATTTATAGGTTTGAACAGGAGTAGGGGTTACAAGGGAGGCCTGAAATAAAAATTCACGATATTTCATTTTCTATTTGTTTTTCGGCAATGGTGCACATTACAAAAACTTATAACTATTTTATTTAGATTAACTTTTGTTTTATACAATTTTTCGTTTAACAATGTATGAAGCAAGTAATTTGGGTAGAAATATTGATATGCTCAAGAATTCTTTCCAATGTGAACTACCAGGTACCTCACCTGGATAAATGATTTCAAATCTATGTTAATATTTTATCCTTAAAAATTCATATTTATGTTATTTTTTAACGCCAGTAACAGGTTGCACCTCGTAAAGTATCTTCCACCTCTCTTATCTTCTTCCAAACATTAATTCATGAGAAACGTCAGTTTGCCCTTAAGTGTATTTAATACGTTATTTAATTAAAACGTGAAAAATATTTGAACAAACAGTTTCAGTATTGTGAAGATAATTTAATCAGATTTGTTAATATAATTTACTGTATTCCAGGATTGAGCTCCTAAATGAGTTGGCGCCACTGAGCATAGGGAGGCATGGGATTATTTCCTTTGTCCTATCAGTTCTGCCGCTTCCCTGCCGGATTGGTCTATGTTTACGTGTTACTTGATGCTTATACTTTTAGGAATGTAATGTTATTCTCAGAAATGTGGATTAATTTATTCAATTACTGAACACACCACCGTGTACAATATGAATATACAGTTTACAATCGTGACTTACAAAAGAGTATTTTTAGTAGCAGTTATTACGTACCTAAAACAGCTGTCACCGTTGAGCTTTGTACCGCATCAAGGGAAGGGAACTTTTATTCATACATGGAAGACAGAATACTTTCTATGATAATGAATTAAATGGTCCCTTACGTTATAAAAAAATTACATGCACAGGAGACGGGAAATATAAAAATATTGAGGAAAGCCTTAAATATATTTTATTATTAACAAATCCACAGCAATAACGGGTAGAAACCCGAAACAATGTGACGCGGAAATGTCAAAATATTGTGGAAAGTAATGCCTTGCCAAAAAAATACCATCTTCATTCAGCCTCAAATGAATTCCCGGGCGAAGCCGGGTACCTTAGCTAGTATATACAGGGTGTCCCCAAACCAAACGGCCAAACTTTAGGGATCGATAGAGGATCGAAAAACTAAAACAAAAAGTCCTCTGGCATATGCCTCGTTTTCGTTTCGTTTTCGAGAAAATCACAAAAAACTAAAAATAGTTGTGCAAAAACTAGTTAAGGCCAATGGAAGAGCGGATTTTATTCCTTGAATGAATTTTAGCAATAAATGTTATTCCAATACAATTATTGTATTCTAATCTTATACTAACAGAAAGGTAATTGAAAAAAAAAATATTTTTTATTAAGAAAAAATAATAAATACTTTTTTATTCAAATATTCATAGTATAAAAAAAATTACCTATTTAAAGTAGATAACATTATGAACAATAACTGAAGATTAAAACATAAAAAAAGATTAAAAATTTAGAAAATTAATAAAATAATTAAATATTCTTACTTGGAAAACATAAATGTTTCAGTTTTTATATGGGTCTACCGTTGTGAGAAAAAAAAACCCTGAAAATTTTGAAGGTTTTACCTTCTCTAAAATTACATCGTTAATTTCTAAAGCGTCAACGTAAATGTTGCTCGAAGTGCTGGCCTCTCGCTGCAATACACGCATCACATCGCGTACTCACAGATCGCACTGCATCTAAACATTCTTCTGCGGTTAGCTGTTTGCAAACCATTCTGATGCGCTCGATGAGGTCATCCCTTGTGCGGACGGGCTCTCGGTAGAGATTTTCTTTCACGTATCCCCACACAAAGAAATCTAGTGGCGTGAGGTCCGGCCAAGGCACCGGCCCACCTCGTCCTATCCAGCGACCTGGGTAGTTGATGTCCAACCAGTCTCGTACGGCCCTTCCGTCATGTGCAGGACAACCATCGAGTTGAAGCCAGCTCTCAATCCTTGTTTCCAAAGGGATATCTTCCAAAAGTGCCTGTAAGTCATTCTCCAGGAATAGATGACAACTTTCAGCGTGAAGTCGAGCAGGTAAAAATACGGGACCTATTATGCGATTATAACAAAGACTGAGCCACACGTTTACAGAAAACTCATGCTGGTAGTGAAATTCTCTAACAGCACGGGGATTTTCATGTGCCCAAAGGTGGTAGTTTCTTTGATTGAATATGCCCGCACGTGTAAAAGTCGTTTCGTCCGTCCAGATTACTTTTGAACTTAAGTTTACATCGTTTTGCAATTGTTCTTTGTACCAATTAAAAAAAATTAATCGGCGGGGATAATCAGCGGGTATTAAATTTTGTACCTTTTGTACATGGTAAGCATGCCTGCGGTCAGCCCATTATGTGCGCCAAATGGTTGTCTTTGGTATGCTTAGAACTGAAGCAGCTCTCCGGACGCTTGTACTAGGGTTGGTATTGAAGTGCCTCAGTATCCTGTCCCTCCGCCTCAGGTCGGCTTCCATCGGAGCCTGCATACGGTTTCCACGATGATTACATGAGAAGGACCCAGTCTCTCGAAGCCTTCTGAAAGTGCTGGTAAAACACTTCTGTGTGGGGTTTCTCGGTCAGGAAACCGTCTGCGATATTCCCGAACTGCCTGACGTGTATTGCCATCACAGAATCCGTAGACTATGTCCGCGTATTCAGCGTTGGTAAATCTAGCCATATTTGTTGACTTCACTGAACAGTACTAGCAACACCACTAATGTGAGAATGCGAGGTGAGAATGCCCCCCCAAAAGGATTAAAATGATAGTAAACATTTTAATCCTTTCTTTTTAATTTTAAACACTCAACCTAGATGTTTTATTGATAAGGAAAGCGTGAGAATATTCATGTTTTCTAAATTTACTCCTCGTAAATTAAAAAATAAAACTTACTCAAAAAGCCAATAGTTTTTTGTAATTTAAATACATTATTAGAAAAAAAAATACACTTTTTGCACAACTATTTTCAGTTTTTTGTGGTTTTCTCAAAAACGAAGCGAAAACGAGGCATATGCCAGAGGACTTTTTTTCTTAGTTTTTCGATCCTCTATCGATCCCTGAAGTTTGGCCGTTTGGTTTGGGGACACCCTGTATATAAAATTTTAACCTCTGTCTGTACATTGATTTTTTTCTCGAAATTTCACTATACTTTTTCGTTTCACATGTCATAGACATCATAACTCCATTTCGTTTCTTTGGTGTCTGTTTGTTTGTTACCTTTTCACGCATAAATGGCTTAACCGAATTTTATGAAACTTGGTATTTTTATTCCAATTAGCCCAACATAGACATTAGGCTATATTAATATTCTCTGAGACGAATAGGAGTGGGGGTTATAAGGGAGGCCTGAAATTAAAAGTAGCGATATTTCGTTCCGTGTTGCTTTTTCAGCAAATATGCACATTACAAAAGGTGTTTATTTTGTTATTTATAGTAACTTTTGTTATACACACTTTGTCCCATACCTAAGTATAAAAGAGTTATATGCTAAAAACTATAGCGGGAGTCAACAATTTTATTTTGCTCAAAAGACTCAACCGAACTAAACAAAACTCGCTATGAGAATTAGCACTAACTCCTCCATGATAATAAGCTTTACCAACATTTCTAGGAACGAGCAGGAGTGGGGGTTGTAAGGGAAGTCCGAAATTAAAAATAGCGATATTTCGTTTCGTATTGCTTTTCGGCAAATATGCACATGCCAAAAGTTGTTTATTTTGTTATTTAGAGTAACTTTTTTTATATTCGCTTTTGTCGTATAACAAAGTTTAAACGAGATACAAACACACTAAATCCTAAAGCGGGAGCCAACAATTTTATTGGGTACTTATGATTGAACCGAACTTATCAAAACTCGGTAAGTGGGTTAGTATTAATGTGTCTTTAATTATAAGGTATATTAACATTATTAGGAATGAACGGGAGGGTGGGGGACAAAGGAAGCCTGAGATGAAAAATCGCAATATTTCGCTTCAATGCATAAATCGATTGATAAGTGCTCTAAACTTTATTTCATAATGGCATATTCTGTCTAATGACGATAATACTTTTAGAAGTATGCGATAGTTCCAAGTATTACTCGGGTTAGTGTGAAGCTTATAAATCCCCCCCCCCCCGGACCTAATTTTAAATTAAGTAGTAGTTATATAATATTTGTCAGAGCTATTTGTTTCCTCCAAAAAAGTGAATTATTAAAACATTCCCATGGTTTAATATTTAGAATGACTGATATTAGAATATTTTAAACCAATAATGTTGAATTTGAACAAAATGCCGGAGCGGAAGTTGTGAGGAGATAACACAGTCTGTACCTGGTAGACCCGGCTTTTGATCCGGCTGACTTGGGTCGGCTTTGCCGGGAACAGATAGATGATACTTAATAATTTAAAGTAATGATGATGTTTGCTTTAAACTAAAGCTAATAATTAAATAGTATGTTTATTCAAACAACTCAAGGTGAAAGGGGGTTGAATGTGCTAGGGAGGTGCAGCCATATGCCTGCTAATTATTAACATTGCTCCCATAATATGATACACATAATAGAGTATGAGTAACAACTACTCTCAATTCAAAGCTTCTTTTCCAGATATATATTACAGTATTTTTATTAATGATAATTAAATACGTAAACTAGATACAATCGTTGTGCTAGGGGACGCTTTTGGGAAAATAAACTTGTATTCTTGCAAAGTTTATAATAAAAATGCTGTCCATATTTATGATTTATATTAAACAGTATTTTGAACAATGGAAACGTAGATTGATCAGGAACTAATATTTTCTTTATTTTTTTTTTTTTATTCTTTGAGACTAAAAAATTCTATAAGCATGCTGTAGAAGTAGAAATAAAAATAGAAAGTAAAGACTTGAGACGACGAGTGTAAAAATATTGCGCATTCTAAAGCCAAAGGAAATTAAATTATTACTCCCCAAGCAACGCAGTCCTGATTTCTCGAGCAAAGCCGGGTACCTTAGCTAGTATATATATACAGTTTTGAACAGACCTCATTTTCGGCATCTCCTGAGTAGAAGCAATGGACATTTGAAGAAGATTTTCAAAAATCGGGTTATGTACGACAATATCTGATTTGCCTTAAGGGTAATCTGCTAAAAACAACATTCATGAAGCCTGATACCTCATAGAATAAGAGTTTATTTTAGTCAATAGTAGGATTGTAAAGATAATAATTACATCGAGATAGGCACTGATAACAGTTTCGACCTCAATAGCTGATTTGCCTCAAAGGAAATCAACTGAAAGGGAAATAAGACCAGTGAATTTTGCAAAACGTAATCTCAAAACTTATTTATTCATTCTGAATGAATATGATTAATGAATGGTGCCTGAGCAGACTACTGAGAGGTGATAGGGTTGGAGATGAACTAGAGAACCGAAAAGGATGGACGGGGTGCATGTCTGAGGGTCAGTCCCAGATGGGGCTATGCACCGCAACCTTCTCTCATCAAGGCTCTTACATCAGCATTTCCTTAATGTCCTCCAACGTTTTTTTGCAGATTTACCCAGGTCCAGGTTTTTCCGAAAGGGCCTGTTATTAACCTTTGGGGACTAATAGAATAGAAATGTTATCCCTTATAACTCCCACTCCTGCTCGTTCTTAGCAATGTTGGTTCAGCTTATAACCATAGAAGAATTAATACTAATTCACATACCGAGTTTTCTTAAGTTAGGTACAACCGTTAGTGTCTAATAAAATAGTTGGCTTCCGCTTTAGTTTTTAGTGGATATCTCGTTTATACTTTGTTATAGGGTAAAAGTGAATATAACAAAAGTTACTATAAATAACAAAATAATCAACGTTTGTCATGTCCATATTTGCAAAAAAAAAAAAAAAAACAATAGAAAACGAAATACCGCTATTTTTAATTGCAGGTCTCCCTTACTACCCCCACTCCTGCCCATCCCTAGAAATGTTGGTATGGCTTGTGATAATGAAGGCATTAGTGCTAATACACATAACGAGTTTTATTTAGTTCGGTTGAGTATTTTGTGGCAAATAAAATTGTTGACTCCCGCTATCATTTTACGCCTTTATACTTCGGTGTAGGACAAAAGTGTATATAACAAACGTTACTCTAAATAACCTTAATATAGCCTAAAGTCTATGTTGGGTTAGTAGTAATATACATACCAAGTTTCATAAAATTTGGTTCAGCCGATTATGCGTGAAAAGGCAACAAACAAATAAATAGACAAACAAACATACACGAAAGAAACAAATTGCAGATTTACTGATTTGGTGTCTATGACATGTGAAACGAAAAAGTATCATGAAATTTTGAGAAAAAAAAATCAATGTACAGACAGATGTTACAATTTTATATATATATATTTGTGTGTGTGTGTGTGTGTGTCTATATGCAAATAAATAAACATTATTCATGTTGAATCCTCAGGTCCTGTAGCTCTGCTCTGAGAAATGTATTCAACATGTGAACAAAGCGTTGTGATGTCACTGTCACATTTCAAAAACATCCGTTTCCCGTAAGTCACCCTGTAGAATATTAACCAAGTTATTTGCATTTTTGAATGCTTAGCCTTCAATAACCAAGCCGCTTAAGCCGTTAAGCACACGTTAAGAATACACCAATATACCCTGGACCGTCTTATTTCAAGCCCAAATACCAAATCGTGTGGTCAACAAATCTTTTCTAAATGACATACACGACAAAACATTATGATGACTCCCTCCCCATCACATCTTTTGTTCTTGGATAACTAAAATTAGTGTGGATGAGATAAAAATTATTCTAGTTCATTATAAACTACAGTACTAGATATATTAAATAGCCTTCAATAAAATTAATATGTTATATTCAGATATATTTCAGAAATAGTTATACAGCTCTGAATAGGTTGGCTGGCCTGTTTATTTACAATTCCGACGATTTCTCGTTATCATTTGTATTTGTTCACTTAATATTCATAGTGGTGTTAAGTGTTACAAGTATGTAAATTTCTCTATTGTAAAACTTCACTTGGGGAATCTGCTTAGTTTACACAGCCCCTGCCAGACAGACAGGCCCTACTAAACAATCTAGTCCAATTTCAGCAGTTTAATGAACTTGATCTTTATTTTTACATGAATCAGAAAAATATATAAATCTCTCTCTCTCTCTCAAACACACGCGCGCGCGCACACACACACACACACACACACACACACACACACACACACACACACACACACACATATACATTTGAAGCCATTTTTCGTAAATCGTGTCATGAGTATAAGCTGAATGCTAAAATGATTGTTGGTACCAGACCGTTAAAAAAGGAATCAATCATTTTAGCATATTTGCTGATATATCAGGATTGGGCATTAATGCGGCAAGCTTTAATCTTGTCGGGCAACAAGTATGGTGACTAACGACCGCCTCCTATCTACAATGATAGGCAGGTTATTTATAGACAGTCAGTAAATGATAAACATCATCTAATACCAAAATATCATAATTAACAATTCCTACACAATAAACGAACCCAATTGTGCTTATTCTCCCGTCGTGCTGGGGCTGCGTATACTAAGCAGATTTCCCACTTCAAGTTTTACAATAGATAAATCTACATACTATTACACTTAACGCAAACGTGAATATTAAATGATAAAATACAAACGATAATGAGAAATCTATCAGTCAGTTTACATTCTTATAACTTCCACAACGGAAAGAGTCTGAATTGTAAACAAACAAGTCAGTTAACCTTTCAAAGCTGAAACAAAAATATTCTTGACCCCAATACTGAAATATATCTGAATATAATATATTTATTTTATTGAAAACTATTTACTATATATAGTGTTGCAATTTATAATGAACCAGAATAATGCTTATCTCACTCACACTAATTTTAGTAATTGGAGAATAGAAGGCAGAATTTTCGTTTGATCGTTACCAAACTCGGTATTTAATCGTTTTATGTAAACAGAAAAATCTAGCTCGTTAATGGCTGAAATCGGACAAGTGGGAGGAGGGGGGGGGTAGAAGGGGATTTTCGAAAATTCGACATATCTCCATTACTATACGTCGGATCGAAAAAGTATATAGAACCAATCTTATTGAAAATTAAATTTTCTATAAATATTGTTATATACTCTCTCTATCTGGAATATTAACGGAGATATTTGCATTTTTATTAAGTGTGTGTGGATAACGGACGAGATGAGATCGGGTATTGTTGTAGGTTTCCGGATTAGCTCGGCCATTTCCGTAACTGTTCTGCTCTCGTGTAAGCTTATTTTAACTGTTCTTGTCGTGTAACATTTACTTTGTGAGATATATGCAAATTTGAGTTATTAAAATTAAATTATTCTGGTTCATTATAAATTGAGTACTAGATATAATACATAGTTTGCAATAAAGTTAATGCGTTATATTCACATATATATCAGTAATTCTTTTTCTTTCTACGGTGAAGAATATGTCAGTCTTATCTGTTTAAAATTCAGAAGCCGTTTCCGTTGGGAGCTTATTAAAATTAACTGAATGATTTCACATTACCGTTTGTATTTACTCACAGTGGTGTTAAGTGTTACCAGTTTGCAGATGTCTCTATTGTAAAACTTCACGTGGGAAACCTGCTTAGTTTACGCAACCCCTGTGTGACAGACTTTTTTTTTTTTGTTTTAAACGGACTTCATTTTCCTGATCTCCTGGGTAGAATCGATGGACATTTGAGGAATGTTTTCGAAAACCGGGTCTTGAGTACAACCTCAAGCTGATTACCCGCAAGGGTTAACATCTCCCTATTATAATTCGATGAAAATACCTTGCATTAAATAAATGTTTTAAATTGTTTTGCTTTTTACCAATGCTGTTCTTTATATTTCAGCAGATCTCTCTTCAGGGAAATCAGCTAGTGAGGTTGTACTCGTGTTTTTTTTCTCAAAAAAATCAAGAATGGATGACTGTTGTATAAAAATAATATTTTATTTGTATCATTCCCAAAGCGAACTGACACGACAATCTGTTTCGGACGCGAAAATGATAAAAAATATCAGTTTCTGACAGCGTTTTCTATAGTTGATATCTCTTATCGTACAAAGAAGATAAACTATCCAGTAAACCACTTCCCGGATGTAAACAATATTCCATGGCGGTACTGCTCTAAATAGTTAATCTAAATTTAATTGTTAAAGTGAAATAACTAGCATGGACAAACTGCAAGTATAGCACTGAGCATGAAGTGAATGTTGCTATGGTCAACGATGCAATTTTTAGATATATTATTTGATGCCATTGTTTATCAAATCTAATTAGCTCAGGCTAGTGATGTGAGTCATGGTCATGAGTCATGAGTTTGATTCCCGTGTGTGCAATAGGAAGTCATTTAGTGAGCAACTCCCTAAATAAAACGTCCGTCAAGCAGGGGCTGCTTAAACTAAGCAGATTTTCCTCGTGAAGTTTAACAACAGATAAATCTACGTACTGCTAACACAGCACCACCGTGTTAAGTGAATAAATACGGCAATAAGAAATCTTTCAGTAAATTTTAATAATTTCCCGACGGGAAGCGCCTGAAATGTAAACAAACAGGTCTACCAACCTCTCACCGGAAATAGAACCAATTACTGAAATATATCTGAATATAAAATATTTATTTTAGTAAAAACTATTTACTATATCTAGTAATGTAATTTATAATCATTGAAAATAATTTTTAACTCAATCAATCAAAATTTAGTAGTCTAAGAACTTGAAATACAGGGGGAGTCACCAGAACATGCTTGCTTATATCTCATATATTAAAGGTCTCTTGAAAACAATATTTGGTATTTAAACTTGGAATAAAGTGGTGTGTTATATAACAGAATATTGTTTATGTAACATTAGTAGAAGTGGGGGTTTGCCTGAAGGCTGAAAACTGAAAAATATTTCGGATAATATTCGAGATAAAGAATAAATGTATATATCAATATTTATAGTACATATAATTTGCTATAAGATGGATCCTATTCGCTTTTTTCCGTTACCGTTAACGTTCTTTGCACAAATGGACTAAATATGAGGTTTCGTAACGATCAAACAATAATTGCGGTAACAGACAAATATATAGATATCTCTCTCTATCTATCAATCTATATATATATATATATATATATATATATATATATAAAATATAAATACACACACACACACACACACACACACACATATACAATTTTGAACGGACCTCATTTTCGTCATCTCCTAGGTAGGATCTATGGACATTTCAGGAAATGTTTCAAAATCGCGCCATGAGTACGACTTCAATCGCTGATTTCCCTTAAGAGAAATTTGCTAAAATGGGTCAAATGCATTCGACCTGTCCATTTACTTGCTATCAAAGGGAGGGGTGGTACAAAAAATAAATGGATAAAAAAACCTTCTGGCAACATCCAGAATCATAAGCTGCAAGCTTTACTCAGGTCCAAACTGTTTAGAGAATACAGTCCTCATATTTTGCATAGTCGACTCCCTCCGTCGGCTCGACTAGCATTCACCCCTTGCCTTGTAAAGGGTGCTTAGACGCCGCATTAGGACATTGACCCCACCAGCCAATGGACTTTTCCCCATCTGGATAACAATGGAAAGCCCGTCAGGTGGGTAAAACTCAATAGATTGTGTAAACTAAACAGGTCGCCCGCGTTCTGGAATGGTAGGTGGCTAGTGCCACCTCAAATTTAATTTGCAATTACTCCTCTAATTAGAAGCCTATGTGAGCACAAAACGAAATGTAAGTTGGGCATCAGGTGATTGGTGAAGGCTGATAGTGCAAATCCAATAAGTAAGAGGAGTGAACGGAAGGTTGACAAAAAAAAAGTCCATCAGTCCTTCTCAATTTATTCGGTCACTGTTTGCTGGTTAAATTCATGGCGAAAGAGAGAGCATTAGATAAGGTTTATTATGGTATATAAGAAATGAATATTAGGATTAGCTTTGTTTACAGAATTGGCATGGATATTACGATGGAGTAAACCTGGAGAGATTTCGCATCAAAACAATAATATTATTATGATATTGGTTATTTCCGTCCGATCTACCTGGCCCTATGAAGGCTATTCTATTATATTCTAAATAAAGACAAATTACATGTTTCCCTTGTACTAGATTTATTGGGGAAGAGGATACGATGCTGGGGGAGGGGGGAGGAATGTTGCAGTCTCATAGGATTCCATGGCTGACTTGACACCAACTGCCGCCAACCTTGGTCCAATAGCACACACATCACAACTGCTCCTCGTTCTTCTAGGAGTTATAATTTCTATTAGCAGAGGTCCAAGGGAAATCAGCTATTGAGGTTGCACTCATGACGTGGCTTGCAGCAAATCTCTTTAAATGTCCGTCGCTCCGAACAATGAGATAATGAAAATGAGGTCTGTACAAAACTATATGTATAGAAAGCCCGTCACGCAGGGCTGGAGAAACTAAGTACATTTCCCAACTGCTTATATATATCTATATATGGTGTTATTGTTGTTTCTTGAAGTTTTGGTCAATGTTGGTGAAAAAAAAATTGTTTAGTTTATGCCAATATTTCGAGAATATTTATTTTCTCTTTTTCAGGTAGTGTTTACTTTCACTTCTTTTCCACACCTAAGGCAGTGTTCCTAATGTAACCAAGTCCAATACATAATGTACAATAGCTTTTAAGTATTTTTAGTCTTGGTAAGTAGGAATAACATATACACCATCTGTTACACTTTAATTTAATAACAATGTGCAATTTATATTAAGTAGTACCTGTATTTTTACAGCCCTGAAGAAGAGAAAATAAATATTCTCGAAATATTGGGATAAAGTCAACAATCCCCCCCCCCCCCCTCATTGAGCAAAACAGCAAGAAACAACAATAACACCATATATAAATATAATCTGGTCGAAAACAACCACACAATAATGGAAAATATGTATATATACATATTTATATATATATATATATATATATATATATATATATATATATATACACGTCTGTTACCACTCTAGGGTCGCAATTTTTGTTGTTTAATTGTTTCCAAACTTGATATTCAAACGTTTATATGTAAAACTAAAGATCAAGTTGGTTAATGGCTGGAATCCGACCAGTAGGGTGGGGGGGGGTAAGAGGGGGAATTTCGAAAATGCTTAATATCTCCTTTTGTATGTGTCGGATCGAAAAATTCTATAGAACGAATTTTATTGCAAATGTAAATTTCTAAACATAACGTTACGTACGTTTTTTCAATATCTTGATTATTAACCAAGATATTTGCATTTTTTTAGTTTTCATCCCTTCATAAACCACAACTCCTAGTCATGTTATATTAACAATAAGCTGTTATATTATAAAGCACTTTATTTGCAGCCTAAATACCAAATAATGTTCTCATTAAACTTTTAATTTTTGAGATAAATGCAAGTAGGTGGGAAATCTTCTTAGTCAACACAGCCCCTGCATGACGGACTTTTTACTGATATCACTCCAGTATGAGTACTATTATAGTTATAGTTTTAGCAGACTCCCCCTAAGGCAAATCAGCTATTCAGCTCCTACTCATGACGCCATTTTCGAAAACTTTCTTCAAATGCCCATCGATCCTACCCAGGAGATGACGAAAATGTGGTCCGTTCAAAATTATATATATATACTAGCTCAGATACCCGGCTTCGCCCGGGAATTGATTTTAGGCTGAATGGTGGTGGTATTTTTTTGGCAAGGTTTACTTTGCATACTATTTTGACATTTACCCGTCCCAGTGTTCAGGATTTATACCCGTTATTGGTGTGGATTTGTTAATAATAAAATTAATTTTTTATGTAAGACTTCACTGTCCTCCATATTGTCATATTTCCCGTCTCCAGTGCATTATGCAAATATTTCAGTTATTAAGGACAAAATATTAACATAGATTTGAATTTATTTTTCCAGGTGAGGTACCTCATAGCTCAAATTGGAAAGAATTGTTCAGCATATCAATATTTCTACGCAAATTACTTGTTTCACACATTGTTCCTAGAGAAATGTATAAAACAAAAGTTACTCTAAATAACAAAGCAAACAACTTTTGTTATGTGCACGTTTGTCGAAAAATAAATAGACAAAGAAATACCGCGAATTTATATTTCAGGCCTCCCTTATAACCCCCACTCCTGTTCTAACCTAAAAATTTTAATATAGGTTATAATCATGGAAGAATTAATGCTAATTGACATACCGAGTTAAGTTCGGTTCAATCGTTAGTGCCCAAGTGCTAGCTGACTCCTGCTTTAGTTTCTAGTGTATAACTCGTTTATACTTTGTTAAAAGACAAAAATGAATTTCAGAAAAGTTACTTCAAATAAAAAAATAAACTACTTGAGTCATGTGCATATTTGCAGAAAAATGGATAGAAATCGAAATATCTCTATTTTTAAATTCAGGCCTCCTTTACAACCCCCACTCCTGCTCGTCCCTAGAAATGATTGTATGGCTTATTATAATAAAGGCGTTAGTGCTTATACACATACCGAACTTTATTTAGTTTGGTCGAGTCTTTTGTGTCAAATAAAATTGTTCACTATAGGTTTTAGCGTATATCTCGTTTATAATTTGGTATACGAAAAAAGTGTATATAACAGCTGAGGAATGAAAGGGGGAGTGAGAGGTGTTCTAGATTACAGGAAGGTCTCCCCACCCCTCCCCGACGCTCCAGGTTAACCAACAGAACATGACTAATTCTAACTCTCAATTCCGCTAACATTACCTTATATTCACATTCTAATTTCAATTCTAATTATGTATGTTTAAATACTTTCGTTTTTTGGGAATTAATTGATTTTTTAAACACATTAAAGGAAGAAATTATATATATATATATATATATAAACATATATATATATATATATATATATACTAGCCAAGGTACCCGGCTTCGCTCGGGAAATCATTTGAGACGGAAAGATTTTATTCTGTTTTTGGCAATGCTTCTATGTGTACAAATGCTCTTCCAGCTGGGCGCACTTTTCCCCGAAAGGGTCAATTGGGCGACTTATGGGGAAAAAAAATTTAGATTTGACGAATACATGAAAATAAGTCTCTAATCATTCCCTCTCCACTGTTTGACACACCGTGAATAATTCAAACCTTAATCGTGGATAGCATTTATTATGATTAAATATCATCTATAAAGTAAGTATTTTGTAAATACAGTCTAGCTAATATACCCGGCAATGCCCGGGAGATCATCGTTGACTGACTAATGATTGTATTTCTATAGAAAATCGTTGAAAACCCAATTGGAATTGGAATATCACAATTTTTCATTTCAAGCCTCCCTCATAACCCCCACTCCCGTTTGGACCTAAAAATTTTAATATATCTTATAATCATGGAAGAATTAATGCTAATTCACATTCCGATTTTTTTTAAGTTCGGTTAAATTTTTAGTGCCCAACAAAATTGTTGGCTCCCGCTATAGTGTATATCTTGTTATACGACAAAAATGAATATAACAAAAGTTACATTAAATAACACAATAAACAACTTGTGTTAGTTTGCAGAAAACCCAATAGAAAACGAAATACCGCTATTTTTAATTTAAGACCTCCCTTACAACCCCCACTCCTGCCCGTCCCTAGAAATGTTAGTATGGCTTATTATAATAAAGGCGTTCGTGCTAATGCGCATACCGAGCTCGGTTGAGTCTTTTGAGCCAAATAAAATTGTTGACTCCGGCTATAATTTTTAGTGTACGACGCCTTTATTTATACTTCAGTATACGTCGATAGTGTATATAACAAAAGCTTCTCTAAATTACAAAATAAACAACTTTTGTTATGTGCATATTTCTGTAAACCCCATTAGGAAACGAAATATCACTATTTTTAATTTCAGGCCTCCCTTACTACCCCCACTCCTGCCCATCCCTAGAACCGTTGGTAGGGCTTATGATAATTAAGAAGTCAGAGCTAATAAACATACCGAGTTTTATTTAGTTCGGTGGAGTCTTTTGTGCCAAATAATATTGTTGACTCCCGCTATCATTTTTAGCGTATAACGCATTTACACTTCGGTATACGACGAAAGTGTATATAACCAAAGTTACTCTAAATAACAAAATAAACAACTTTTAGCATGTGCATATTTGCTGAAAAACCTCCTGAGAAAATTAACCCTCCGTCGGGCGCCGCTGGCCTGAGAGGCCAGGAAAACATACTTTTTGATACCGCGCCTCATTCTGTTTCCCCTGTGAGGGGCCATTCCCAGTAATTTCCTGATTTGCGTTCATGCTTAGAATCCCCTACTTTAGTCTATTGCCATCCTTCATCCAGACCGACTGGTCCCTAGGTGGCTTGTGAGGCCGACTGCGCCCAATTGCTCCTTAATTTCAAAGATGATTTTTTTTCAAGATATATCTATTGCAATCGTCCCTTTTACTAAGATTAATGCTATTCTATATGGAAGTTCGTCGATATCTTGAGAAATAAGTGCTAGTCTAACTCTGGCCTCTCAGGCCGAATGCGCCTGATCAATTTTACTTGTTTTAGTATAAGCTTCATTCTATTCTAATAAAAACAATATTTTACGTTCTAAATATTATATTTGGTTTCCAAAGATCCTAGCGAAGTCTGTCCTTCCAGCGTTTTAAATTAAAATTAATAAGTTGGGTAGTGGGGTTTTAAGATATGTGAGCGGCCTCTCAGGCCGGGTGCGCCCGATTTTGTTTCGTCCAGAGGTGCGCCCGACGGAGGGTTAATATAGCCTAAAGTCTATGTTGGGTTAGTAGTAATATTCATACCAAGTTTCATAAAATTTGGTTCAGCGGTTTATGCGTGAAAAGGTAACATACAAATAAACAAACAGACACCAAAGAAACAAAATGCAGTTATGGTGTCTATGACATGTGAAACGAAAAGTTATCCTGAAATTTCGCGAAAAAAATTTCTGTACAGACAGAGGTTAAAATTATATATATATATATATATATATATATATATATATATATATATATATATATATATATATATATAAAATTGTAACCTCTGTCTGTACATTGATTTTTTTCGCGAAATTTCACGATAACTTTTCGTTTCACATGTCCTAGACACCATAACTGCAATTTGTTTCTTTGGTGTCTGTTTGTTTGTTTGTTTATTATTTTGTTTATTTGTTTGTTTGTTACCTTTTCACACATAAACGGCTGAACCGAATTTTATGAAACTTGGTATGTATATTAGTACTAACCCAACTTAGACTTTAGGCTATATTAAAATTCTCTGAGATAAACAGGAGTGGTGGTTATGAGGGAAGCCAGAAATTAAAAATAGCGATATTTCGTTTCCTATTGGTTTTTCGTCAAATATGAACATAACCAAAGTTGTTTATTTTGTTATTTAGAGAAACTTTAGTTATTTACACTTTCGTCGTATACCGAAGTATAAACGAGATATACGCTAAAACCTATAGCGGAAGTGACCAATTTTATTTGGGACAAAAGACACAACCGAATTAAATAAAACTCGGTATGTGTATTAGCACTAACGCTTTCATTATAACAAGCTACACCAACATTTCTAGGAACGGGCAGGAGTGGGGGTTGTAAGGGAGGCCTGAATTTAAAAATAGCGGTATTTCGATTTCTATTCGTTTTTCGGCAAATATGAACATTGCAAGAGTTGTTTATTTTGTTATTTAGAGTAACGTTTGACATATAAACTTTTTTCGTATACCGAATTATAAACGAGATATACGCTAAAACATATAGCGGAAGTGAACAATTTTATTTGGGACAAAAGACCCAACCGATCTAAATAAAACTCGGTATGTGTATTAGCACTAATGTATTCATTATAATAAGCCATACCAACATTTCTAGGGACGGGCAGTAGTGGGGGTTGTAAGAAAGGCCTGAATTGAAAAATAGCGGTATTTCGTTTTCTATTGGTTTTTCTGCAAATATGCACATAACAAAAGATGTTTATTTTGTTATTTAAAGTAACTTTTGTTATATACACTTTTTTCGTATACCGAATTATAAACGAGATATACAGTAAAACTAAAGTAATTTGCGTAGAAATATTGATATGCTCAACAATTCTGTCCAATATGAACTACCAGGTACCTCACCCGGAAAAATTAATTCAAATCTATGTTAATATTTTGTCCTTAATAGCTGAAATCTATGCATAATACACAGGAGACGGGAAATATGACAATTTGGAGGACAATGAAGTCTTACAAAAAAAAAAAACGACGGGTATGAACCCTAAACACTGGAACGGGGAAATGACAAAATATTATGAAAAGTAAAGCCTTGCCAAAAAAAATACCATCACCATTCAGCCTCAAATGAATTCCAGGCGAAGACGGGTATCTGAGCTAGTATATATATATATATATATATATATATATATATATATATATATATATATATATATTTGTAACCTCTTTCTGTACATTGATTTTTTTTTTCAAAATTTCACGATACTTTTTCGTATCACATGTCATAGACGATATCTGCAATTTGTTTCTTTCGTGCATGTTTGTTTATTTGTTTGTTTGTTACCTTTTCACGCATAAACGGCTGAACTGAATTTTATGAAACTTGGCATGTATGTTACTACTAACCCATCTTAGACTTTAGGCTATATTAATATTCTCTGAGACGAACAGGAGTGGGGGTTATAAGGAAGGCCTGGAATTAAAAGTTCTGATATTTCGTCTCCTATTGATATTTCGACAAATATGCACATGACAAAAGTTGTTTATTTCGTTATTTGCAGTAACTTTTGTTATATTCACTTTTGTCGTATACCAAGTATAAACGAGATATACACTGAAAACTAAAACGGTAGCCGACAATTGTATTTGGCATTAACAATTGAACGGAACATAAGAAAACTCGGCATGGGAATTAGCTTTAATTCTTAAACGATTATAAGCTATATTAAATTTTTTAGGTTCAAACCGGATGGGGAGGGGGGGGGTTATAAAAGAAGCCTGAAATAAAAATTCGCGATATTACATTTTCTGTTCGGTTTTCAGTACTGTTGGTCTTTGTACCGTACCAAGGGAAAGGAAGTTTAATTCAAACATAGTTCAAACATGATTTGGAAGACAGAATACTTTCTACGGCTATGAATTATACTGTTCATTACGTTATAAAAAAAAATCTACATGCACTGGAGACAGGAAATATAATAATATTGAGAAGAGTAAAGTCTTAAATAACAAATAATTTTATTATTAACAAATCCACAGCAACGAAGGGTATAAACCCTAAAATCTGTGACGGGGAATCGTCAAAATATTGGGGAAAGTAAAGCCTTGCCAAAAAAATATCATCCTTATTCAGCCTAAAATGAATTCCCGGGCGAAGCCGGGTACCTTAGCTAGTATATATAAATAAATATATATATATATATATATATATATATATATATATATAAATATATATATTACCGCTCTAGCGGTCATATATATATTACCGCTCTAGCGGTCGCAATTATTGTTTGATCGTTACGAAACTCGACATTTAATTGTTTTATGTAGAAAGAAAGATGAAGTTGGTTAATGGCTGAAATCGGACCAGTGGGAGGGTGTATTTTTGAACATTCGAAATATCTCCGTTATTATGCGTCAGATCAAAAAATTGTATAGAATCAATCTTATTGCAAATTAGATTTACTATAAATATTGTCGGGTCTTTTTCGTTTAACGCCCGCCAGTGACTACCTTCAATAACTTATTACTAAGAAAATAACATATGATTAAGAAATCAAATTATAAAAGGTTTTATTTATGAACTGTTATATAGAAAATAAATTTAAAATATATTTAGAGGATTAAGGAATTTATAATTACAGATTCCAGAAAGATGTGATGTCCTTTAACATTGTCTGGAATAAGTCTTTGTCCTTATTACGACTACGCGCCACTTGAATTCACATAGGTAGGTATCTACGTGGTTTCTCCTTGTCCCACATTCTTTTTTATTGCGTCTTTTCGCGTTAGCCCAGAGTGACTCTATTTTTTGTGTATGAGTTGCGGTGACTGGATCAACAAAGTTTTCCGAGTGGTTTATTGTGAAGTGGGTGTAGTTATATTCCGGGATTGCCTCTATTCCGCTATACGCACGCCACAAATCGGACGTTATCGTCGTGCCTGGAAGGATGGAGTCCTTTATGCAGCTTAAGAGTGTACCTGCAGTTCTGTCTGGCACATCATAAATGAAACATTCGCTTGTTTCACGACAAATCCCGCCGAAGACCCACTGTTGCGGATATAATCTTCCTACATTGAATTTTCAATGTATTGAAGCAGGACTCATCTATTTCCACAGTACAACCGGGACCACCTATTTTAATTTGGTTTTTCAGAAGTGAATCCGCACACACTTCGCGTAAGTAATTCTTCCAATCAGTCACGGTTTCTGGAGCCATGCCTAGTTCCTCTTGACAAAATGCAGTCGTTGTGTAACCCTTGGCCCATCCATAAATAAATACTATTATAGTTCTGAAGGATATTTTGGAATTCACAAACCACGTACCTTCTCTGAGACCAATGTCCTTACGGCAGGTTCTCTTATAACACCTCCAGCGGAAGGTATCACTTTTCTTAACCAGGACCCTGGTTGCCCTTCACAACATTTCCTTTCTTGATGGAGTAGTCCATTTTCTTGAAGGAATTTAATACATTCATCGTTGGAGCTGAGTTTATTGTATAGAGTAAACATCGCCATTTTTCAATTGACTTTGCAGGTTGAGGTTAAATAGATCAGGTGGAGCCAAAGATAATACTAAGATGTGTGGTAACAGGTTACACAATAATCACTGGTGGGCGTTAAACGAAAAAGACCCATATTGTCCATTCTCATTCATACATTTATTCTCTATCTCGAATATTAACCGAGATATTTTCATTTGCATCAAGTGTGTGTGGTCGGCAGAAGTCGGCTGTATTCGGGACATTCCTGCCGAAGTCTAGTTCGGCTGTTTCCGTAACTGTTCGTCCCTCGTGAATCGGTTTAGAGATGCGTCACTACTACTGTTATTAGTAGGCAGAGTTCTCTATTGTAAAACATCTCGTAGGAAATCTGCTTAGGTTACGGAGCCCCTGCGTGACGGGCATTTGTGTTCTCTAATCCATCTCTATCCCTATCAGCTGTCACTAGTCTGCACAGACAGGTATCCTATCCAATCTTTTTCATTACATACACTTCGAGGAGTCGTCGGATATTTGAGAAAAATTTTGAAATATCGCGTCATGAGTACGAACTCAATAGCCGTCGCAATTACTGTTTAATCGTTACGAAACTCTATATATAAGGGTTTATACAAAACTAAAGATCAACTTCGTTAACGGCTGAAATCGGACAAGGAGTAGGGTGTGGTTAGAGGAGGGGAATTTCGAAAATGTTATTATGCGTCTGATTGAAAAAGTGTATAGAACAAATCTTATTGCAAATTAAATGGTCTATAAATGTTGTTATATTCGCATTTACATTCTCTTGTTTGTTATGAGACATATTAGGATTTTTTCGTTTGTTGGCCTTGAGTAAAGCCCCACTGCTACACATATCATATGAACAGTAATCTGTTATATCATAGAACACTTCATTTGAGGCTTAAATACCAAATATTGTTCTCATTGAATTTTTACTTTTTGAGATAAATGCATATACGTTGCATACGTGGGAAATCTGCTTAGTTAACTCACCCGCCCCTGCCTGACGGACTTTTGCTACTTCTCCTTAGAAATGTTATTCGAAATCAATGTCCTTAAATTCTAATGTTCATTACTTCTTTCAATTACTTACTATTGTCTAGTACATAACGTCTATATGGGGAGCAGTATCAGCACTGGCAGTTTGAGAATGGTTACAGTTTTGTTTGGCATTTCTGCCATCAAGGCAAATCTCTCCACCTCCCCTCAATCCTTTGTTGTTGGATAGTCTCATTCAGACGTTGTCAACAAATTACCATTGTGTTCTGAGCCTCTTCTTTGTTTTGTATGTTTCCTTGCAAATAAGATGTTCCATTTGAAGGAACAAATCGCCACGGGTAACCTGAACCTAAAGACATCTACCTATGTACAGTGTTACAATTAACATTTTTATATTGAATATCATCCATGCATACACCTTATTCAAATATTTACACAAATATCCAAGTGTGGACGAATAGAGTGAGATGATATTTTCTGCTGAGTCCAAATACTGGATATGAGTTGTTTAATGACACAGCTATTCATCAATAGAAGACTTGCTTTACTCAGGATGAATATTAATGAATGCAAATATCTCGGTTCATGTTCCACATTCAGAAACAAAGCAAGCATCGAATACCATTTAAAGAAAATTAACTTTTTTATAAGATTGGCTATTTTCAATTTTTATTTCTGATTCATACTAAGCCATTAGCAAATATAATCTATATTTTTGTATATATAAAATATCGAGTGAGATAACGATCCAACAAGAAGTGACAACGGTAAAGCAATAAGAGACATACAAAATACACACATACACACACACACACATACACACACACACACACACACGCTCACATACTACACACACACACTACACACACACCCACCCACCCACACACACACACACACACACACACACACACACACACACACACACACACACACACACACACGCTCACATACATATATATATATATATATATATATATATATATATATAAAATTTTAAATCAGATGGTTTCTAAACAATAATAACTGAAGTATTTGGAAATTGTCCCCCTCTAACCACCCCCTTCCCCCTGTCAGATTTGAACCTTAATGAGCTAGATCTTTAGTTATACATGAAAAGCTTATATATATAGTTTGGTAACGTTTGGACGAACATTGCGACCACTTAATTAATAGCGTTAATAGACATGTTGTATGTGTATATATATATATATATATATATATATATATATATATATAATATATATATATATATATATATATATATATATATACTAGCCAAGGTACCCGGCTTCGCTTGGGAAATCATTTGAGACGGTAAGATTCTATTTATTTTTGGCAATGCTTCTATGTGTACAACTGCTCTTCCCGTCTGGGCTCATTTCTTCCCGTAATGGTCTGTTGGGCGACTTATGGAAAAAAAAATTAAGATTTGAAGAATAAATGAAAATAAGTCTCTAATCATTCCCTCTCCACTGCTTGACACACCGTGAATAATTCAAATCATAATCATGGATAGCATTTATTATTATTAAATATCATCTATAATGTACGTATTTTCTGTATACAATCTAGCTAATATACCCGGCAATGCCCGGGTAATATATCCTGCGGTGCACGGGAAATCATCATTGACTGACTAATGTTGGTATTTTTATAGAAAATCGTTGAAAAACCAATGGGAATCGGAATATCACAATTTTTCATTTCAGGCCTCTCTGTTCATAGTGCCCAACAAAATTGTTGGCTCCAGCCGTAGTTTTTAGTGTATATCTTGTTTATACTGTGTAATACGACCAAAATGAATATTACAAAAGTTACTTTAAATAAAAAAATGAACAACATGTGCATATTTGCAGAAAACCCAATAGAAAACGAAATACCTATATTTTTAATTGAAGGCCTCCCTTACAACCCCCACTCCTGCCCGTCCCTAGAAATGTTCGTATGGCTTATTATAATAAAGGTGTTAGTGCTAATACACATACCGAGTTTTATTTAGTTCGGTTAAGTCTTTTGTGCCAAATAAAATTGTTGACTCCCGCTATAATTTTTAGCGTATAACGCCTTTATACTTCAGTATACGACGATAGTGTAACCAAAAGTGTGTAAAAGTTCTCTAAATAACAAATTAAACTACTTTTGTTCTGTGTATATTTGCCGAAACCCCAATAAGAAACGTAATATCACTATTTTTAATTTCAGGCCCCCACTCCTGTTCGTCTCAGAGAATATTAATATAGCCTAAGGTCTATGTTGGGTTAGTAGTAATATTCATACCAAGTTTCATAAAATTCGGTTCAGCCGTTTATGCGTGAAAAGGTAACAAACAAACAGACACGAAAGAAAAAAAATGCAGTTATGGTGTCTATGACATTTGAAACGAAAAGTTATCTTGAAATTTCGAGGAAAAAAAATATATATATACATATATATATATATATATATATATATATATATATATATATATATATATAAAAATTGTAACCTCTGTCTGTACATTGATTTTTTTCGCGAAATTTCACGATAACCATTCGTTTCACATGTCATAGACACCATAACTGCATTTTTTTTCTTTCGTGTCTGTTTGTTTGTTACCTTTTCACGCATAAACGGCTGGACCGAATTTTTTGAAACTTGGTATGTATATTACTACTAACCCAACTTAAACTTTAGGCTATATTAATATCCTCTGAGACAAACAGGAGTTTATAGGGGGGTTATAAGGGAAGCCTGAAATTAAACAAAGCGATATTTCGTTTCCTATTGTTTTTTCGGCAAAAGTTGTTTATTTTGTTATTTAGCGTAACTTTTGTTATATACACTTTTTTCGTATACCGTATTATAAAAGAGATATACGCTAAAACCTATAGCGGAAGTGAACAATTTTATTTGGGTGTATTAGCACTAACGCTTTCATTATAACAAGCCATACCAACATTTCTAGGGACGGGCAGGAGTGGGGGTTGTAAGGGAGGCCTGAATTTAGAAATAGCGGTATTTCGTTTTCTATTCATTTTTCGGCAAATATGAACAAGTATAAACGAGATATACACTATAAACTAAAGCGGGAGTCAACTATATAATTGGGCGCTAACGATTAAACCGAACTTAAACAAACTCGGTATGTCAATTAGCATTAATTCTTCCATGATTATAAGCTATATTAAAAATTTTAGGTTAGAACGGGAGTGGGGGTTATAAGGGAGGCCTGAAATAAAAATTCGCGATATTTCATTGTCTATTTGTTTTTCGACAAACATGTACTTAACAAAAGTTGTTTACTTTGTTATTTAGATTAACTTTTGTTTTATACATTTCTCCAGTTCTACAGTTCTCCAACTGTTTTCAGCCATCTACTCTCAAATGTTTGCGGCATCTACAGCTTATTGTTGGAAAAATCTACAGCTTTATTGTTATGAGGCATCACATATCAGTGACTTGAGGCATCAATAACATCGTGTTCCAATGCACCTACACATTTGAGTCCTGAGGCATCAATGCAATAGTGCTCCGATGCACCTACACATTTGAGTCCTGAGGCATCAATGCAATAGTGTTCCGATGCACCTACACATTTGAGTCCTGAGCCATCAATGCAATAGTGCTCCGATGCACCTACACATTTGAGTCCTGAGGCATCAATGCAATAGTGCTCCGATGCACCTACACATTTGAGTCCTGAGCCATCAATGCAATAGTGCTCCGATGCACCTACACATTTGAGTCCTGAGGCATCAATGCAATAGTGCTCCGATGCACCTACACATTTGAGTCCTGAGCCATCAATGCAATCGTGATCCGATGCACCTACACATTTCAGTCGTGAGCCAGCAATGCAATAGTGTTCCGATGCACCTTCCGATGCACCTACACAAGTGAGTCGTGAGCCATCAATGCAATAGTGTTCCGATGCACCTACACATTTGAGTCGTGAGGCATCAATGCAATAGTGTTCCGATGCACCTACACATTTGAGTCGTGAGGCATCAATGGAATAGTGCTCCGATGCACCTACACATTTGAGTCGTGAGCCATCAATGCAATAGTGTTCCGATGCACCTACACATTTGAGTCCTGAGCCATCAATGCAATAGTGTTCCGATGCACCTACACATTTGAGTCGTGAGCCATCAATGCAATAGTGTTCCGATGCACCTACACATTTGAGTCCTGAGCCATCAATGCAATAGTGTTCCGATGCACCAACACATTTGAGTCGTGAGGCATCAATGCAATAGTGTTCCAATGCACCTACACATTTGAGTCCTGAGCCATCAATGCAATAGTGTTCCGATGCACCTACACATTTGAGTCCTGAGCCATCAATGCAATAGTGTTCCGATGCACCTACACATTTGAGTCGTGAGCCATCAATGCAATAGTGTTCCGATGCACCTACACATTTGAGTCGTGAGCCATCAATGCAATAGTGTTCCGATGCACCTACACATTTGAGTCGTGAGCCTTAATTGCGATAGTGTTCCGATGCACCTACACATTTGAGTCGTGAGGCATCAATGCAATAGTGTTCCTATGCACCTACACATTTGAGTCGTGAGCCATCAATGCAATAGTGTTCCGAGCCCCCTACACATGTGAGTCGTGAGCCATCAATGCAATAGTGGTCCGAGGCACCTACACATTTGAGTCGTGAGGCATCAATGCAATAGTGTTCCAATGCACCTACACATTTGAGTCGTGAGCCATCAATGCAATAGTGTTCCGATGCACCTACACATTTGAGTCGTGAGCCATCAATGCAATAGTGTTCCGATGCACCTACACATTTGAGTCGTGAGCCATCAATGCAATAGTGTTCCGATGCACCTACACATTTGAGTCGTGAGCCATCAATGCAATAGTGTTCCGATGCACCTACACATTTGAGTCCTGAGCCATCAATGCAATAGTGTTCCGATGCACCTACACATTTGAGTCGTGAGCCATCAATGCAATAGTGTTCCGATGCACCTACACATTTGAGTCGTGAGCCATCAATGCAATAGTGTTCCGATGCACCTACACATTTGAGTCGTGAGGCATCAATGGAATAGTGTTCCGATGCACCTACACATTTGAGTCCTGAGCCATCAATGCAATAGTGTTCCGATGCACCTACACATTTGAGTCCTGAGCCATCAATGCAATAGTGTTCCGATGCACCTACACATTTGAGTCCTGAGCCATCAATGCAATAGTGTTCCGATGCACCTACACATTTGAGTCCTGAGCCATCAATGGAATAGTGGTCCGATGCACCTACACATTTGTGTCCTGAGCCATCAATGCAATAGTGTTCCGATGCACCTACACATTTGAGTCCTGAGCCATCAATGCAATAGTGTTCCGATGCACCTACACATTTGAGTCCTGAGCCATCAATGCAATAGTGTTCCGATGCACCTACACATTTGAGTCCTGAGCCATCAATGCAATAGTGTTCCGATGCACCTACACATTTGAGTCGTGAGGCATCAATGCAATAGTGTTCCGATGCACCTACACATTTGAGTCGTGAGGCATCAATGGAATAGTGCTCCGATGCACCTACACATTTGAGTCCTGAGCCATCAATGCAATAGAGTTCCGATGCACCTACACATTTGAGTCGTGAGCCATCAATGCAATAGTGTTCCGATGCACCTACACATTTGAGTCGTGAGGCATCAATGCAATAGTGTTCCGATGCACCTACACATTTGAGTCGTGAGGCATCAATGGAATAGTGTTCCAATGCACCTACACATTTGAGTCGTGAGGCATCAATGGAATAGTGCTCCGATGCACCTACACATTTGAGTCCTGAGCCATCAATGCAATAGTGTTCCGATGCACCTACACATTTGAGTCGTGAGGCATCAATGGAATAGTGCTCCGATGCAGGAGAGTCGGCTGGTTCAGAGTTAAAATTGATTGGGGCAGTATAAGGGAGGGTGGCTAGGTGACAGCTGCACGCCACCTGGACCCCCACCTATTGTCCTATAGCTCTCACAATCGGCTCCAGCTTTTTGATATTTATATTCAAATAGTCTGTTGCAGTAGGTACCTCACTTCTCGATCTTTCCCTCATCTGGGATCCTGCAGTAGGTACCTCACTTCTCGATCTTTCCCTCATCTGGGATCCTGCAGTAGGTACCTCACTTCTCGATCTTTCCCTCATCTGGGATCCTGCAGTAGGTACCTCACTTCTCGATCTTTCCCTCATCTGGGATCCTCCAGTAGGTACCTCACTTCTCGATCTTTCCCTCATCTGGGATCCTCCAGTAGGTACCTCACTTCTCGATCTTTCCCTCATCTGGGATCCTGCAGTAGGTACCTCACTTCTCGATCTTTCCCTCATCTGGGATCCTGCAGTAGGTACCTCACTTCTCGATCTTTCCCTCATCTGGGATCCTCCAGTAGGTACCTCACTTCTCGATCTTTCCCTCATCTGGGATCCTCCAGTAGGTACCTCACTTCTCGATCTTTCCCTCATCTGGGATCCTGCAGTAGGTACCTCACTTCTCGATCTTTCCCTCATCTGGGATCCTCCAGTAGGTACCTCACTTCTCGATCTTTCCCTCATCTGGGATCCTCCAGTAGGTACCTCACTTCTCGATCTTTCCCTCATCTGGGATCCTCCAGTAGGTACCTCACTTCTCGATCTTTCCCTCATCTGGGATCCTAGACCTCAATAAAGTTTGAATCTGAATAGACACACAACCAACACTGAAAGAACATAGACTAACATTATTATGTTACTTGGAGAGAAGAAAACTACCAATTCTTCTCAATTTTTTGCAGATTTCCCTTGAGGGAATTCAGCTATTGAGGTCGTACTCATGACGCAATTTTCGAAAAATGTCTTCAAATGTCCATCGACTCTACCCAGGAGATGATGAAAATGAGATCCTTTCAAAATGATATATATATATATATATATATATATATATATATATATATATATATATATATATATATATGCCTTTTAACGCTCTAGCCGAGGCAATTTTTGTTTGATCGTTACCAAACTTGATATTTAATCATTTCTTGTAAAAAGAAAGTTCGTTAATGGCTGAACCTACCTAGGAGATGCCGAAATTGAGGTCCGTTCAAAACTGTATATCTGTATATTTTTCGTTCTTCGCTCTAGTGCTCGCAATTGTTGTTCGATCGATATTTAGTCGTTTTATGTAAAAAGAAAGATCAAGTTCGTTAATAGCTGAAATCGGACCAGTGGGAGGGGGGGGGTGGGTTAGAGAAAGAGAATTTTGTAAATTGTAAGTCGGATCGAAAACGTGTATAGGCCAATCTTAGTGCAAATTAAATGTACAATAAACATTTGTAATATACATTTATGCACTATCATGTATATCAACTGAGATATTTGCATTTTTCAGTTTTCTGCTTTCAGCAAACTCCCCACTTCTACTCATGTTACATTACAAATACTCTTTTGTATAATAAGCCACATTATTCGAAGCTCAAATACCATTGTTTTCAACAGACATTTATTATACCAGGTACATGCAAATATGTTCTGTTAAAAATCTTAGTGATTGAGATTGAAATTATACCGATTCATTCCAAATTACTCCCCTAGCTATAGTAAATAGTTTTCAATAAAATTATTAAAATTAAAATTATTATTATATTTTATATTAAGATACATCATTCTTTTTTCATCCCTCTGGTCCCCCTCCCTTGAATTTCTAGGATTGCTAAAATTTGATTGATTGAGATAAAAATCATTCTGATTCATTATAAATTACAGTACTAGATGTAGTATATTCTTTTCAATAAAATGAATATGTTTTATTCTGATATAATTCATTAATTGTTTTTCTTTCCGATGTGAAGTTGGCAGACCTGTCAGTTTACATTTCAGAAGCTTCCCGTCGGGAGGGGGGAGAGATTTCTCACTACCGTTTGTATTTATTCACTTAATATTCAGGGTGGTGTTGTGTTAGCCGTATGTAGGTTTATCTATTGTTAAACTTGACGAGGGAAACATGCTTAGTTTACGCAGCCCCTAATCTCCTAGGTAGGTATGGATATTTAAAGGAATTATTCCAAATTCGCCTCATAGTAAAACCTAAGTAAATAATTTTCCTTAAAGAAATTTTGCTAGAGGTGAGTTGGTGCGGCTCTAACCGCAGCCGCGGGGACGTGGCTTAGAGAAAGTGCTGTGTTAGACAACCGATCCGGTTAGCCCTCAGCAAAATACTTACCACTACTTTTTCCTTACACTATCCAACGCAGATTCTCAGTACTCCGCCGTAACTTCTACACAATGTCGAAAAGGATTTTAGCAGATTTCCCAAGTGACTTCGGTTATTGAGATCGTACTCATGACGCGATTTTGGAATAAATTCTTCAAATGTCCATCGATCCTACCCAGGAGATGACGATAAAGTCCGTCACGCAGGGGCCGCGTAAACTAAGCAGATTTCCACTCGTCAAGTTTAACAATAGATAAATCTACATACTGGTAACATAACACCACCGTGAATATTACGTGAATAAATTTTATATATATATATATATATATATATATATATTTGTCTTTTCGTTACCAAGCTCGGTATTTAAATGAAAATGCCATATATTTTTAATACCGTAATACTTTTATTTTTTAAAAATCAAAATCAAGTTGGTTAACGGCTAAAATCGGATCAGTAGAAGGGAAGGGTTAAAGGGTTTAGCAAATTCGAAATATCTCCGTTGTTATGAGTTAGATGGAAAAATTGTTTCGAATCAACCTTATTGCAACTGTTATCTACTACAAGAGGTGTCGTATTCATGTTTTCTCTATATTGTATATTAACCGAGATACTTCCATATTTTAGTTTTCGGCGTTGAGTAAACCCCCCACTCCTACTTATGTCATATTAATAATAACCAGTTATATTATGAGGCACTTTACTTGAAGCCTAAATCCCTGCGTGAATGGCTTTTTTAGACACGGTTGCACTAAGTATTTCGGGATACCCAAAAAATAAATTTGCCCCCAGGCGGGACTAAAAGTCACATCTCTAGAAAACATTAAAACTAACGGCAATGGTTTAGATAGACTCCTTATAACATTTAATACGATGAGAATTGTTAACTGTTAATCGATTGCGTATTAGGATTCCGGTTAGATGCAGATAGCTTAAACGCTATTTTCTTCTTATACATTTGGGCGTCTTCAGCATGAATCAATAAAAATTCCGCCACGCAGGGGCTGCGTAAACTAAGCAGATGCAGGTAACACCACAGTGAATGAGGCGAATAAATACAAACGGTAATAAGAAAACTTTCAGTCAAATTAAAAGTTAATAAATAATATCTACAACAGAAAGCGCTTGAATTGAAATCAAACAGGGCAGCCAACATCATAGCGCTGAATAGTTAGAATCTAGACCGGAATAAGAATAATTAATGAAATCTGACTGAATATAACATATTAATTTCATTGAAAACTATTTACTATATCTAGTACTGTAAATTATAATGAATCAGCAAGTTTTATCTCAATCAATTTTTGGAGTACTAAAATTGGATTGATTTACTTAAGAAGGGGGGAGGGGGCACCAGAACATATTTGCATGTATTTCGTATAATAAAGGTCTCTTGAAAATAATATTTGGTATTTAATCTTCGAATAATATGGTTTATTATACAATAGAATTTTGTCCCTTTAACCCCTACCCTCCCACTGTCCCGATTTCAGCCATTAACGAATTCGATCTTTCTTTTTACATAAAACGATTAAATATCGAGTTTGGTAACGATAAAGCAATAATTGCGACCACTAGAGCGGTAACAGACAAATATACATATAATTTTGAACGGACCTCATTATCGTCATCTACTAGGTAGGAACAAAAGGAATTAGAAGAAAAATCTCGAAAATCGCGTCATTAGTACGACCTCAATAGGTGATCTGATTTGAATTATCGAATCCCCCCCCCCGTCTAGATTTAGAGTTGTCTGAAACGTTTAAATGTCGAGTATGGTATAGATAAAATAAATATTTTCGAAAGAACGTAAAATTTGAAGAGGATTTGTGGTGAGATGAAATCAGTAGTGTGTTATACGAGCACGTGGCATATCTGCTTAGTTTACGCAGCACCTCCGTGACGGACTTTCGTCATCTACTAGGTCGGATCAATGGACTTTTCTGGAACGTTTTCGAATATCGCGTCATGAGTACGTCCTCTACAGCTAATTTCCCTAAAGGGAAATCTGCAAAAAAGTGAAACTGGCGAGCTGATGGACTTTACGGCGGGCCGATGTGGTCGGCTCCAACTCGCTCGGAGCCGGGTTTCTTGGGGACGACCCGGTTCCAGATTCCCACCCTGGCTCCATATACGCCAATATATTGCAGGGATGTACTAATTTTCTTTGTACTTCTTAAATAAGGGATTAAATATACCCCAACCGTTTTATCATCGGTTTTTACATAGAAATAGAGAATATGTGATGAGATGAGATCACCAGTGTGTTATAGCAGCGCGTAGGAAATCCGCTTAGTTTACACAGCACCTGCGTAACTGGCTTTTTATTAATTATTAACTGACTAAGATTCACGAAGATTTACGAGAATTCGTCATTTGAGCATAATCGATAGCTTTTATCCTGGAGGAACTGAAACGTAGTCATGATTAAATGTAGATTTAAACAGCAAACCATACCTGTTGCTGCATACGGTCGCTACTGGCTGATTGATGGTCGAGTGCAGTTGGCAATGTGCTGTAGATACAAAGTCACCATCTTCAAGCTGTCTAGAGTTGTACTAGGGTTGCACTGGTGAGTACAACTCGAGACGACCTTGAAGATGGTGCCATCGCATCTAGAGCACAATCCCAACTGTACTCGACCATCAGCCAGTGACGACCGTATGCACCGACAGATATGACTACAGTATCATCTATACTGGCGGCTCCAACCCTTTACTTGATTTACTAAACCAAATCATTCACTTATTTAGCAAATAGCAGGATTGTTTGTAGTCATATTAATAGCAGATAAATCATGCAACAGCTCCATGAGATTCCTTTCATTGATTCACCATGAACAAATTAGAGGTTTTGGGACAAGGCCAATCTGGGAAATCTGCTAAAATATAAAAAAGTCCGTCACGCAGGGGCTGCGTAAACTAAGCAGATTTCCTATGTGAAGTTTAGTAATAGAGAAAACTGCATACTGGTAACACAACACCACCATAAGTAAATACAAACGGCAATGAGAAATCTTTCAGTTAATTTTTATAAACTCCCAACTGAAACGGCTTCTAAATTGTAAGAATAATTTATATTTTAGTTACTCAAATTTTAGTAGTCCAAGAACTAAAGAAGGTGGGGGGGCGGATGAACAGAACGTATTTGCATAAATCTCACAAAGTAAAGAAGGTAAGGTAAGGTAGGAAAACGGCCGAACTAACCCGAACAACACCCGACCACAGACTTCATAAAAATGCAAATATCTCGGTTAATATTAAGATAGAGAATAAGTGTATATAACAATATTTATAGTAAATTTAATTTGCAATAAGATTGGTTCCTATACAATTTTTCGATCCAGGGATTGGCATTAATAACGGAGATATCTTCGAATTTTCGAAAATCCCCCTCTAAACCCCCCCTCCCTCTGGTACGATTTCAGCCATTAACGAACTTGATCTTTCTTGTCTTTTTACATAAAACGGTTAAATATCGAGTTTCGTAACGATCAAACAAAAATGCGACCGCTAGAGCGTTAACAGACCAATATATATATATATATATATATATATATATAAAACTATTATATACTAGCTCAGATACCCGGCTTCGATCGGGAATTCCATTTGAGGCTGAATGTTGATGGCATTTTTTTGGCCTAGGCTTTATTTTGTACAATATTTTCGACATTTTACCCGTCCTCAGTGTTTAGGGTTAATACTAGTCGTTTCTGTGGATTTGTCAATAATAAAATTATATTTCTTTTATGTAAGACTTCATCTGTCCTCCATATTATCTATATTTCCCGCTTCCTGTGCATTATGCCATAGATTTGAATTATTAAGGACTAAATATTAAAACAATAACATTTGAATTAATTGTTTTCCAGGTGAGGTATCCGCTGGTAAATTTCTCTAAATAACAAAATAAACAAATTTTGTTATGTGCATATTTGCCGAAACTACAATCGGAAACGAAATATCAATATTTTTAATTTCAGGTCTCTCTTTATAACCCCCACTCATGCCTGTCCCTAGGAATAGGATGGCCTTTTTAGATAAGGAAGGCGTTACTAGTAGCTAATACACCCCGCTTCTTCCGGAGTGTTTTATTTAGTTCCGGTTGAGTCTTTTGTGCCAAATACAAGTTTTTCACTTCCGCTATAATTTTTAGCGTATATTCTACGTTTATAATATTCGGTTATACGAAAAAAGTGGTATATAACAAAAGTTACTCTAAATAGCAAAATAACCAACTTTTGTTATGTTTCATATTTGCCGATATACATAAAACCAATAGGAAACGAAATATCGCATATTTTTTAATTTCTGGGTTTTCCTTAAAACCCCCACTCCTGCCCTCGTCCCTAGAAATGTTGGTATGGCTTCTTATAATGAAAAGCGTTAGTGCTAAATACCACATACCGAGTTTTATTTATTTCGGTTTGCGTCTTTTGTCCCCAAATAATATTGCTGACTCCCGCTATAGTCCATACGCGTACTAACTCATTTTATAACATCGGAAATCTCACGATGAAAGTGTTTATGACAAAAGTTACTCACCTACCCACTCAACAAATTAAACAAACTTGTGTTTATGTGCATATTTGCGAAAAAAAACAATAGAATAACGAAAATATCGCCGACTTTTATATTTCAGGCCTCCCTTATAAAACCCACACTTCCTGTTCGTCTCAGAGAAAATTAATATAGCATATCTCTCAAGTTGGACAAGACTGCTTCACAGGTGTGCCAATTTAATTTAAAATCGAGTTAAGTATAGTTTAGGGAGTCCATCGCGGACAAATACATCGTGACAGGGAGATTTATATATATTAATATATATATATATATATATATATATATATATATATATATATATATAATTTTGAACGGATCTCATTTTCGTCATCTCCTGGGTAGGATCGATGGACATTTGAAGAAATTTTTCGAAACTCGCGTCATGAGTACGACCTCAATAGCTGATTTGCCTTAAGGGAAATCTGCTAAAATATAAAATTGTAAGTTTTGTATAAGCGTCAATGTGGACTAGTGCTATATGGAGAATGATTGGCGGTCTCTGTGGAAGGTGCATCAGCCTGGAATGGAGTGTAGAAGAGGTAAATGGAACAGTTTCTATTTATAGCTGGCTTGTTTGCATTCCAGCTGTCTGCCCCTCCCGCTCCCCTTTCGCTCCATGCACTTGCGTTTTAAGCACATTTCCCTTGACAGAAATCACTTATTCAACTCCTACTCATGACGCCATTTCCATCCATCCCACCTAGGAGATCACGAAAATGAGCTCCGTTCAATGTTATCTATGCGTGTATGTAATTAGCTGCTATCTCTAGTGGTCGTAATTTTTGTCTTATCGTTACCAAACTCGACATATGAGCTTTTCTTGCAAAACTAAAGTCTGAGTAAGCTAATGGCTGAAATCGGAACAAGGGGAGAGGGGGGGGGAGAACTTTAAATTTGTAACTCGGAATATCTCTGTTACTACACGTCAGATTGAATAATAGTATAGAGCCTATCTTATTCCAAATTACATTTGCTATAAATATTGTTCTATACATGTATTCTCTATCTGGAATATTAACCGAGATATTTGCATTATTCGGTTTTCAGCGTTCAGTAAAGGCCCACTCCTATTCATGTCATATTGATATCAAGTTGTTATATCGTGAATCACTATATTCCAAGGTTAGATACCAAATATTGTTTTCATTGAACTTGTACTTTGTGAGATATATGCAAATACGTTCTGTTGATCCCTCCCCTTCCTATACTTGGACTACTAAAATTTGAGTGATTGAAATAAATATCATTCTGATTCGTTATAAATGTTTTTCAATAAAATTAATATTCTATATTCAGATATATTTCAGTTATTGTTTTTCTTTCCGGTGAAGAATATTTCTACCAGTTCAGCTCTAAGGGTTTGACAGATCTGTTTATTTAAAATTCAGACGCTTTCCGTTGGGAGATAATTAAAATTGACTGTAAGATTTTACATTAGCGTATGTCTTTATTCATTTAATATTGACGGTGGTGTTATGTGTTAGCAGTATGCAGATTTGTCTATTGTAAAACGTCACGTTGGAAATCCGTTTAGTTTACGCAGCCCCTCCGTGACAGTCTTTTTAATAGATCCACACTAATATCGATTGAACTGAGTATATTTACAAAATTACACTAAGTAGGGTTTAGTAATTTTGACGTCTTGGCACAATATATATAAGTTCAATGAGAACAATATTTGTTATTTAGGCTAAATATCTCGCTCAATATTCAACATCATGGAAAATGGTACATAACAACATTTATAGAACATTACATTTGCAATAAGGTTATTCAATACAAAAATATCAAGTTAGTTAATGGCTCAAACAAGTCTATGGGAAAAGGAATGAATTCCGAAATTAAAAAAAAATAATAAAAAAATTAAAACAACATAACGCAAGTATTCTTAATAATTGTTCCCTGGAAGACTTGTTTCAAAGATAATTTTGTTGGCTACAACATGGAGGAATGGATTCTGCAGTTATAAATATATATATTTCAAACGAAATAACGCAAAAGTATTCGTGTATGAATCCAAAAAAAAATGTTTGCTTAAAAAAATCATCAACATAACAAAAAACGTTCTTAGAATTAACTTATTTTAAACCAATTACGTAGTATTTATTTTTAAAAGGGATACCTTTTCCACCAGGACGTAAAAAAAAAAAAAAAACGGTGCTGTATCTTCTAGGGAAGCATTATTAAGAATACTTTTGCGTTATTTCGTTTGAATGACATTCCATTTGAAATTCCAAAGGAAGAGTCGCTGGAGAAGTACTAGAGAAGGTTACGAGGTTGAATATGGACTGTAAAGATTCTTCAGGGGTCACAATTATGGCACACCAAGTCACAGCTTTGTATTGAAATAATTGGAGATTTCAAGGAAGGTGGCACGGAATGTCGGGACACCCTGTATATATAATTTTGAACGGACCTCATTTTCGTCATCTGACAGGTAAGATCGACGCTCATTTGAGGAAATTTTTCAAAATTCTCGTCATAAGTACAATCTCAATAGCTGCTTTCCCTTAAGGGAAATCTGCTAATAAAATGAACTCTGGAGTACCTAAACCTTTTCATGAATGAAATGCAGTTGAATGATTGTGACTGGAATAAGAAGTATTGTTTGAAACGTTGGAAACACCAAGGTTGTATAGTCATATACTAAAAATAGCCTTAGCCATATGAAAGATAAGCTAACAAATAAATAAACCAAATATAAATTCTACAGTTGCTCAATGACAGAATAATGCTGCCTCATTTTCGTCATCTGATGAGCAAGATCGACGCTCATTCGAAAAAGTTTTCGAAATTCTCGTCATAAGTACAATCTCAACAGTTGATTTCCCTTAAGGGAAATCTGCTAAAAAATGTAGTTGCCCAAGGTGAGCTATTTACTGTAAATGTGATTATTAGATGTAGCTAGAGTCAAAGCAAAGTAGTTGCAGTCAGCATTTAGTAGTTGTAGGTATATTTGAGAGGAGCCTGTCGCTAGAGAGTGGGCGCCCAATCTACTTGAGATAGTTTCTAGGGAGAGTGCTTGTCGCGCCAGTGGTTGAGGGGAATCCCGCACTGGAGCGCCATCATACTACCAACCTACATCGTTCATAGACAACTATTCCCAACATCAATCGCCACGCTTTCCTCAAGAAGCGTTTAGTCTTTTAGCAGCTATCCAGGTCGTATTTTCGAAAATTGCCTCAAGTGTCCAGAGGCCCGTTTAAAACTGTATGTGTATATATATATATATATATATATATATATATATATATACACTAGCTCAGATACCCGGCTCCGCCCGGGAATTCATTTGAGGCTGAATGGTGATGGTATTTTTTAGCAGGCTTTACATTGCACAATATTTTGACATTTACCCGTCCCAGTGTTTAGGATTGATACCCGTCGTTGCCAGTGATTTGCTAATAATAGAATTATTTGTTCGATAATTCTTCACAGTCTTCGCTATTTTTATATTTCCTGTCTCTTATACATGTAAATATGGTGAATTTTTATTTTAGGCCTCACTTATAACCCCCCTCCTGTTCGAACCTAAAAATTTTAATATAACTTATAATCATGGAAGAATTAATGCTAATTGACATACCGAGTTTTGTTAAGTTCGGTTCAGCCGTTAGTGCCCGCTAAAGTTTTAACGTATAACTCATTTAAACTTAGGTATACGACAAAAGTGTATATAACAAAAGTTACTCCAAATAACAAAATAAACAACTTTTGTTATGTTTATGTTTGCCGAAAAACCAATAGGAAACGAAATATCGCTATTTTTAATTTCAGGCTTCCCTTATAACCCCCACTCCTGCCCGTCCATAGAAATGTTGGTATGGCTTATTATAATGAAGGCCTCATTGCTAATACACATACTGAGTTTTATTTAGTTCGGTTGAGTCTTTTTTGGCAAATAATTTTGTTGACTCCCGCTATAATTTTTAGCGTATATCTCGTTTATAATTCGGTATACGAAAAAAGTGTATATAAAAAAGGTTAGTGTACATAACAAAATAAACAACTTTTGTTATGTTCATATTTGCCGAAAAACCAATAGAAAACGAAATATCGCTATTTTTATTTTCAGGCTTTCCTTTATAACCCCCACTCCTGTTCGTCTCAGAGAAAATTAATATAGCCTAAAGTCTAAGTTGGGTTAGTAGTAATATACATACCAAGTTCCATAAAATTCGGTTCAGCCGTTTATGTAAAAATAAAATAAAATTCGGTTCAGGCCTTCCTTATAACCCCCACTCCTGCCCGTCCCTAGAAATGTTTGTATGGCTTATTATAAGGAAGGCGTTAGTGCTAATTCACATACCGAGTTTGGTTTAGTTCGGTTGAGTCTTTTGTGCCAAATAAAATTGTGGACTCCCTCTATAGTTTTTAGCGTATAACTCATTTATACTTCCGTATACGGCAAAACTGCATATAACATAAGTTACTGTAAATAACAAAGTAAACAACTTTTGTAAAGTGCATATTTGCTGAAAATGCAATAGGAAACGAAATATCGCTATTTTTAATTTCAGGCGTCCCATATAACCCCCACTCCTGCCCGTCCCTAGAAATGTTAGTATGGCTTATTATAAGGAAAGCATTAGTACTAATTCACATACCGAGTTTGGTTTAGTTTGGTTGAGTCTTTTGAGTCAAATTAAACTGTTCACTTCCGCTATAGGTTTTAGCGTATATCTCGTTTATAAAACGGTATACGATAAAAATTTATATAACAAAAGTAACTCTAAATAACAAAATAAACAACTTTTGTTATGTGTATTTTAGCAGATAAACCAATAGAAAACGAAATACCGCTAATTTTAAATTCAGGCCTCCCTTACAACCCCCACTCCTACCCGTCCCTAGAAATGTTGGTATGCCTTATTATAATGACGGCATTAGTGCTAATACACATACCGAGTTTTATTTAGTTTGGTTGAGTCTTTTGTGTCAAATTAAATTGTTCACTTCCGCTATAGGTTTTAGCGTATATCTCGTTTATAAACCGGCATACGAAAAAAATGTATATAACAAAAGTTACTCTAAATAACAAAATAAACAACTTTTGTTATATTCATATTTGCCGAAAAACCAATAGAAATAAATAATATATATATATATATATATATATATAAAATTGTAACCTCTGTCTGTACATTGATTTTTTTCGCGAAATTTCACGATAACTTTTCGTTTCACATGTCATAGACACCATAACTGCATTTTGTTTCTTTCGTGTATGTTAGTTTGTTTGTTTGTTTGTTTGTTACCTTTTCACGCATAAACGGCTGAACCGAATTTTATGAAACTTGGTATGTATATTACTACTAGCCCAACTTAGACTTTAGGCTATACTAATATTCTCTAAGACGAACAGGAGTGGGGGTTATAAGGGAGGCCTGAAATTAAAAATAGCGATATTTCGTTTCCTATTGTTTTTTCTGCAAATATGCACATGACAAAAGTTATTTATTTTATTATTTAGAGTAACTTTTGTTATATACATTTTTTTCGTATGCCGGTTTATAAACGAGATATACGCTAAAACCTATAGCGGAAGTGAACAATTTAATTTGACACAAAAGACTCAACCAAACTAAATAAAACTCGGTATGTGTATTAGCAGTGAAGCCTTCATTATTATAAGCCATACCAACATTTCTATGAACGGGCAGGAGGGGGGGTTATAAGGGAGGCCTGAAAATAAAAATAGCGATATTTCGTTTCCTATTGTTTTTTCGGCAAATATGCACATAATAAAAGTTGTTTATTTTGTTATTTGGAGTAACCTTTGTTATATACACTTTTGTCGTATACCTAAGTATAAATGACTTATACGTTAAAACTTTAGCGGGCACTAACGGCTGAACCGAACTGAACAAAACTCGGTATGTCAATTAGCATTAATTCTTCCATGATTATAAGCTATATTCAAATTTTTAGGTTCGAACGGGAGGGGGGTTATAAGGGAGGCCTGAAATAAAAATTCACCATATTTACATGTATAAGAGACGGGAAATATAAAAATATCGAAGACTGTGAAGCCTTATCGAACAAATAATTCTATTATTATCAAATCCACGGCAAAGACGGGTATCAATCCTAAACACTGGGACGGGTAAATGTCAAAATATTGTGCAATGTAAAGCCTGCTAAAAAATACCATCACCATTCAGCCTCAAATGAATTCCCGGGCGAAGCCGGGTATCTGAGCTAGTATATATATAAAATTGTAACCTCTGTCTGTACATTGATTTTTTTCGCGAAATTTCATGATAACTTTTCGTTTCACATGTCATAGACATCATAACTGCAGTTTGTTTCTTTGGTGTCTGTTTGTTTGTTTGTTTGTTACCTTTTCACGCATAAACGGCTGACCCGAATTTTATGAAACTTGGTATGTATATTACTACTAGCCCAACTTACACTTTAGGCTATATTAATATTTTCTAAGACAAACAGGAGTGGGGGTTATAAGGGAGGCCGGAAATTAAAAATAGCGATATTTCGTTTCCTATTGCTTTTTCAGCAAATATACACATAACAAAAGTTGTTTATTTTGTAATTTAGAGTAACTTTTGTTATATGCACTTTTGCCGTATACGGAAGTGTAAATGCTTTATACGCTAAAAACTATAGCGGGAGTCCACAATTTTATTTGGCACAAAAGACTCAACCGAACTAAACCAAACTCGGTATGTGAATTAGTACTAACGCCTTCCTTATAATAAGCCATACTAACATTTCTAGGGACGGGCAGGAGTGGGGGTTTTATGGAAGGCCTGAAATTAAAAATAGCGATATTTCGTTTCCTATTAGTTTCTCGGCAAGTATGCACATAACAAAAGTTGTTTATTTTGTTATTTAGAGTAACTTTTGTTATATACACTTTTATCGTGTAACGTATTATAAACGGGATATACGCTAAAACCTATAGCGGAAGTGAGCAATTTTATTTGGCACAAAAGACTCAACCGAACTAAATAAAGTCCGTCACGCAGGGGCTGCGTAAACTAAGCAGATTTCCCACGTGAAGTTTTACAATAGAGAAATCTGCCTAGTAATAACCTATTCTCGAGGACGAATAGTTAGTGAAACGGCCACACTAGCGCTAGTGGGCTCGGCGGAAACTCCCGAACATAGCCGATCACACTCACAATACAAATGCAAATATCTCGGTTAATATTAAAGATACATAATAAATGTATAGAACAATATTTATAGTAAATTTAATTTCCAATAAGATTGGTTTTATACAATTTTTTGATCCAACGTATGGTAACGGAGATATTTCGAATTTTCGAAAATCCCCCCCCCTGTAAACCCCCCCTCCCACTGGTCCGATTTCAGCCATTAACGAACTTGATCTTCCTTTTTACATAAAACGATTAAATTCCGAGTTTGGTAACGATCAAACAAAAATTGCGACCGCTAGAGCGTTAACAGACAAATATATATATCTATATATATATATATATATATATATATATATATATATATATATATATATAGATATATATATATATATAGATATATATATATATAGATATATATATATAATTTTGAACGGACCTCATTTTCGTCATCTCCTGGGTAGGATCGATGGACATTTGAAGAAATTTTTCGAAACTCGCGTCATGAGTACGACCTCAATAGCTGATTTCCCTCAAGGGAAATCTGCTAAAACTCGGTATATGTATTAGCACTAACACCTTCATTATAATAAGCCATACCAACATTTATAGAGGCGGACAGGAGCGGGGGTTGTAAGGGAGGCCTGAATTTAAAAATAGTGGTATTTCGTTTTCTATTCGTTTTTCTGCAAATTTGCATATAACAAAAGTAGTTTATTTTGTCATTTAGAGTAATTTTTGTTGCATTCACTATGTTCGTAAAATGAAGTAAACACGTGATATACGCTAAAACTATAGTGGGAGTCATTAATTTTATTAGTGCTTATTTAAGTGTTTTTAATGAATGTATATTATGACAAATGATTTTATTTTTTAGTCACATATGATAACTCTATATATGATCCGGATTAGTGAGGTTATATATCTCCGTCGTCCCCTTCTCATTTATTTATTTCTCCTACAAAATAACATTGCTATTTATTTCCAATAGATACATTGATTTTTTTCGCGAAATTTCAAGATAACTTTTCGTTTCACATGTCATAGACACCATAACTGCATTTTGTTTCTTTGGTGTCTGTTTGTTTGTTAACTTTTCACGCATAAACGGCTGAACCGAATTTTATGAAACTTGGTATGTATATTACTACTAACCCAACTTAGACTTTAGGCTATATTAATTTTCTCTGAGACGAACAGGAGTGGGGGTTATAAGGGAAGCCAGAAATTAAAAATAGCGATATTACGTTTCCTATTTGTTTTTCGGCAAATATGAACATAACAACAGTTGTTTAATTTGTAATTTAGAGTAACTTTTGTTATATAAACTTTTTTCGTATACCGAATTATAAACGAGTTATACGCTAAAAATTATAGCGGGAGTCAACAATTTTATTTGGCACAAAAAACTCAACTGAACTAAACCAAACTCGGTATGTGAATTAGCACTAACACCTTCCTTATAAAAAGCCACACTAACACTTCTAGGGACGGGCAGGAGTGGGGGTTATAAGGGAGGCCAGAAATTAAAAATAGCGATATTTCGTTTCCTAATGGTTTTTCGGCAAATTTACACATAACAAAAGTTGTTTATTTTGTTTTTTAGAGTAACTTTTGTTATGTACACTTTTGTATTATAACAAAGTATAAACGAGATATACGCTAAAAACTAAATCGGGAGCAACTATTTTATTGGGTACTAACGGTAGAATCGAACTTAACATCACTCGGTATGTAAATTAGTATTAATTCTTTCATGATTATAAGCTATACTAAAAAAAGTAGGTTCAAAGTGGAATGGGGGTTATAAGGGAGGCCTGCAATAAAAATTCGCGATATTTCATTGTCCATTTGTTTTTCGGCAATCGTGCACATAACATAAGTTGTTTACTTTTTTAATTAGTGTTAATTTTGTTTTATAATTTTTTTTTTGGTTGTAAAATAAGGTATGTAGCAAGTAATTTGCTTAGAAATATTGATATGCTCAACAATGCATCCCAATATGAACTACCAGGTATCTCACCTGGATAAGGTAATTCAAATCCATGTTCAAATTTTATCCTTAATAATTCAAAACTATGTTATTTTTTAACGCCAGTAACAGTTTGCACCAAATAAGGTATACTGCCCCCCACCTTTCTGTAAGTGTATTTAATACATTATTTAATTAAAACGTGAAAAATATTTGAAACAGTTTTAGAATTGTGAAGATAATGTAATATGATTTTTTAATATATTTGAATGTATTAGAGCAGGGGTCTCCAAACTTTCCAGCCTTAGGGCCATACTGATTACTCCAGTAAGTTCCGAGGGCCAAAACCATATTATCATTGTTGCCGGTGGTAAAAAGTGAAATAGTCCACTGATGAAAAAAAAAAGTCCGAAAAAGTACGCAATGTTTAAAAAAGGCTGCAAATCGGACTAAAGTCCACAAAACGGCAACACTGCATGTTATTAATTTTCCTGCCCTTTCATATGTCATTATGCTTGTTATAAGTTATGTTTTTATTTAAAATATATAAAATGTTAGTTGGATTCATTTCAATAATTTGTTAGTTACTATATACTGAAGTTAAATTTTCTGCATATTATACATGTCTTTACTATTACAATTCTGTTTCTTTATCCAACTTATCACAAAAACAATAACAATAAGCATACAACAATGTTATGAGTAGTTAGCCCATGACCATATCAATGTAGATGTCATTTTAATAATTATTCAACATAAAATTAGAATACTTCAGTAAACTAAATTTAATTTGCTATAAAAAATATGTTCTCTAAACGGAGTTTTCAAGTATGCTAGCTCTCCTCGGGCCGGACAAAATCTGTGTGCACGCTAAACATTATAGCGGGAGTCAACAGTTTTATTTGGCACAAAAGAATCAACCGAACTAAATAAAACTCGGTGTATGTATTAGTACTATCGCCTTCATTATAACAAGCCATACTAACATTTCTAGGGACGGGCAGGAGTGGGGGTTGTAAGGAGGCCTGAAATTAAAAATAGGAATATTTCGTTTCCTATTAGTTTTTCCGAAAATATGCATATAACAAAAGTTTTTAATTTTGTTATTTAGAGTAACTTTTGTTATATTCACTTTTATTTTATAACAAAGTATAAACAAGGTAATCACCAAAAACTAAAGCGAGCCAACTATTTTATTGCACACTAACGATTGAACCGAATTTTACAAAACTCGGTATTTGAATTAGCATTAATTCTTCTATGATTATAAGCTGTATTAAAAGTTTAAGTTCGAACGGGAGTGGGAGTTATAAGTGAGGCCTGAAGTAAAAATTTGCGAGATTTCATTTTCTATTTGTTTTTCGGCAAACGTGTACATAACAAAAGTTCTTTACTTTGTTATTTTGAGCAACTTTTCTTCCATTTAATTTTGTCGTATGATGAAATAAATTCGGGATATAGGCTAAATCTATAACGGGAGTCGACGATTTTATTAGTACTTATTTAAGTGTTTTAACTATAGGCATATTAAGACAAATAATGTTATGTTTTAGTCTTATCTATTTCGATTATTTAGTTCTAAATATGATTCGGATTAGTGAAATTATAAATATCCGCCCCCCCCTCATTTATTTATTTTCCCTAGAAAATATCTTTGTTATTTATTTCCATTAGAAATTCAAACTATAAGAGGTTTTCCATTATTTAATTAGTATAATGTATTATTTAAACAGAATCATGCTGAATTTCCTCAAGGAGTGATAGCGGAAGTAGTAGTGAATCAAACTCTTTGATTTTGGTAATATATTATCTTATTTCCGATATCTTCATGATATTGAAACAAATATGTACTATCATAACAATTAAACGTTAATGGTAATGCCATTATGACATAAGACAATATGCGTTTAAACTCGATGTGATTGTTTAAAGTACATATTACTTCGGTTGCAGGGACGCCTACGATCTCTTCCCCTTTTAGAATATAAATGAAATTATTTGTAGGGTAACACTATTATTTAATTCCATCAGGTAGATGACTTATTACAATAATATTTTGAATCAATAATTTAAGGAGAAGAATGTTGATAACTCTAATGTGAGAGCGGAAATAGACGGGAGCTAATAAAGTTAATTGAGTTTACTTATTTCCTGTCAAATGCTGGCATAACGGGAAGTTATTTCCACTGAGATCTACTATTATGAATATAATCTTACGTGCTAAACTATGCTTAAACTATATGTGCTCGGATTGGCTTTTAGAAGGAAATACGTTCATTATAGATGATATTTAATTGTAATACATGCTATTCATGATAATGGTTTGAATTATTCAAAAACGGTGAGTCAAAAAGTGTAGAGGGATACATTAAGAACACATTTTCATTTATTCTTCATAACGAAAATTTCTATTCTATTAATACTCAAAATTTACCCTTTAGGATTGGCTATTTCGCAAAAACATTAAGTCGTGGATGGATGTGTATTTGTACACATTGAAGTCTTACTATAAGAATACCATCATTAGTCATTCAATATATTCAATATATATATATATATATATATATATATATATATATATATATACCATAACTGCATTTTGTTTTGTATTTGGCACAAAAGAATCAACAGAACAACAGAACTAAATAAAACTCGAGATGTGTATTAGCACTAACGCCTTCGTTATAATAAGCCATACCAAAATTTCTAGGGACGGGCAGGAGTGGGGTTTGTAAGGAGGCCTGAAATTAAAAATAGCGATATTTCGTTTCCTATTGGTTTTTATGCAAATATGTATATAACAAAAGTTGTTTATTTTATTATTTAAAGTAACTTTTGTTATAAACACTATCGTCGTATAACAATGTATAAACGAGATATACACTAAAAACTAGAGCGGGTGCAAACAATTTTGTTGGGTACTAACGATTGAACAGAACTTAACAAAACTCGGAATGTGAATTAGCATTAATTCTTCCACGATTATAAGATATATTAAAATGTTTACGTCCAACTGGAGTGGGGGTTATAAGGTAGGCCTGAAATGAAAAATTGCGATATTCCGATCCCCATTGGTTTTTCAACGATTTTCTATAAAAAATATAAAAATACCATCATTAGTCAGTGAACGATGATTTCCCGGGCATCGCCGGGTTTATTAGCTAGATTGTATATAGAAAATACGAACATTATAGATGATATTTAATTATAATAAATGCTATCCATGATTATGATTTGAATTATAGTTCACTCAACGGAGCCTTACGGGAAAAAAATGGCCCAGACGGGAAGAGCAGTTGTACACTTAGAAGCACTGCCAAAAACAGAATAGAATCTTTCCACCTCAAATGATTTCCCGAGCGAAGCCGGGTACCTTGTCTAGTATATATATATATATATATATATATATATATATATATATATATATATATATATATATATAAGCATAGACAGAGGATACAATTTTATATATATAAATATGAATAAAATTGTAATTGTGATGGGTGTTTATTTGATCTAGGTCTTATTCAGAGCTTATTTATACTAGCTTTACAATCAAAAATTTGAAATATTCATAAAAATATAATAATATAGAAATGAATATTAATAATATTTAATTTTCTAAAACTATTGCATTATACATGTTTTTGTTCCCTCTAACTCGATTATTTTTCCCCCTTTTTTTTTTGGCCTTAGCCTTCAGATAACTTAATGAATTACTGAGTCACAATCCATGACATACCCAAGCAAGGTTTTAGTTCTTATTTACCTAGGCTGCTTAGGTGCTATAAAAGAAATAATGAATAGATGGTGACATGGGGTTACCAGCTTGTCATTCCAGCATGTAGGAAATTTGTTTACTTTACGGATTTTATATGGCACTAGCTAAGGTACCCGGCTTCGCTCGGGAAATCATTTGTGGCTAAATGATAGTATTATGTTTTTGCCAAGGCTTCAATGTCAGAGTCCGGTAGGGGACTTAAAGAAAAGAAATTTTAGATTTGAAGTATAAATGAAAAGAAGTCCCTAATCTATCCCTATCCACTGTTTGGCACACCTTGAATAATTCAAATCATAATCATGGATAGCATTTATTATAATTAAATATCATCTATAATGTACATATTTTCTGTCAAAAACAAATCCCAGTAGACATAAATGTGAGAACATAGCAAATAGAATATTTCACAGGAAGTAAGTATATATATATATATATATATATATATATATATATATATATATATATATATATATATTCGTCATCTCCTTCGAAGGATCGATGGACCTTTGAAGTAATTTTTCGAAAATCGCGTCATGAGTACGACCTCAATAGCTGATTTCCCTCAAGGGAAATCTGCTAATACAAAATTTCACAGGGAGTAAGTTAACACAATTAATTGTATTAGCCTCCCTACAACTTCCGCTCCCGCTTGAGTGTTAAAATTGCTTTACTTAAATTATTTATTTAAAATATTAAAAAATACGTATTTTCTAGTAATTAATATACCTGGTGTAAATATCAGGGGTACCCTAAAAATAATTTAATTTATATTCTAAAAGAGAGGTGAGGGAAAGAGACAGTAGCCCTCCCTGCAACCTCAAATCATACTGAGTTTAAACGTATGTTGTCTTTTGTTATAATGAGATTACCAAGTAACGATTAAAACAATTCAATTGAGATTTTACGGTCTTGTATCGAAAATGTTGATTTGATCTATACCATACTGGGTATTTAACCGTTTCAGTCAACAATATGTGATCTGAAATCGGAGTTGGAATAGTGGCGGTAGCACATAAATCATGCAACAGCATGAATGAGATTCCTTTCATTGATTCACCATGAACAAATTAAATCCTTTGGGGCAAGGTCATTCTGGCTACTCACACCTCCCACTTAGCTATTTGTATTTCTTTTCTGTTTTGCTCTTAAAAATATTAAATCAAAATAAGAAATAGTTATTAGCATGTAAGAGATCGTTATCAGCAAGAGAATTGAACGGGGAATTTTAAGCTTAATAAATATAACAAACGGTAGGCTCGATGAACATTTGAGGAAAATATCCTAAAATCTCGTAATGAGTAGAACCTCAATAGCTGATTTCACTTAAGGGAAATCTGCAAAAATCCAAAAAGAGGAGGTTGTCCTTGCCCGTATCCGAATTAAACATGGAAAATTAACCCATAGTTATTTATTGAAACACTTCTTCCCACCAACCTTCGACTCCTGTAATCTTCCTCTTACTGTTTCACACCTTCATCTTAATTGCGAAAATACAATCTCGCAAGAAAAGCGATAAAACCTTAAACCAAACTTAAGAGAACTCCTTGGGTAAGATTAAGAAGACTTCAAAAAGCTATTGGCATTCTTAATAGAAGGACATCTGTTCCAAGAAATAAAGATCGACCAACCGCTAATGACAACAGTAGATGTGGTATATTGTAATAAATAAATTTCAAATTTAAAGAGTTTAACACGTGAAAACGATGCGGAATAAAAGGAAGTCTGCTGAAAGGAGTTGGTAGAGCTTAGTAGATGTATGGTGGGAGTTGTGGCGGGTAGTGAGGGTGTACAGCCGGCTGCTAGCTAGTAATTGTGATGGGCTTTAATGAGTAGTCGTGTCGTTTTCATCCATACCCCCACCAGCCTTACTACATCATACCTCCCGATCCACTCGCTAACTTTATACACTCACTCATATATATACTAAGGTACCAAGCTTCGTTCGGGAAATCATTTGATGCTAAATGATGATGCTGGTATTTTATTTTAGGAAAGGATTCAATGTTCATAACTGCACTTGACGTCTGGGCGCATTGTTTTCCCGTAGGGCTCAGGTAGGAGATTTATAGAATAGTAATTTTAGTTTTGATGAATAAATGAAAATAAGTCCCTAATCAATCCCTCTCCACTTTGCCTTGCCTGAGGGAAGCTTTTCAAATGTATGCAAACAGGTCTGCCCAACGGCTCACCGGACAGAAAAACAATAAGTGAAACATATCAGAAATTAACAAATTCATTTTATTGAAAACCATATACTATACCTAGTTCTGTAAATTATAAGGAATCAGAATGATTTTTATCTCAATCAAATTTTAGTAGTCCAAGAATTTAAGACGGAGGGGGGGGCCACAAGAAATATTTGCATCTATCTCGTATAATAAAGGTCTCTGGATGATAATATTTGGCATTTAAGCTTGGAATAATGCGATTTATTATATAACAGAGTATTGTTTACGTAACACGAGTAGAAGTGGGGGTTTACTCGGGGCTGACAACTGAAAAATGCAAATATCTCGTTTAATATTCAAGATAGAGAATAAATGTATATTACAATACTTATCGTAAATTTAATTTGCAATAAGACTCATTCTATACACTTTTTCAAATTTCTCCCCCTCAACCCCCCCCCCTCCCTCTAGTCCGATCTCAGCCGTTAACGTACTTGATCTTTCTTTTTGCATAAAACGAGTAAATATCGAGTTTGGTAACGATCAAACAAAAATTACGACAGCTAGAGCGTTAACAGACAAATATATAATATATATATTCGTCATCTCCTTGGTATATTTTTCGTCATCTCCTTCGAAGGATCGATGGACATTTGAAGTAATTTTTCGAAAATCGCGTCATGAGTACGACCTCAATAGCTGATTTCCCTCAAGGGATACAAAATTTCCATCTGTTAATACAAAATTTCACAGGGAGTAAGTTAACACTATTAATTGTATTAGCCTCCCGACAACTTCCGCTCCCGCCTAAGTGTTAAAATTGCTTTACTTAAATTATTTATTTAAAACATTAAAAATTCGAATTTTGTAGTAATTAATATACCTGGTGTAAATAAATAACTTAATTTAATTAAAGTGGTGCCCTAAAAATAATTTAATTTATATCGTAAAAGCGAGGGGAAGGAAAGTGATTGTAGCCACCCCCCCCCCTCCCGCAACCTCAACCCATATTGAGTTTAAACGCATATTGTCTTATGTTATAATGACAACTTCTGCTCAATTATTTGGTTTAAATTGTAGCAACTTCGGTTGTTCTAAATATTAAATCATAGGAATGCTTAAATATAATTCTAAAAACATAGCATCATTCTTCATAGTATGCCTACTTTAAAAACACTTAAATGAGTACTAATAAAATTGTTGACTCCCGCTATAATTTTTAGCGTGTATCTCGTGTATACTTCGTTGTATGTCAAAAGTTACTTTAAGAAACAAAATAAATAATTTTTGGCATTTTCATCTTTGTCCAAAACCCAATAGGAAACGAAACATCGCAAATTTTTGTTTCAGACCTCCCTTATAACCCCCACTCTTGTTTGTCTCTGAGAATAATAGTGTAACAGCAACTCACCCGGGTGGGGGGTGGTGTGAGGGGTTTCCTTACTACGTCGTCTCGCATGAAGACGTGGATGCAGGTCTTGAGGTCTTTTGGGGTAAAGATCGTGGTTGGACTGGTGCGGTGTGGGGCAGGCTGTAGACGCTGGAGGTTCTCGCGGAGCTTGCGGAGAAAGTCATCCGGCTCGTCTGGTTGTGTGGTCCTTTTGAGAAGTTCCCCGGGGAGTCGCAGGGGCTGACCATAAGTTAACTCTGCCGCACTTGTAGTGTTGTCGTCCCGACTAGTAGGCGAGGGCTGTCTTCAACGTCCTGTGCCAACGCTCTACCATGCATGACTGCGGGTGGCATGCTTTGCTCCGACAGCGGCGAGTTCCGAGGAGGTGAAGGAGTCTATTGAAAAGCTCCCAAACTGCCGACCCTGATCTATCGTGAGCCTAGTAGGGACGCCAAACCTGCTAATCCATGCTCGGTAGAGGGCGGTGGCGACGGTTGTTGCCGAGATGTCCTCGAGAGGTTCGGCTTCCAGCCAGCGGGTGTTCCTGTCTGTCATGGTGAGGCAGTATCTCTTCCCATCCGACGGCGGCAGGGGTCCAATAATGTCTACATGGACATGCTCAAATCGGCCGGCTGGCGCAAATGTGGAGAAACTGTGTGGCGATGAATCTTTGAGCGTTGGCAAGCGATGCCGCCGGGTCCAAGTCGCAAGGTCGGTATTCATGCTTGGCCAGAAATACCGCTGGGATATAAGACGTCGTGTGCCGCGAACACCAGGGTGACTAAGTCCATGGAGCTTTCTGAATACCTCTTGGCGGATGGATGGGGGTAAATAGGATCGAGCCTTCAGGGTGGAGAAGTCGCAGAGGAGCGGCTTATCCACTTGCGGAAGCTCGATCAACTTCAATTTCAGGCTGGGGTTCCTAAGAAGCTCTGGGATCGAAGGATCTTCCTGCTGGGCTTGGACGATGCTCCCCATGTCGTCTGGGCTGTTTATCTCCTCTAATCGCGAGAGGGTGCCAACCACCTTGTTTTCTTCACCAGCGACATGACGAATGTCGCTAGTGAATTGGCTAATAAAGTTTACGTAGCGGATTCTCATCGGTGTGGCTGTCTCCGACTTCTGGTAGAAGGAATAAACCAGAAGCTTTTGGTTCGTTAGGATGCTGAACTGCCGACCTTCGATCAGTGGCCTGAAGTGCTTGACGGCACAGTAGATTGCTGTCAGCTCTCTGTCAAAAGCGAAGTATCTCTGCTGTGCCGTTGTGAAGGGCTTAGAAAAAAATCCGAGGGGTCTCCAATGTTCTCCTTCTCGCTGCTGGAGGACCGCTCCGACTGCAGTGTTGGATGCATCATAAGCAAGAGACAGCTCAGCATCCGGAGATGGGTGGGCAAGCATGACAGCGTCTCGGGTGTCTCGCTGCCATCGGGCAAAGGCTTCTTCCACTTCGGGGGTCCACTGGACGGGCGTGCTGTCATTCTTCTTACAGTTCCCGATGAGAGCGTGAAGACAGCTTTGAAGCTTGGGGAAATCGGCAATTTGGTCCACTTTGCCCGGGAGGGGTTTGATGGCTTGGGAGTTGACAAGGAAGCCAAGAAATTCCACCTGACGCTTGCAAAACTCCGACTTCAGTGGGTTGATGGTGAGTCCGTGCAGACTAAGTCGCCTGAACACTTCTTCGAGGTGTGCCCGATGTTCTTCCTCCGTTGCTGAAGCGACCAGGATGTCGTCAAGGTATACGAAAACGTACGGCAAGGCGAGGATGCTGTCTGAGCGGCGTTGCGGAGACCGAAGCACATCACCATAAATTCAAAAAGGCCGAAGGGAGTGATGGCCCTAGTCTTGGGGATATCCTCTTCTGCCAAGGGCACCTGGTAGTATGCGCGGTTCAGGTCTATCTTACTAATATGATGGTTTTCCCGAAGAGGTTGGTGTTGAGGGCTTGAATGTTGGGGACGCTGTATCTGTCAGGCAAGGTCTGGGCGTTGAGCCGGCGATAGTCCCCACAGAATCTCAGCTTGCCGTCTTTTTTCTTCGCTATATGAAGGGGGCTCGCCCAAGGACTGCTGGATTGCCTGCAGATACCCTCTTCTACCATCTTCAGGAATTCTTCCCTGGCGGCGTCGTAGTGGTCTGGTGGCAGACGTCTGGCCTTGGAGGTGACTGGTGGTCCCTTGGTCTCCATGAAATGCTTGATGGGATGCTTCGGCTCCTGTGGTATAGCGGAGGGGCGAGTGATAGACGGGTATTTACGGAGAAGCTCGTAATACCACTCGCCACAGGGTACTGCGTACACGGATGGGGTGGTGGTGTACTGGAAGTCAGACATGTTTTGCTATCCGCCAGCAGCCGTCCTCTGAGGTCGACCAGGATATGGTGGTGGTAGAGGAAGTCCGCTCCGATGATGGGGTTGTTGACGTCGGCCAGGATGAAGTTCCAACGAAGTGAGCGTTGAAGTCCGAGGTCCAGAGTCTTGGTGACTTCCCCGTAGGTCTCGATGAGTGTGCCGTTGGCTGCAAAAAGGGTGAAATTGGAGGGGTGTTTGCGCTTTCGTCGCCGTGCTGGAAAGACCGATATGCACTCTCCGGTGTCGATCAAGTATCGCTCCCCCGTAGTCTTATCTCCCACGAATAATCGGCGGTTGTAAATGGCAGCGACGGAGTCCGCCTCCTCAGTCGCTGAGATTATTTTCCCGGGTTCGTAGGAGTAGGCTTCCATGTGCAAGGTTGCCGGCATTTCCGGGCCATCTCGCGGAACGTCTGATGGAAGTAGCACCAATCTCGAACGCGGCTTGGTGACCGGGTCCGGCCCCGGGAGTGGGATCGTTCTCTTCGCCCTTACGCCAATTGGCTTTTAGCTGCTGGATTGTTTCCTCCAGGTGGGCTAGTTGAGAGGGTCGGGGTGACGTGGGTTGTGTGCGTACCTCGTGGATGGTTGGCTCGTACGCCTCGGCAATTCGGTCGGCGATCTCTGCCGATTTATCCACTGAGGACTCAGTCGTCACTGCTAATGTTGCCTGCATGCGGTCGGGTAGTGCCCTCAGCCACATTGTTCATAAAATCTCTGTGGACACGGAGGTACCTGCGAGATATTTCAGCTCGTTGAGAAGCTGGGACGGTCTTTCACCCTTAGCCAGGCGCCTCTCTTCCAAAAGTCGGCCAATTCTCAGGTTTTCAGATTCCGCGTACCGGTGCAGAAGTCGAGTGTTAAAGAGTTTCGCATGGTTCGGCAGGGGGTTCTACACGATATCCGCCACCTCCTTGAGAATATCGAATTCGAGGTTCGTCACCACCAGCTGAAATTTAATTCGAGAAGAGCTTACCTTGAAGGTGGCGTAAACGGCTTCAGCCTGGCAGAATCACAGTTCCGGGTCGGCTTTCCAGAAATTTGGTATTCGGATGCTCGGCCCTACTCCATAAGCGCCGACTTCGGTAGTTTCGACTGTTGCAGGCTTCTCCGCTCCGTTTCCCCCATCTGAGTGTCCATCACGTCGGGTTTCACCACTTTAGTGCACGAGGTAAAAAAAAAACAAACAATAACAACCGCTCCAAAATTAAAATAATGATAAACATAAAAACACTTTCTATAAAAAATCAAATAAAAACTCTGTTAATTCTGTTCGTTAGCAGTAGACACGTGCACACACAACAGGACGGATACACACTAACTAAAAGGTAACTTTCAGGTTACTCGCAGTGTACCCACTTAATAATTACATTAATTTTAGTTTTAAATTGTCATCTGTCGGGCAACACTGTCGCCGGAAGCCCGCCTTGGCTTGTAACCTTCCCCTGGCTTGACAGTTGTTGGTGAAGGTTAAGTTGACGTGGGTGAGTTCCCTTTACAATAGTATAGTCTATAGTCTAAGTTGCCTTAGTAGTAATATTCATTTCGGTTCAGAAGTTTAGATGGGAAAAGGTAACAAACAAACAGACACCAAAGCCAAAACATTCCTCACACAGGGGCTGCTTAAACTAAGCAGATTTCCCTCGTGAAGTTTAACAATAGATAAATCTACATGCTGGTAACACAACACCACCGTGAATATTAAGCGAATAAATACAAACGGTAATAAGAAATATTTCAGTCAATTTACATAACCTCCCAACGGAAAGCGTCTCCAATGTAAACAAACAAGTCTGCCAACCTCTCACTAGAAAGAAAAACAATTACTGAAATATATCAGACTACAACTTACTAATTTTATTAAAAACTGTTTACTATATCTAGTACTGTAATTTATAATGAATAAGAATAATTTTTATCATAACCAATCAAATTTTAGTAATCCGAGAACTTAAGACGAAGGGAGGGGGGGGGGGTCAACATATTTGCGTGTGTCTCGTGTAATGAAAGTCTCTAGAAAACAATATTTGGTATTTAAGCTTCGAATAATGTGGTTTATTATATAACAGAACATTGTTTATATAGCATGAGTCTGAAGTGTTTGTTGAAAGCTGAAAATGCAAATATCTCGGTTAATATTCAAGATAGACAATAAATGTATATTACAATATTTATAGTACATTTAATTTGCAATACAATTCACTCTATACGATTTTTCGATCCAACATATAATAACGGAGATATTTTGAATTTTCGAAAATCCTCCCATCTATAACCCCTCCCACTGGTCGGATTTCAGCCATTAACGAACTTGATCTTTATTTTTACATAAAACGATTAAATATTGACATTGGTGACGATCAAACAGATTTTGAACGGTCCTGATTTTCGCCATTTCCTGGGTAGGATCGATAGACATTTGAAGAAATTTTTTGAAAATCCCGTCATGAGTACGACCTCAATAGCTGATTTCCCTGAGGGAAATCTGCTAAAATTGCAGATATCGTGTCTATGGCAAGTGTGTCGAAAAAGAGGAAAGAAATCAAAGCACAGACAGAGGATACAATTTTATATATATATATATATATATATATATATATATATATATATATATATATATATATATAAACTGCTCAAAAATGAATAGGGATATTGGCTGTTTTGTGGTATGTATGGGGCCTAGCATATTTTTTTTTTTTTTTTTTATTATAAATATCATTAATATTTATTAGAAATTGTTGTCTTTTTCCCCCATAAAAGACAAATTTAATTAAGATCGATTTAATTAAAATTACTAGGATAAGAAAAAATAACCAATATCCCTATTCATTTTTGAGCAGTATATATATATATATATATATATATAAATATGAATAAAATTGTAATTGTGCTGGGTGTTTATTTGATCTAGGTCTTATTCAGAGCTTATTTATACTAGCTTTACAATCAAAAATTTGAAATATTCATAAAAATATAATAATATAGAAATGAATATTAATAATATTTAATTTTCTAAAACTATTGCATTATACATGTTTTTGTTCCCTCTAACTCGATTATTTTTCCCCCTTTTTTTTTTTGGCCTTAGCCTTCAGATAACTTAATGAATTACTGAGTCACAATCCATGACATACCCAAGCAAGGTTTTAGTTCTTATTTACCTAGGCTGCTTAGGTGCTATAAAAGAAATAATGAATAGATGGTGACATGGGGTTACCAGCTTGTCATTCCAGCATGTAGGAAATTTGTTTACTTTACGGATTTTATATGGCACTAGCTAAGGTACCCGGCTTCGCTCGGGAAATCATTTGTGGCTGAATGATAGTATTATGTTTTTGTCAAGGCTTCAATGTCAGAGTCCGGTAGGGGACTTATAGAAAAGAAATTTTAGATTTGAAGTATAAATGAAAAGAAGTCCCTAATCTATCCCTATCCACTGTTTGGCACACCTTGAATAATTCAAGTTATAATCATGGATAGCATTTATTATAATTAAATATCATCTATAATGTACATATTTTCTGTCAAAAACAAATCCCAGTAGACATAAATGTGAGTACATAGCAAATAGAATATTTCACAGGAAGTAAGTATATATATATTCATTCATCATCTCCTTGGTATATTTTTCGTCATCTCCTTTGAAGGATCGATGGACATTTGAAGTAATTTTTCTGAAATCGCGTCATGAGTACGACCTCAATAGCTGAATTCCCTCAAGGGAAATCTGCTAATACAAAATTTCACAGGGAGTAAGTTAACACAATTAATTGTATTAGCCTCCCTACAACTTCCGCTCCCGCTTGAGTGTTAAAATTGCTTTACTTAAATTATTTATTTAAAACATTAAAAAATTCGAGTTTTCTAGTAATTAATGGATGGCATCTATTATAATTATATAGTATCTATAATGTACATATTTTCTGTTAAACCCGCTCCGGGCTCACACACTTCAGAAATAGTCGGTTGTAAGCAGTCGTCAACACATCGGAGGAAATAAGCTACTATATACCAGAATTAAAGAGTTTGATTCCCTACAACTTCTGCTATCACTTCTTGTGTAAATTCACCGTGAATTTGTATAAAAATCACTTAATAAAAATTTAATAATTAAAATGTTCATATGGTTTTCATTTCCATAAAAATAAATAACGTTATTTCCTGAGATTTATGACCTCACTTGTCTGAATTATACATAGAACTACTATATAAGTTTAAAAAACGTAACATTATTACTCCTATATAAAAGAGACATTAATTTGTACTAATACAATTGGTTACTCCTGCTATAGATTTTAGCGTATATCTCATTTATACTTAGTTAAACGACAAAAGTGTGTATAATAAAAGTTATTTTAAATAACAAACTAAAAACCTTCTGTAATGTGCATGAGATAACAGGCTTCCAAGATAACCACCCCCCCCTTTCATCTGTAGAAATGCTAACATAGCTAATTTTCATGGAGGAGTGGATGCTAATTCACATACCAAGTTTTGTTTAATTAGATTGTCTTTTGCACCGAATAAAGTTGTTGATTTCCACTATAGATTTTAGCTTATATCTCATTTATAATTCGGTATACGAAAAAAGTATAAATAACAAAAGTTACTCTAAATAACACAATGAACAACTTTAGTTACTTGCATCTGTTGAAAAACCAATGGGAAACGGAATATTGCAATTTTTCATTTCAGGCATCTTTCATAACTCCTACTCCCATTTGGACCTAAAAATTTTAATATTGCTAATAATCATGGAAGAATTAATGTTAATTCACATACCAAGTTTTGTTAAGTTCGGTTCAATCGTTAGTGCCGAATAAAATTGTTGGCTCCTGCTTTAGTTTTTAGAGTATATCTAGTTTATACTTTGTTATAACATAATAGTGAATATAAGAAAAGATACTTTAAATAAAAAAGTAAACTACTTTTGTCTAAAGTCTAAGTTCAGTTAGTAGTAATATACATACCAAATTTCATAAAATTCGGTTCTACTGTTTATGCGTGAAATGGTAACAAACAAATATACATGAAAGAAACAAAATGCAGTTATGGGGTCTATGGCACGTGAAACGAAAAAGTATTGTGAAATTTCGAGAGAAAAATCAATGTACAGACAGAGGTTACAATTTTATATGTATATAGATGAATGGTGGCTCAGAAATTCTTTGAGAGCGGGGTCATCTCTTGAAATGATTATTACAGGTTTTAATTTAGTTTCTTTATTGCAATTTTGGACATCAGAATTATATTGAAACTATTCAGCTGCAATTTAGGGTTCATTGAATATAAATTATTAATTTCAACTCTATGCTATATTTACTGAAACCCCTTTGAAAACAAAGAAATTGAAAAACATCATTACTTCCTTAAGTGCAAGCTAGTAGGCAATCAGAAATAAATAAGAAATGACACTGAAACACTTTTATGTGTTTTATATTATCCCAATAATGATACCAGCAGACTTTAAAGATTAAAACTTTAATATTAGTAATCCATTACAAATTTTTACAAATTCAAGCTAAAAGCTATCAATAATATCTGTATTTTAATTTAGCAGCATATTAGGAATGATAAAAAATAAATAAATAAAATAAAACAGATTACAGATAAAAATGTTTGTATAGTAGCCAGCCAATGTGTAGATTTCACAATAATGACTGATGATTGCAATAAGTAATGTAGGAGGGTAGTGTAATAAAGTTGTGGCTTTACTTATCATGATTCCAAATTATGCAATTTTCCTATTCAATGGTATTCAATTTTTTGAGACAGTATTCAAAATGTAATAAAAATAATAGTATTCATCTTGATTAAAGAATTTTGTCAGTTAGTTAAGAAAATGAATTATTTTTGGCTCTTTTCAGTTGAAAATCTAAATAAAAATGAAACTGATGGGGTTATTTCTATATTTAATATCCAACCAATCAGTCTGAAGAAATGATTAATCAAGCTTCTGCTGTACATAATAAATTTGAAAAACTTTTGAGTGGACGTGCTGAACTTGTGCAATAGTAATTCAAATGATGAACACAACTCATCATTCAATATAATTGTGAGTTTATTTTTATCTTATTTAACAACTTTGTTTTAACTCCAATGATCTAAGATGTCATTTTCATAAATGCTTTACATTTCAAAATGCCTTTTATTTTCCTGTTTGGTCAATGGGCCTAATAAAGCTTTTCTTTTAGTCCAGATCCTAATGTATTCAGCACATTTACCTTTTAACATGTTATTAAATTTTTGTAAGAAAATATGTCTTTTATTTTTGACCTCTTTTGTGCAATTTAGCATTCTGGAATTTGGTAATAACTTAAGTATGGTATCCGAGTTGTAAATGGAAATTCACCAATGTAATCTATTATCTATAAATTATTTTAAGATGTGTTAACAATTAAATGTAAACTTTTTTTTAATTGTAAAAACGAATAAGGGTTACTTCAATATTGTACATCCAAGAGGTTGACTTTGAGGCTTTTTTGGCTATATCAAATCTTATCTCTATGTAGAAAAGGCAGATACGAGGGTGTAACTAAAGTTTTATATATATATATATATATATATATATATATATATATATATATACATATATATATATATATATATATATATATATATGAAGTTACTGTAAAAAGCGATACAAAAATAGTTTTTCTTAATAAAATTCATGAGTTGGATTTAGAATTTCTCTCTTTTAAACCATCTGGTAGTTTTATTATTTCTTTAATTGTGCATGCACCTTAACTACATAATTTAAAACAATGATTGTTATTATTTATGTTTCAGATGGTCAATGTGAACCGAATATAAATCACGTCGCATTAGCTTTCAAAGACATGGGCATTTCAGTTAGCGAATTAGAAGAATATGTAACATATGTAGAAACAAATACAGTTCTAGAAGTACCAAAATATCCTATCCCAAAGGAATCACATTTAAATCATTTGAAGCCTGGAAGTCGAGAAGTAGTTACTCGTCCAGTTCATATCCATGAGCACCTTCCGCCAATGCATCCTCATTTGGAAGGTATGAATCAATGTAGCATTATACAAATTTCCCTCCGGGAGTTGTTATTTTTCATAATGAACAAAAAAGGTCCTATACCAATTTTTCATATCTCTAATATGTACGGAAAAATTTGAATTCTTTTGATTTTCACCCTTCCCTAACCTCCCACCTCTTGGTCACTTTCGATCTAAAGAGGAAGTGAACAACTAGATGTTACAACAACTTCATGAATATTAATTTCAACATTCTAAGTCTTGTCATTTTGTAGTTATGCAAGATACGTACAGATGTCACACCAAAACTACTCAAAATGGATAATTTCATTGAAATCTGAAAACCAAAATTTTCATGATTACAATACTTCCTTTACTTTGTACAAGAATGTAAAACTTAATTAATTAAATCCAGTATTCACTTTAAAAATATTTATTATATTGGATTCTTCGAGTGTATACCAAAATATAATTATTACCAATTAAATTGGGATTTGTTTCAACATTCCCGAAGTACAGAATGGTTGCAGTGTTTTAGATTACATTTCTTGCCACATCAGATCAAAAAAGTATTGCACTTTAGCTTTCATTGATGTGGAACTAGCTTTCAGTAAGGTTTGACATAATTTATAGGTTTATTCTTTAAACTGAAGCCACTCCTTCCCAGCATCTTTTATCTAGTACCTGTGCAGGTGGCCCTGCAGTCCTGTATCCCATCTCAGTCCTATTTCTGTGTTGACATATCTTCAAACCCCTCAACTGAAATAAAAAAATGGTGCCACCACATCATATTTATCCTAAGGCATAGTTTCTGTACTCTAGCCAACTTCTACAATATCGCTCTACCTTCAGCTGATAAATTACACTTCATTAGAATATGTATATAGACTCTGACTTACATGTAATACCTACACAACAATCAAATGACAGAAACTTAACTGATGTTTGTGATAACTACAGCGATTGCTTAGAAGATGTCTTAAATTTGCAGAAAAAAAAAAAGACAATTTAGAGATTACTACAAAAACCAATATGGACATATACAATTGAAGTGGGGCACAGTGAAATCTTTACTCATTAGACCAATTCAGAATTATCTAAAGTCGGTCACACCATATTATTCCTAATACAATATTATTTATATTAATCGTCTTTTTTATTTTCCTAATCTCACCCTTCATAGAGGTCCTAACATACCCTTTATAAATTGTAAAGGAACTAATACATTTCCATAGTAGGCTATCCATTAATCCAGCTCAAGAAATGTTTTGTGGACTACTCTCCCCTTGTGCTCTCAACTTTCTCACCTTCTTTTAGTTTCTACTGCTTGTAGGGGCTGGAATACAGTGATTAGTGAACTACCCCCCCCCCCCTTATCATTTATGAGGCTGGGTTTAACAATTGAGGGGATTAGAAATGTATGCAGCCTATTAAAAAATACGTTTGTATGCAGAATGTAATTATTTCAATAAGCACATGTATAATATTGTCCAAATTGTATTCTCTAGTATTGTGATACCCGAGAGTGCTGTTTATTTATGCTTGTCTTTTACTGGTATAACCAGCTTCCAGTGCTTCTCTGAGAATTAAATGAACATTTTTCATCAAGGCTTGTATGGAGTGAACTTTTATAGGGATAATAAATTTTAATTGATAAATATATTTGTGAGTACAATTATTTAAATTATATTTTTGGTTAAACAAAATTATGAATTTCTAGCTCACATCTGTTATTTGGTTTAATGAATACTGATAGATATTGATGCCCTGAATAATACAAAATTGTTTATAAAACAAACTATATCTTTAGAGTCTGAATAATGTAGTATTTTTTCTTTTCACTATGCACAATATTTTTATATTCACTGTCTCACATTTACGCGGCTTGCCAATGTGTCTGGTAACTTTAGCAAACTTATGGAATTTTGGAGTAATTTAAAATAAATTATTAGCCAAACCCATCAAAATTCACTGTTTGAAACATCATCGACAATATGAATCATAATCCTCGAAAGCATTCATGGCACTTATCAATTAATGGGAGCCACTCATTTAAAGACGATTATTAAGGGATTAACAATAAAAAACGATTATTAAATCATAATAATAAGAAAATCACTTTACTATTTAAAATAACACTTCTAGAATTTACAATAAAGGGCGATTATTAAATCATAATAATAAGAAAATCACTTTATTATTTAAAATAACACTTCTAGAATTTACAATGAAGGGCGATTATTAAATCATAATAATAAGAAAATCACTTTACTATTGAAAATAACACTTCTATAATTTACAATGAAAGGCGATTATTAAATCATAATAATAAGAAAATCACTTTACTATTTAAAATAACACTTCTAGAATTTACAATGAAGGGCGATTATTAAATCATAATAATAAGAAAATCACTTTACTATTGAAAATAACACTTCTATAATTTACAATGAAAGGCGATTATTAAATCATAATAATAAGAAAATCACTTTACTATTTAAAATAACACTTCTAGAATTTACAATGAAGGGCGATTATTAAATCATAATAATAAGAAAATCACTTTATTATTTAAAATAACACTTCTAGAATTTACAATAAAGGACGATTATTAAATCATAATAATAAGAAAATCACTTTACTATTTAAAATAACACTTCTAGAATTTACAATGAAGGGCGATTATTAAATCATAATTATAAGAAAATCACTTTATTATTTAAAATAACTTCTAGAATTTATAAATGACAAAATGCTATTATAAATTAGTGATAGGCCAGAAGTGGATGATAGGACGGAGTAGCCACATAAAGTGATCATTGGTGGCCATTGTCTGGCACATCAACTGGAAGGTAGCTGTCCAAATGGTGCCCAGTAGTACACCTTTGCGTTTTGCTACACTGTTCAGAACACCCTACATCCTTTCAACGCTTTGTGTATGGACCCCAGCTTCAGGATCAATCAAATTATATTTATGATTTACTTGCAGATTTGAAAATACAGTTGTTCAGTATTGTAACTTTTCCAGGAATCTGACATTACCGTAAAACCAGGCTCAAGGAATTTAGTAATCTGTTCAAATAGTGTTTTATAGATTACTGGCTTTTGGTAAAGGTCAAAACTTATATGGGATAATATATTTATGAGAAGTATAACTTGGATACAACTTTCAGTTTTCCTAGAAACAATTTTTCCAATCTTGTTTCTCCTGGTGTAGTTGAGTATAATTATAAATTGCCTTTAATTTTAAATTCTAGAATTGCTATTTTAAATAATAAAGTGATTTTCTTTTTATTATGATTTAATAATTGTCATTAAATGAGTGGCCTCCTGTTAAAAGTTTCATCATTATTAAGTACCACCGCTGAGGTACCCATCTTCAGGAAATATTTAACACGTTCAGGACGGACATCAAAAATGTGGTCTATCCACAAGTACGGTACGGGGTCAATTGACCCTGTGGTGCAACTATCCACAAGGACGGCACGGGGTCAATCGACCCCGTACTTATGCCCCCTTTTAATGCGCTACTACAACTCGAAAAATGAACTAAATTGCTATATTCAAACATTTTTTTACTTTTTGGACATCAAAAAATATATGGCAGTCGCAGGCCGTGTTTTCATCGATTTTTTGTTACGTGACTTAGAAATGAATATTTACCTTACATTTTTCACCTTGTCGGGAACTTTATTTCTCCTTTGTGTGATAATTTTGGTTATCAACAAAGGATTTTAATTTTTTTTATACTTTAAAATGGGTGAATATGATTTAACTTTAAATTACGACACATTACAATCAAAATTTATTAGTTTATAAAGATAAAATTACAAAACGAGAAAAACAAACTAGGAACTAGGAGTTTAGTTTAAACAAATAATTGGAAAATAAACATAATAAAGAAAAAATATGAATAAACAAATAATTATTTTTTAATTAACAATTCTTCATTATCACAATGGTTAGGACATAGATTTATGGCAGTTGTTGAAGCCTTGTAGACAAAGTGACTTCATGTTGCACTCTTCACAATACGTTCTAACTTTTTTGTCTGCTTCTTTAGAGGACAATGTTTTTCTTAATTTTTCGAAACACACGGAACACTTTTTTAATAAAGCTAAATCCACTAATTGTCGGCAACGTGATTTGCTCATTATACAGATTAATGTTTCGAAACGACAGCAAAAAGTAAACTGAAAGGGGAGGGACGCGTTCTGTCATTTACATAAGCCTTTATAAATAACAGAACAAGCGGTTCACAGGAAAAGCACGGGAAATAACACGGGGATATATACTAAGCCCGTGCCGGACTAGAGCCCAAATACCTACAGGCCGGCACGGGGTCATAAAGCCCGTGCATTTTTTCAATGATATACGACGTATTTTTTGGATTTGAAATGCATAAACGTACTACACTCCTCGTCAAAAAAAACGGAACACCCTAAAATTTATTAATTTCACTGGGTTTTTACTGAAGCAGAGAATCATACCTTATTGTGTCTTATAATACAAGTACATAGGAGTAATAAAAAGTGTATTTCAGAAAAAAAAAATTTAATTCCTTTAATTACAAAAAAAAATAAAAATTTATCCTAAAAATGAAAAAACAAAATTTTAACTTTTTAAAAAATTAAATTGACTATTCTTACACTAATAACCAGTGTTGCCACCTCTTGCTCGAATGACAGCCTCCATAGGTGTGGGCATGCTCCTGATCAAGTCCTGGACGACCTCCTGAGGTAATCTTCCCGACCGTTCCAAAACGGCAGCCTCAAGCTCCCTGAGGTTGAGGGTGCTGGTTCCCTGGCTCCAACACTTCTTTTTAGTCTGTCCCATAAATGTTCTATGCAATTTAGGTCAGGGCTCCTCGCTGGCCACGGCAATGTGTCGATACTGATTTCAGATAGGTAGTCCCTAACAATACGGGCAACATGTGACCTTGCATTATCATGGATAAGAAATGCATTTTCACCAATAAATGGCATGCATGGCATGACATGGTCCTCCAAAATGTCTGCCACGTATCTTTGTGCAGTCAAAGGGCCCCCACGAATCGAAACTAACTCCGTGCGAGCTTCCCATGAGATGCCACTCCAGAACATCACGGAGCCTCCACCATAAGGCTTCCTTCCGACTATACAACATTTGCTGTATCGCTCACCTGGCTTCCTCCACATTCTTCTGTGTCCGTCAGGAGAGTTTAGCGCCACTCTGGTCTCATCGGTGAACAGGACTCGTGTCCAGTCATCGACAGTCCAATCTCGGTGCCCCTGGCCAAACCTAAGGCGGGCTCTTCGGTGCTCTCTGGAGACAAGTGGTCCAACCATGGGCCTTCGTCACCTCAGTCCACTATTCCTCACTCGTCTCGTAACTATTGATACCAAAACATGTAAGTTTCGGACACCAGCGACCAAGTTTCTTAAGTCGTTTGCTGTTTTTAGCTGATTTCTGAGAGTCTGGAGCCGGATCAAACGGTTGTCTTCCGCTGATGTAACCCGTGGTCGGCCCGATCCAGGTCTTCTTGCGTATCCTCCTGTCTCTCTGAATCGTTTCAAGACCCGTGCGACAGTTGACAAGTGGACCCCAAGTCGATTAGCAATGTAACGTGTGCTACGGTCTTCTTGGTGCATCGTCACTGCCCTAATTGTGTCATCTCTATCTAACCGTGCCATAATTACTTATGAATTCTAAAATAATGCGTACTTGATGAAATTAATATGAATACTGAGCCCTAGTAATTTTTTTTTGTATCCCTAAGTCGATAAGAATGACTATGGAATTTGTGCTGTTTCTAAACAATAGGATTAAAGATAAGAAGAAGTGCTGGAATTCAAATGAAATTGTTGTTTTTTTCCTCCAATGTATTTGTCTGATTAGAAACATCAACATAATATTTTTTATTTCAATTAAAAACTTGTGTAATCAATAAATTTTAGGGTGTTGCGCTTGTTTTGACGAGGAGTATATTTTTAATTATATTTACTAGTACAAAGCAAAAACCGTCAAAGTATTTTTTGAACATTTATCTTCAAAACCGACCCGTCCTGGGAGACATTTACGTACGGGGTCAATTGACCCCGTGCCGTCCTTAACGTGTTAAAGGACAATGGAGAATCGATATTCTCTGTTTGTGAGTCTGGTAGAATAAAGATTAAACAGTTTCTAACCAATCCTGTTTTTTTTTTTTTTAGAACATCATAGGCCATATAAATCATAACCATTGATAGTATTGTATATCATGAATCGTGTAATAAATAACAGAAATTACTGGGTATACCTCTGCAGTACATTCACACCCCTTCAGCATATATATATTTAAATTATTTGTTTATGAAAAATAATAAACTTTTCTAAGGTAACCCCCTTTTAATAAGGATAACACATTTAATGTCAGGCAAATATTAGTCAATGTGAATTTTGGAGGGGGGGATGAAGAGATAATAATTAAGTTTGTGTAGTCGTGGAAAAATACGGCCGGTACAAACCTTACAATGGGAGGGCTATAGTTCCTCTCCACTTCAAATCCTCCCTGTATTAAAATAGAAGAATTTCATACATACATATGAATATACACTCACAATAGTAAAGTATTTGTGACACAGGAGGAGTGATAATAAATAAATAGTTTAGTATGGTGGGAGAGTACCAGTTATTGAGAAGAGCTAGAGATTGCACATAAGGATGTTTCCTTCCTCTTACAGGTTAGGCAACTGTAACTACATTTAAGTTCTCAATTCTCTTTACATTATCATCACAAATTCAAAAGTATATCGAATGAAGGATTTAATTGAGTGATGATAAATTAAAATGAGGAAGACTGAAAAGGAAGGAAGCTATGTAATGCTGAGGGTAGCAGGTTCAAAGCATACTATCCTCAATTAAAGTAATTAATAATGGATGTTTTCAGATCAAGACTATTTGATAAATAAGTCTCCTCTCACAGTTGAAGTGTCACCTACAGACAGCCTTTCTCCTTTATCTAGTCCTAAGAATGTTTTCAAGAAACCTGGCGATCCAATATCAAATGAAATAAGACGCGGGAGGTAAGTCTTAAATTTTTCCACATTTCTTGCATCAATTTTCAAATTATACCATACATTTCTTAGACAGCTAATATCGGGATTAAATAGCAATAATAATTTATATTATTTAGTGGTAATATTGTTATTGAATAATTTAATTTTATTATTTTTACAGAAGCATTGTTAACAATTTTGATTATAAAATAGTTTTACCCGAGTTTAGTCCTGCAGTCAATAACGTGTCAAAATTTATCCAGCTGTCTCATTCTTTTGAACTAGAGGTTTCTGTTGTCTTTGGATTCATTGGTAATGGAATATTGATGAGTTGAAGAAAAATCATATTTATTAAGAAGAAATGTCTTCAATATAAAGTAGATTTGTTAATCGAGTTTTAAAAGAAAGCAATTTATCACATGCCATTTGAATGGATTTAGTCGATGAGATATTATATAATTTTAATTTTTTTTTAAATAATCTAAAACAGCTTAATTTTGGCAAAGAGGTAAGTATACTAAGGATAAGGCTTAACTGAGGTAACGAGTTTCACTTTTCATTCATAAGACAGCTAGCAATTCATTGCTTTACTTTATACTTGTAGTAAATATCATTTGAAAGAGCTATAACCTCCTTTATTCAATGAAATCTTTACTTATCTGATACATAATGAGTAATGTAATTATAAAACTACTAATTTTTGTTAATAGAAAACTAATAGCCAAAATTATTAAACATAATTGTATACCATAGTAACATTTATTTTTGAGTAAATACCTCTGTTTCTGACAACCTTCAAAATTTAAGCAGTTAAAAAGTTTTATTATTTTGGTACTTATATGTCTACGTTTTTATTTTATAATATTTAGGAATCCCAATTAATTTATCACTGATATATGGCTGTCATAACCTGATTCGGTCGAATACCTTTATGGAATATTAGTGTAAATATAATAAAAATGTCATAGAATATCTACGTGCTTTATTTTGAAAGCTTTTATATTTTGTTGTTACTTTCATTTTCAAACATGAAGCATATTGCATAAGATACTCTATGTTCACAACCCTTCCTTTAGCATACAATAGCCAAAGGGAATTTTTATTTCCTACCTTCAAATCATTTATTTTATAGATAAAGTAGCTCTCAGATATCGAATATAAAATCTTACATTTATTTTCGTTTTAGGCTAATGATTGAAGATGAAGTAAGACCACTTCGTGAAATCAGTAGTGTCATGATGACCACATCTGGCTTTTTATCTCCAGCACGAGAAGGAAAGTTACCCGAAGCACGAACGCAACCTATCGAATTTAGTAGAAACTCATTATCCCCTGAAGGCCCAAGTTCTCTAGATGACTCTATTGATAAATTAGAGAAAAAAAAGAAAATTAAACCAATCGAAGTGCCTAAAAAGATAGATAAAGAAAATAAAGTAAAGGAAGAGCCTTGTGAACAAAAGGAATCAGAAGAAGAATCTAAAGGTAAGAAGCTTGTTAATAATAAAGAGACATCTAAATTAAAAGCCTTAAAAACAGGTGCATTGAAAGTACCACAAAAACCTCCTTCACCGTCACCATCACCACTGTCTCTAAAGAAGATCAAATCTCAGTCGTCTCCTACTGCTAATTCAATAAATTCAAGTATTAAGCAGAACAAGGTTAAGAGTCCTAAGAATGACAAACGGCCAATTTCACCTTTAATTAAAGATGTAGTACCTGTGACTGTAAAAGAAACTAGTCTTGAAGATGTAAAATTGCCATCTGAACCAGATAAACACAAACTAAATATATTCAAAAAGATATCTAAGGTTAAGGAGGAACATGATGATTTCAAAATTCTTACTATGGACAATCGTGATATTATGCATCCTCATTTTCTATTTGATCCTCAACAAAAGAAGGTTTTCAATGATGTTATAATAAAGGAAGAGGAGATGGAAACACATATAGATGTAGAAAACACTAGCCCTCCAATTAAATATGAATATCCTGAGATTCCAGTAATAGAAAAAGCTCCTGATATCCCCAAGATACCTGAACCTAAGAAGAGAAAGAAAGACAAGCTGAAAGAAAAGAAAGAAATCGAATTTGAAAAGGATCCATATCATAATAGTCCCAAAACTAAATATAATTTTGAAGACAATGTCTTGAAGACTAAATTGCCTTCAGGATCAGAAGTAGTGACAGAAGAAAATAATTCTACCCCTAACTTTCCATTTTTTCCAAATTCTGTACCTCTGGCACCGAGTTTAATTCCAACTTGGAATCACCCTCTTATCCCTCACAATGTGTACATCCCACCAGTCCCTCCTGTTAATCTTCCAAATTCTACAGCTAATGTAGCTTCAGTTTCAATGAAAAACCAAGATGTGTCTCCGGCAGCTGGCCAACAAACAACTATCTCCTCATCTTCCTCTAGTAGTGCTAATCCTGCCTTATCTGCTACACCAGCATTAACAACATTTCCAAACAAGGAAAACAATTTAATTTTTGTAAAGGTACGAACAATTTATGTAATTCAGGATTAATATGTTCAAGTATTAAAGTATTTATTCTTAGCTTCATTAAATAAGCATCTTCAGCAGATGTTTCTATTATTTAGAGACTTTTAAAATGTGAAAATCACTTAGACATTTTTCTCATGATAGTTTATTCATCATTTATTCATTCTGAAACTACCTATCTCTTCACTACAATTTCTCTTACTGGATATTATGAATTTTCTTTCAGATTTTAAGTAACAATGATAATCATAAAGTTATTAATTATGTTACAGAAGAAAGAACGCAAGAGGGATAAGAAATTAAAGGAGAAAATAAAGAGAAAGAAAGATAAGAAGGATAAAAATAAAATAAAAGACAAAAGTGAAAGGAAAAAATTGAAACTTGAAAAGAAAGAAAGAGCGAAATTAAAACTGAAGAAGGAGAAAAAAGACAAGAAGAAAGAGAAGGAAGTTAGTAAATACAATATTCTCTACATGAAGTGATTCATACATATACCACTGAATTATATAAATGTTCTAATAATACCTGACTAGCAATTTTGTTTTAAACTCATTAATTATTGTAAAGGATCTCCTAAGCTAATGTTGTTATATTTCTCTCTGAGAACAATTACTGGTATTGAATTGTATTAATTAATGTAGCGTAGTATTTTTGTTCTTGAGAAAAAATCTCTTGTAACAAATTAGGTTTGGGCTGTTTTTCTTTTAATATGTGTCTTAAAAATTATAATAGAGCATTTATTATCTAAATAATCGTCTCCAGGAGGTCCTTGATAAGTTATGTTTGGCATCTACTTATCAGCCTAAGCAGGATTAAGTTTTTCTAGCAGGATTAAGGGTGAGATTTTTTATTATGTTGAATTTCTGAAAAATATTAACAAAGTTTAGTCTTTGTTCACATTTAATTCATTTATTTTATTTGTTTTACTGGCATTATGGTTTGCGTTTTAATCAACTCTCATTTCTATTGTTTTTTTAATTATTACAATTTTATTTATCTAATGTTCTATTCTTCCATTTTAATTTTAATTTCATTTAAATTGATAACAAAGTGAAAATGAACCAACTTGAAAAATTGTTAAAGGTCTAGGTGAAAAATTATTAGGGGTTTAGGTTAAGGGGTTAATCTACCTTTTGGTGGGAAAAGTTGAAAAATTTGGAAGTTGAAGGATATTAAATAATATATGGGGACGGGGGGGGGGGGGGTAGAGGTAAAATCTTCTTTAGAAAGTTATTTCTCCAAATCTTTTTCTTAATATTTCATTGTAAGTAATATTTATGATCACTTTCTAAATAGATACAAACTAGGATTTTTTCAGGTAGATGAATGAATTGTAGTAAATGAATTTTCTGATAATTGATGCTGTGGTGTTTTTTTAATCTTATAAAATATCTGTTATATTTATTATTTTTACTCAAACTGGAACACAATACACTACCATGCCCTTTTTCAAAAGTATAGGAATTTTGTTTTAATGGAGTAGAAAAAGATTTAAGATAAATTCTTTTGAAGATTTTTTGTGATCTTAGTCCTATTTTTTTACTTTCGGTTACGGGTTAAAGATGAAAACTTCTTTAATTTATATTTATGCTTAACAAGATATTCAAGTTTTGGATAACTTGACACTTTTGGGGTATAGGGACAATGAATAAACTTATCAACAGACACATTCCAATACCCATCACTTTTTTTTTTTTTTTCGCTCTCTATTTTTATTTTAAGGTGTTTTATTTTATTTTTAGGGCCTTGTGAATAGAATCGAACCTGGTCACATCGCTGAAGATGTACTTAATACTTTACAGTCATGGACATCTGATAGTATACATAATAAAAAAAATAAGGTAATCTATTTGTTAATATTTTTTTTAATGTACTTAATATATTGTGGCAAAAACTCGTACGTGAAAAATTATACTGAGTTGAACACTATTTAAGAAGAGTAAAGTAGATGAAAGGAGGCGACCGATGGAGGGACAGTTGGAGACGGAAGTGTCACATTTCGACTATGCCCGTCTCGATCTACACAGTTCTTAGCCATTCCTGCTGCCAGTCTATAAAGGCATCCCAGCTCGGCTCATTGCTCAGTTTGTTCTTAATTCTCTTCAAGAGAATAACAATGCGTTCAGTACAGCTTTAGTGACACAGTGCTTTTAGTTTCGGTACAGTGTTTTATGTAAAGAACAGTGTAGTGCTGTCTTTATGTAAATAACAGTGCAGTGTCGTGTTCTTTTTGAAGATCAGTGCAGTGCCATGTTTTTGTGAACTTTAGTGATCGTGAGTTATTGTACTGTGCAATAAGAAGTGAAGTTATCAGTGTATTATGTGAGTAATAGTTAAGAATTATTTGCCAAGTGTGTAGTGCATTGTTACATAAATAAATTGTGCAGTGATAAAGCTTGTGTGATTAATTTTAGAATTCAAAAGAACTCTAATAAACAACGTTTATGATTTTTGTAATAAACGTAACAATATTTATTATGATATTTTTAAGCTTCTTCACTAAATTAACTTTGAACACCCACTTATACTCCAGTAGTTTTAGAAAGATTTTCTTTACAAAGTTTTGGGCCAAGTAGTTCTCAGTCTCATAGAAAACAATGAAATTTGTCACAAGACTACCCCAAAGAGAATTCATACTTTGTTAGGTCCATTTCCTTATTTGATTATGTGAAATTTTATTTATTGTGTTTCATGTTGGGAATCATTTTTGGTTTAGGTTGCATCCTGTTTAGTATATTTATGAGAATTTATAATTTTGTATATTACTTGTCAAAGTGTTGCCCTACACATCTTAGTAAACTCCTGTATTTAGCACATTCAAATCTTATAGAAAGCTACTTACCTATTTAGTATTTTTTTGTTTAAGGACTGAAGGAAAACAACCGTTTAGTTACATTATATGAAATATCAATGAGAAAAACCCAAAAGGAAGATGATCTCTTAAAAATTAAATTTTTGAGCTTCATTAATTTTGAACAGCAATATCTGTTGGAGGACTAGATAAATATTGAAAATTGCACATGTCATTTGTAATGTCAGATTTCAGTATTAACCTACTGAGTGCCGATCGCAAAACATTTGTGTCAGCCTATGTTTCTCTGGATGACCAGTAATCCAACTATTGTGTCAATTCCTGCCCAGAAATTTCCTTAGCTACTTAGTAGAATCGTATATAAGCCTGGCACTGAATGGGTTAATTCTAATTTGAGACTCGACTGTGGATCTGAAAAATTAAGCTGTGTTTTATCGATTTGTAAATTATTGCCCCTGTTCAATAAACCAATGTATTTGGAGAGTTATTACATTAATATAATTACATTATTATTATTTCACCATTAACATACAACTGTCTTTCAATATTATATTTCTTTGCTTCCACAAAGTAATCGATTTTTCATGAGAGAAATTTATATCTTTGTTAATTATTAAGTAAGCATATAAATGTAAACCAATTCGTTAAAGTGGGCAATAAATGTTATAATGAAAGACAGCTACAAATAATTCAATTAAAACACAACACGCACATGCAGACGTTATTCATTATTGTTTGGTTCTGAACAGAGGTACTGCAGTTTAAAATTTGAAATTGAAAGTCAATTAGGTGATTTTAAATAGGGTTTCTTTCTTAATAGAGTTGCTGCATTCTATTGATAATTCTCAAAAATAACTAATCAGTCAAAAGCATGGAAATCATTGTGACTGGGAAACTTACTTCCTTGCTAAATTGCCCTGTGAATTGAATGAATATGATAAGTTTAGTTGCAAAGAATACTGGAACAAAAATGTAACTCAGGTGAACCTAGGGCTTGGTTTTATGTACCGTATGTATTAGAGCACAATGTATTTTATTTCAGAAGTGTAGGGAAATGTAGTATTCATAATTACAGAGAAATGTGAAAAATGATAAATGGCCTAAAACAATACTGATGAGGAATCGAGTAAAATAATGAATGCCAATTAATTGTTTGAACTACCAAAGAATGATTTTTTCCTGAAATCATCAAAAGAGCAGTGCTGAACCATTTGAGAAGTGTTGGTCCCAGATTTATGGCTTCTTTCTTATCAGTGAATCAAGCCTTTTTTTTGTTTTGGATATTATTTTTGGCGTTAAGGAACTAAAGTAATTCAATTTCATTATAATACCAAGACCTTGGTTCCATCATAAAAGTTAAGAACAATGTTTTCATTGACACTTGATCATTTTTATAGTAATTGAGTTATTATGATGAACAGACAGCATGGCAATATTTTCTAGAGTTACGGAGTTATGCAGATATTCCAGACTGAGAATGAAGCTGAAATTTATTATTTTAAGTATTAACAGGTATGAACACATTACATGGATAGCCACTGCTTTCCAGGATTTGAGCCACCTTAAGTAGATTCTTGTTCTGAATCCACATTTACTCAATAATCCTTGGACGCATTTTATATTTCTTCTGGCCTCCTAGATTGCCTTCAATGAAATGTAGGGGCCAACTGTTAAAAGGACTTAAAAGTTTAACAAAGCTTCCTTTGATAAAGCAACAGTGGATTCATTGATCTCCATGAAATATTATATTGAATTATATAGCTACATACTTGCTTTCTTTCTTCTCCATCTTACCATCACAGTTTGCCATTAACAGCACTGACAATTCAAATTTACCTTTTTTTTTTTATCCTCCAATTTGTGTTACTTTTCAGAACCTTAAAATTATGGTTACTAAATTTACTTACTGAGCCTCAATTATCAGGCATATTTTGGAAGTTTATTATCTGATCCCCAAAGGTCAGCTGTCATGCTAAAACAGTTCTTTAAAATGAATTGTAATATTCTATTTTTTTTTCCTTAAAAAATATATTTTATATATTTTCGTTGCAGACAGAGGAGAAGGATGAACCAGCTAATCTTGTCCCTAAAATAACATTTAAATTGGGGCCCGCATCTCCAAAAGAAACATTGGAGCCGAGCCATAGGAAAATGTGAGTTTTCTTATTATAGTTAATAAATTTAAGGATAGTATTTTCAAAACAGTTAAATTAATAGTTTACAAAAATGAAACATATAGTATGTTTAACATGTTTAAGGTTAGGTCTTGCACACTTAATTGGTGATGCTTAACAAATTGGTGGTCCCAACTCATATTCAGCAAAATAACCCCCTCCCCCCCCCAAAAAAAAAAACAAACTTCTTTTTAAAATAATAAATATAATTTATAGTTTCTTATATGATGAGTCAACATCAGCATTGAATTACTGAAGAATGGTTTAAATAGAACAACAGAGGTGTTAGGGAACTAATTTAAATTCTCTTTGAATAAACTCTTTGTTTAGAAAATCCACTAAGTGGGAATAGGATATATGGGTTAGCATATTATCTTTACTAAGGGAGGGGGGCAGTCAACCTTATTAAGCCATTCATCAATTGATGCGGTTGATTTTGGTTGATCATCACTCAAATTTAAAAATGAGTGAACTCTTTTTGATATCCATCTTCTTGAGCTACTCTCTTATTTCAGAAAAGGTCACTAGTAAGTTACGTTTCTATTGTATGCGCCTCTATATTGATAAAGCCTCATTGAATTTTAAAAATGTTCAAATATTGTCTTAGAAAAACGTTGTTTATTTAATTGCCGAAGCATCCAAAATACTGAAAAATCTTGTTTATTTAATTTCCGAAGCATCCAAAGTACTATTTTTTTTTTTAATATATATATATTAGGTATAATTTTTGTTTGAAAAATTGTATTTGTACTCTGACCTTTTTTACTTTTTCACTGCTTACCTTGGAAGAAAAAGGTAAGAATGGACATATTTAATTGATATTTAATTGATACTTTTTTAAAAGTCATTTAATCATGCTCAAATTAAGTACTGTTCCAAATTGAGATCTCAATATTACAAGTTATGATTACATTAAGCATATGGATATGTATGGATGATCAATCCTAAATGTTTTGAGGCAATGCCGATTATTATGAAATATCCTGTAACATTCAGGTGCATTATAAATTCTTAAAAATCTATGGGGAGATGTGTGGGAAATGCAAAGAGGGTACTCACTAAAGAAAGGAGAAACAAAGAAATGAGGAAATATTAGAGAAAACAATATCAAGCAAAGAGCTAAGTGAAATAAATAGAAACTCTTAACTCAATACTTGTAGTATCAAGGAACAAGGCCAGTAAGAACAGCTGGTAGGTAAGAATATTGTAGAAGATGGTAACCAGCTAATATCTACATCAGTATAATCAGCAGTCATAGATATTAGTTTCTTATTCCATAAGCCTGAACTATAGAAATAGAAAAATGGAGGGAAGGTCTGATGCTCAGCTGCTAAAAAGTATACAAAGAAAACAACCTCTATAGAGGATGGCTGCGGCAAAACAGGGAGTAGTGTCGGGTACTTGAAAGACAGTAGGGACAACATTAGAAATTAAATGTACATTGTCATGATTGTACTCCTATTTCTTGAGTTAATGAAGGAAACAAAAGTAATTTGAGCTGCCCACCACAGCTCAAATTTAATTTCATTTAAAACTTTTCAAAACATTATTATTTGTTCCATATTTTGTCATGCATTATGTAGTGTCTAAAATAATGAATAATTGGAAATACTCATATTCTTGTAAGCCTTTGGTTATGTAACATTCTGTTGGCAAGCAATAGATAGTCTGTTAAAATGGTAAATCCTATTACTTCCTTTTACGAAGTAAAAGAAGTATTGTAATCTCTAGAATTTTTTGTTTACGGATTTCAATGGAATTATCTGTTTTGATCTTCCCTGAACCCATTTAGACTAGTTTCGGAGTGACGTCTGCATGTATTAGTACATTCGTATCTCTCATAACTCTCTAACTCTTGAGAGTGTTGAAATTTTAGTTTACCAATTTTTGTTGAGGTCTAGGCCTAGGCTCTTGGTTTAGATCTATTTGTGCACCTCCCCTTTATATTGAACTCGACTAAGGGAGAGAGCTAGGAAGGGGGTCGAGTATAAAGTAGAGTGAAAATTAAAAATTTCAAATTTCTCTGTGCGTGTTGTATTAGAGATATATTAATTTTACATAGGCATTTTTTTGTTTTATGTTAAAAAAATCGATAAATTATGTTCTATAACATTTTTTGATCTGATGTACTCGACGGAGATATCTTATATCACTATTTCATTTAATCAGAGTACAAACAAGTCCCCACATCAGATATTTTTAATTGCAATTATTTAATTCCAATTGAATCAAGTTCGGATGAATAAATCCAATATTTTGAGAGAACTCGAAATGAATTTTACTTAAACCCACACATACTTGACATGGAAAAGGTGCAATTAGAAAAATTTCACCTTAAAAAACTTACCAATTATGCAATCGGCCCAACTAATTTTGTTGCAATATGCTCAGCATATTTTTTAATACTATTCTGTATACACATTTCTTCATTGTATTAATCTGAACATTATTTTTAGTGTTATCAAGCCAGTAATTAAAAAGGAAGAAGACAATTATGACATCAATGTTTCTGTTAATCATGATACAATAAAGCCGCTATCCAATCCACCTAAGATCAAAACTCACAAAGGAGGGAGTAAGTAATAAACATTAATTCCCTTGTTTTAGTACTTAATTCTTTAAATTAATATACTATTTTCCATGCAAGTCTTAGAAAACTTCTATGTTGGTTAACATTTTTTATTGAGTACATATAACTGTCGCACTCATTGATTGCTGTAGCCAAGACATTTTCTTCTATTGAATTTCAGTTGGTAGTCATGTAAAATTGTTCACTGTTGAGAATTCACAACTTTTTCTAGACACTGTTAATCTTGGCCATGCCTTTTTCTACATTCTTACTCCATACTACGTATTAGAATTGTAACTAGTAAGGAAGAAATGTTTGAACATGAGGAAGTACTCAATAAATGAAGTTATTAAACATTAATTGATTCTTACAAGACTTATTTAAAATAGCCAGATTAAGCTTTCAAGTTTAGCTCATTTGGTTAATAGAATAATATGCACTGACTAGTCGCTTAGCTGCCCCAAATGCCGAATCGCAATTTGAGCACTCATCAAGACAAGCCTCTCTCATTTGGAATGTGCCCTGCGTGCTAGCTAAGCAACAACCATTTCCATCTCGTACCTATTTAGTACAACCCCAGTTCGTTCTCTTCTTTGCTGGAACATATCTTTGTTATTTCCCTAAGCAGTTAACACCATCAGTCTAGAGACATTGGAGTAATTAAGTTAATCCCTGATCCCATAACTTACAATTGGCTTTCCATCTCATGAACAATGCAGCCCATTTACCATGCAGCTCTAGATTTATGTATCGTGAGTGTTTTCTCTTTTCTATATTTAGCCTTACATCAGCACCCCTTGGTTCAGGCAATATTGCAGTAAAAATTAAAAAAACTGAGATGCTCCATTATTAATTTTATTCTTATTTCACACAATAATTTTCTTCGCCACTATGTTGGAGTATTCCAGTGATATAATGACATCAATTGTTTTTCTTTCATTGTTATGCATTTCTCTAGTCTTCATAAGCTTTTGGCCTGATTCTTTGACCATCAGAATTATTAGAAAATAGGAAGATAATGTTGATAAGATATCACTCGGGGATAAATATCAGGGTCTATAACATGGGATATGGGTATAGGGATAGTATCTGGCAATAGGATGTAGTACGAATTTATTTAAAGAAATACTAGTCCAAATAACAAATTTTAAAAAAGGACTAAGCAGATACAAAAATTATCTAGTTAGAAAATAACTTAAAATTAATGGGAAAATCTGAAAAGAAATTTTATTTCAATATTTTTTTTAAATTTTATTTTCAAAAATCACTTAAAGTTAAGACCTATTAGTAATTTTTAAATGAGTTTTGAAATCTTCAGCCCTTTCAATAATTACTGTATACTCATTTTTAGAAGATAAGTTCCCTGTACACTTTGGGATTGGGGAATTATAGGAACTTCCTTCAATTTGATATAGCAATTATCATTCCAAACCTCAGGGATGACAGTTCACTCATAAATGAGCTCACATTCCCCTCTGGTGATGGGGGGGGGGAGTGTCTGGGTTATGGGTATAGGGGTAGTATTTGGGTGTTGTTATAGTAGTTATTTATTGAAAGATCAGGGTGATTTAAATATATTAAATTCTTTAGAGCCACAATAGCATAAGGTCACAAATACTGACTGTAATCCAATTTACTCGATGATTTATAACTTATTTTATATTTAATGATAACATTTATTAATATGGTGACTAAAGCATACTGATTGGTATACTCATTTCTATAGTGTATCTGATGTATTTATAAAAGTGGTTTCATGTATAATGTTATTAACCATTTAAATCATAATAAATATTGGTCTAATACACTAAGGAAAGGTAATATGTTTAGTGTCTCAATAATTAACCCTCCGACGGGCGCGTGATCTCTCAGATACACGGTTTCTAGAAAAATATTTGCCACTCCTCCTAGCAGAGAGTGGTGTTGTTGTGCTTCGAGTTATGTGGTTTTTAGGACCCCCCCCCTCAAGGTCAGTAGTGTCACTGTGTTTGATGGAGTCGTGTGTTTCACCTGTCATTCAGTTTAATCTCCTAGATACCACGCGCCCGATCTCGTAAGTTTTTTTGAAATCTGTATTTCATAAATATATACATCAATTAACTTTCTCTTTATTAAATGGAACCATATAAACCAATTTTTTCTATTATTTTGCTCATACATGAGCTTTCAGAAGAACTTATTCAAGAAAATATTGTATGACGCAGTGACAACAGTAGACGTTTACCAACCGAACTAGGGACGAAACTTGACGAGTACAGAGACTCATTGGACCATACATTGAACTCAAGTACAGAACAGCATAAAAAAGTCCCTCCACTACAACGAACTAAAGCAAATGATGTGAACCAAGCAAAACTGAAAAGAAATGTAGGTTTACTCATTATTCTTGTGAGATTTGCAAAAGCAAAATTTGTTTACAACATAGTTCCACGCCTTGTCCTAATTGTAATGCAGCTCTGCAAAAGAGATAATAATTAAACTGGTATTTTTAAAAGGATTGGTACATTAAAATTTAGATGATTTTTAATAAGTCTTATCTAAAAGTGATTTCGTGCTACTTATTTTTGAATGAAGTTATATTTAGATATTTTGTTTATATTGTTCACAAACTGAAATAATTATGAATAATTAAGACATGTGCATTTAAACTATTTCTTTTGGTATTTGTATGTTTTAATTATATTTTAAAAATTACCGTCCACGGTTTTAGTAACAATGAATCTATAACCAACTTGGTTATATTATCTACCATGATTTTTTTTATTATAGTACGCGTCAATTTTGAAAATTATTTACTTCTTTCAAACAAATACTTCCTCAGATATGATTTCTAATTACACACTGAACATTTTAGTGCAAAATATATATTAAAAAACTGTATTTCCGTAAAAACGGTTGAGGTTGTATCTCTGAGATACACGCGCCCGAAGGCGGAATATTCTTGACGCGCCCGACCGAGGGTTAACAGTTCTGCTTGTGTGAGTCTTATTAACTGAAACTGTGAGTACAGATTTTGTGGTGTGCTCCCTATGATTATAACAAAAATACAGCTGTTCACAATCTGAGTGATACTGCTGATAAACTCTTTCTGAGGTTGTTACACTAACAGTGTTTTGATGCACATTTAATGATATATATGCTTTCATAAATAAACTATTAGTCAATTTTTAATTGTTTTTGACAGAGTTAAATCACCATGGTAAGAACGACGTGTTGGAGAAACCTTCAACTTTTACTTTTGCTCCTTTAATACCTCCAAAGCAAGAATTGTTTCCAGCTATTCCTAAATGGGTATCTTATTTTAATATTTCTTAACATTAAATTTTGTATATTATTTAAATATTTTATGTATATAAAATTAGTGTCTCTTATTTATGAATTTATTCCAAAGGATTCTGTACCTACGAAATTAAAAGGTCAGGTTTCTATAATTACAAATACTATCATTTAATTATTTTTCATTTTCCATTCATGCTATGTAAAAGAAACATAGTCCATTCTTCATAAGCTTAGCAAATGTTCACTTTTAAGAGTTTGACACCTCCCCCCCCCCACCCCAACTGTATTATCATGGGTGAAACCTGATTTCTCATTTTACTACTTCACTGAAAAATCATGGTGAGTCGCTATCATCTAGCATAATCTTTAGGTAGTATTACATTTCCAATTTTCATTTAATTCTTCAAATCATATATTTCTAATTTCTTATAAACTGTACATTTTTTTCTTGCATTCGCTACTGTAGAATAGTAACCTTTTGAACTAAAATTTGCAAAATACTCAAAACACTTATGCATCAAATTTCATTCATTTGTGAAGAAAATATATCTTCCCACAGTCATTTTCAAAAATATGGTTTATAAAAATCAAAAAAACGATATCTGAAGTTGACTTTTGTTCTTGTTGTCTCTCTTTCCTCAATTTAAGACCCAAAATGAAAATTGGACGATTAAATATTTTATGCATAATGTAAAGAAAAATGTCTCCATTTCACTATTTTGTATCATTTTGAGATACCAAATTTCATAGTTGGGTTGAAAGCAACAAATTCTTCCTGTGGTAGCTCAAAGTAATTTTATATTCTCACAGCTCTTTTAGAAAAAACCCTGCTAATTTTAATCTCTTCAGAGGTTTCCCCGGCTGGGTTCCTATACTGAACTTGTCCCACATAAAGTTTTTGTGATGCTTCAACCTTAATATGATTTAATTTTCTGACCAACCAAAAGTATAAGGAATTAAAACTTTCATTTTAAAATGAATTTCTTTAAATTGCACTGAGCAATGAACATGTCTTGTATATTGTCAAGTTTGAGACTACTGGTACGAAACAATATCTTTTTTATACTTATTTAAAAGTGATTAATATAAAAAATTTAAATTAAATAATTAGCATTTTCATTTCTAATTTATCATTCCAGCTCTAATTCATTGTGAGATGAGGCTAAATATATAAATGTTTAATAATTTTTGTTGACATATTTTTCAGGAAGCTGATCCAAACAAAGTCTGGATATGCCCAGCATGCAGTCGCCCTGATGATGGCAGCCCTATGATTGCTTGTGATATGTGCGACTTGTGGTTTCATTGGTTTGTCATTTATTTCCTAAACCAGCATTATATTTAGAGTTATGATATATACATTTGTGATTTTACCTGATGAGACTCACTTTACTAAAATATGAAAAGTAAATTCTCATAAATAAAAAAATATTTTGTATTAACCCATCATTACGCGATTTTTTTTTCTTAGTAACTATAATTTGATACAAGTTTAGGATGGGTTACTGAATATTGGAAAAATATTTTTAAAAATCTTCTTCTTACATTGCTGTCAAGCAAGTCTACATTTGCCATGTGAGAATTGTATACGGAGACAACTGCTGGACAATTACATGCTATTTTTCATTCTATCAAATTTTCTCACTTCTAATTTTGGAAGTCCTCCTAGAAAAGTGGAAGGGAAAATGACATTGCTGTTGGCAGTAGAAATATCAACTGACTCAAAATTTGATGCGAATTCCTCTGAGTAACCGTGTGATTCCTTTTTGACTTTGTTTTTGCCCCAGAACACTCATTTAGGAATTCTATTGCGTTCAATTGTTCCAAAGCACTGAATTCCTTTATTAAACAATTACATCGCTAAATCCAGAAAAGTATAATATCTGCTGTCAAAATATAACTTGTGATTCTTGTCTTGGCTCTTCTCTTGACAGCCGAATAACAACATTTCCACTAGCTTCGACATTGGCCTTATTTTGTATAGTTTGTCACCTTCAGACCTGTGGGGTCTGGTCGTTTCAGGTTTTCATTGAATTTTAGTTCGAATTTCTGGAAGATGGAGAATTTCCTTGAACATTTCCGTTAGCTGTATTAGATTTATTTGAAATTGGTTCTGTTGGATATCAGTTCCAGGATCACTATCGCTATCTGGAGATTGAAGGTCTTGGACATTTATTGTTGAATCTTCCTCAGAATTGTCGAATTCCAGCCAATCTTCACTCTAGGACTAGTGGACAATTCTTGCACACAGTTTTAGATACATAGCATTGGAGTTGTGTAAAGGGGGCTTCAACATTAAACTAGCAAAGACACATGAGAAAATTTCATTTAATTTCGCTTTGCAGATATGTAAAGCTACGTAGTGAAGGCTTAAAATTAATCATGGTTTTAGTACTTTTAATATAAAAATCCTTTCAAGGTACTTTTAAAACATTGCTTGCATTACTTTTAAATTAAAAAGTATTTCCATTATCTAGTTTTCTTTCGTAAACGTAAATACAGTAGACATATAATCATCTTGTTATGAAAGTTTAACATTAATACCTGGGTGGAATATAAACACACACACACACACACACATATATATATATATATATATATATATATATATATATATATATATACTAGCTAAGGCACCCGGTTTCTCTTGGGAAATCATTTGAGGCTGAATGATGATGGTATTTTATCTTGGCAAGGCTACAATGTATACAAATACACTTCCCATCTGGGTTTATTGTAATTCAGTAAGGGCCAGGTAAGGGTCTTATCTATCTATCTATCTATCTATATATATATATATATATATATATATATATAAAATTATAACCTCTGTCTGTACATTGATTTTTTTCGCGAAATTTCACGATAACTTTTCGTTTCACATGTCATAGACACCATAACTGGATTTTGTTTCTTTGGTGTCTGTTTGTTTGTTTATTTGTTTGTTACCTTTTCACGCATAAACGGCTGAACCGAATTTTATGAAACTTGGTATGTATATTACTACTAACCCAACTTAGACTTTAGGCTATATTAATATCCTTTGAGACGAACAGGAGTGGGGGTTATAAGGGAAGCCAAAAATTAAAATAGCGATATTTTGTTTCCTATTGGTTTTTCGGGAAATATGAACATAACAAAAGTTGTTTATTTTGTTATTTTAAGTAACTTTTGTTATATACATTTCTCCAGGAACAAGGTGTGGAGCATGTAATTTGCGTAGAAATATAGATATGCTCAACAATTCATTCGAATTTGAACTATGAGGTACCTCACCTGGAAAAATTAATTCAAATCTATGTTAATATTTTGTCCATAATAACTGAAATCTATGCATAATGCACAGGATACGGGAAATATGACAATTTGGAGGACAGTGAAGACTTACATAAAAAATTAATTTTATTATTAACAAATGCCAACAACGGGTATTAACCCTAAACACTGGGAGGGGTAAATGTCAAAATATTGTGCAAAGTAAAGCCTTGCCAAAAAAGTACCATCACCATTCAGCCTCAAGTCAATTCTCGGGGGAAGCCTGGTATCTGAGCTAGTAGACTATAAATTTTATTTTTGAATAATAAATGAAGATAAGTCCCTAATCAATTCTTCTCAGCTGTTTGACACCATAAATAATTCAAATCATAATCATTTAAAGCATTTATTATAATTAAATATTGCCTAAAATGTACATATTTCCAGTCAAAAACTAATCCGAGTACATATTGTGAGCTTGGTTATATACATAATATTATACAAATAATAGTGAATGTGGGTAGAAATCAAATACAACATTTTACAGGAAATAAATTAACACAATCAACTGTGTTAGCCTCCCGACAACTTCCAACTTCCTCTTGATTATTATCAACATTTCTTTACTTATATTACTAATTATTTATTAAAAAAAATCAAATATTCTAGTAATTTATATTCCTGGTGTAAAGAAATAACAGTGGTACCCTATAAATAATTTAATTTATACTCTAAAAGCGATGGGAGGGAAAGAGATGGTAGCCCTCCCTGCAACCTCAAATCATATTGAGTTTAAACTCATTTTGTCTTTTTTTATAATGACATTACAATGTACCGTTTAATAGTTATGATAATTCATAGTTATTTCAATAATGCCAATATATCAGAGGATATATGAGTTTAAATAATACATTGTTCAAATTAAATAATCAAAATTCTCTACATTGATTTTTTTTCTTGAAATTTCACGTTGCTTTTTTGTTTCACATGACACAGACATGATTTCTGCAATTTGTAGCTTTTCTGTCTGTTTGTTTGTTTATTTGTTATCTTTTCACACATAAACGGCAGAAACAAATTTTATAAAACTTGGTATGCATATTACTACTAAACTACTTAGATTTTAGGATATATTAATATTTTCTGAGACGAACAGGAGTGGGGGTTATAGGGAAGCCTGAAATGAAAAATAGCGGTATTTCGTTTCATATTGCTTTTTCGGCAAATATGCACATAACAAAAGATGTTTATTTTGTTATTTAGAGTAACTTTTATTATATACACTTTTGTTGTATAACAAAATATACACTAAAAACTAAAGCAGGAGTCTGCAATTTTAAAGGGCATAAAATACTGAACCGAACTCAATGAAACTCCATATGTAATTTAGTATTAAAACCTCCCCAATTATAAGCTCTATTAAAATTTATAGGTAGGAACAGGAGTGGGGGTTATAAGGGAAGCCTGAAATGAAAAATTGTGATATTTCGTTTATATTACTTTCTTGACTAACATGCATATAACAAAAGTTGTTTGTCTTGTTATTTAGAGTAACTTTTGTTGCAATCACTTTTGTCGTAAAGGCTAAATCAGTTAATTGAGTTTACTTATTTCCTGCCAAATGCTGGAAGTGATTTTCACTGAGATTTACTATTACGAATTTAATCTTATGTACAAAACTGTGCTTAAACTATATGTGCTCGGATTGGTTTTTGGCGAATGTTCATTATAGATGATATTTAATTGTAATAAATGCTATCCATGATTATGGTTTGAATTATTCAAAAACGGTGAGTCAAAAAGTGGAGAGGGATAAATTAGGAACACATTTTCATTTATTCTTCAAAATTAAAATTTCTATTCTATTAGTCCCTAAAAGTTACCCTTTAGGATTGGCTATTACGGAAAAATAATACATCGTGGAAGGAAGTGTAATTGTACACATTGAAGTCTAGCTACAAAAATACCATCATTAGTCAGTCAACAATGATTTCCTGGGCATCGCCAGGTACCTTAGCTAGTATATATATACAGTAGAATCCCGATAATTCGTATCATCAGGGGACTGACAATTTAGTACGAATTATCGGGAATACCAAATAACGGGAGTACAAAATAAAAAAAAAATAAAAACATTTTAATGTTAACATGCGTTTATTAAGAAAACCATACATGTCTGGTAAGAATCAAGACTATGCAATACGTGGTTTGTCCAATAAATACGCGAACTGGTGGAATATGGTGGCCATTACGGAGAGTTAAGCCATGCCCACTGGCCTCACGTGTTGTCTGGGACCCAATGAGCCTTCAGTGCTTGGCAGAACGTTACCCTGTGCGGATCTTGCGAGTAGAGTTATTTTTAGTTTTGCATTATTTTTTTGTTCGTCGATATGGAAATTGACCAATTCACTGAACAACGAATTAACATCAAGTTTTTGGTAAAGCTTGGTAAAAATTACCAAGAAATTGCTGAAATGTTGAGAGTTGTTTATGGTGATAATGCTATGAAGAAAACAGCCATTTTCAAGTGGATTAAGCGCTTGAAAGAAGGTCGAGAAGATGCCACGGATGATGCAAGAATTGGACGACCTTCAACCTCTTGTGTGCATGAAAACATTGATCGTGTGCGGCGTCTTGTCCTTACTGATCGCCGAAAAACTGTCCGAATGATAGCTGAAGAACTAAATTTAGGAAAAATTCAACAGTGCACACAAATCTTAACCGAGCATTTGGGCCTTAAGAAAGGTTTGTGCGAAAATCGTGCCAAACTGCTGATTCCGCAACAAAAGTTGAGAAGAGTCGAATGAGTTTACTGACTGGGAAAAAGTCCATGGAAAATGATGTTGGATTCTTAAATAGGGTTATCACTGGTGATGAATCGTGGTTTTTTGAGTATGACCCCGAATCGAAATCGCATGGAGTGGAAAGCAACAGGTGAAGCTCGAACAAAAAAATCAAGGAAAAGCCGATCAAAAATCAGTCATGCTCCTGGTTTTCTTTGATATCAAAGGTGTTGTTCATCATGAATTCCTTCCTGAGGGACAAACGGTAAATTCTGAGTTCTACCTTAACGTTCTCAAGCGTTTGAGAGATCGAGTGTGTCGTGTGCGACCACATTTGACTCAAAATGATGGATGGATTCTTCATCAAGACAATGCACCTGCACATTTGGCTTTGATTGTTCGCCAGTTTCTGGCTAAAAATTCAATCACTATCCTTGATCATCCCCCTTATTCACCGGAACCTCGCCCCCTGCGACTTTTTTCTATTCCCTAAATGCAAAAATGTGATGAGGGGACAGCATTGGGAAGACGTGGACACAGTAAAACAAGAAACGACAAGGAGGCTGAAAAGCCTGACTTCCGAGGATTTCCAAGGGAGCTTTGAAGAGTGGAAAAGAAGATGGGATAAGTGCATAGCAGTGAATGGAGAGTATTCTGAAGGGGACAAAATCAATGTAGATGAAATTTTGTAAAATAAAGTTTTTATGATCTTAGTTCGCGTATTTATTGGACAAACCACGTAAATTAGTTTTACTAAATGATACATACGATATATATATAAATAGTCAACAAGTAAACATCTTTGCTAGAAAAAATCCGTAATTTTTTTTTTGGCACAACCCTTGCATTCGTGTATTGTCAATTGCTCTGTCAAGAGTGTTCAGAGCAAAAAATACCTCATCACCAACATCTGATTTCGCCAAAAAATGGCGCACATTGTTGACGTATTGTTTAGCATCCTTAGCATTAATTATTGGTACGTCATCTTCATCTCCCTCTCCCTCTTCACCGTCAACGTCCTCAGGTGGAGCTAAAATTTCTTCGTCGGTCAACATTTCCTGCTACTGCCAGGCCGTCGTCAAAATGGACGAAATCTCTTCGAATGTTATGTGATTTTCCTCATTTTGTGAAAGGCGATCCCATTCTAAAAGACTTTCAAACGTCTTGTTCTGCATCATCTGTAAAACGGAAGTTTTCCTCTTTGCTAAAACCCACAGGCTCGAAAACAGTTTTTTTATTGTGGTCTCGCTAACGTTTTGCCATGCCTTGTCAGCTATGTTCATAGCTGAAAATAAAGTAATTTTTATGATTCAGTCCATCCTCGATTCTGTCAAGAAGCTGCATCACTACTTCTTTGCGGTAAAACGTTTTGAAAGTTTTAATTATGCCCTGGTCCAGAGGCTGCAACTTAGAAGTTGTATTGGCGGGTAAAAAACACAACTTTAACATTGCTGAGAGAGGGGATTGAATTGTGGGCCGAAACAATTATCGATGAAAAGCAAAATTTTTCGCTGTTTTTTTTTTCATATCTACATTAATTAATTGTATCCATTCGTTAAACAACTCTCCCGTCATCCATGATTTTTTATTTGCACGATAGGTCATTGGAAATGATTTTATGTTTTTAAAACATCTTTGGTTTGGCCGACTTACCTATCATGAGTGGTTTTAATTTCTCCAATCCATCCATATTGGCTGCCAACAGTATTGTTTACACGTTCCTTACTATTTTTTTCCGCCATGGCATTTTTCTTCCTTGAAGCACATAGACCGATCAGGGAGACATTTATAGAACAGGCCCGTTTCGTCGGCATTGAATATGTTTTTATTGTCATAAGGTTCGATTATTTTTTTTCAATTCGTCCTTCCACTTTGAACAAACGTTATCTGACACACTTGCACTCTCCCCCACTAAGCTTCTTAAATTTTATGTTGTGTCGTTTTTTTAAATCTGTCGAACCATCCATCACTTGCACGAAAGTCTTCAATACCCATTTTTTCTGCAAAAACTCGGGCTTTTTTCCCTTAAAATATTTCCTCCAACTGGTACATTTGAATTTCTTGCTTGCGCGAACCATTGTTTTACCTTATCTTCAAGTTGTGGATAATCGCCAGTCTTGAAGCGTTTTATTTTGCTGTCCGATGACTGGGATGTAATTTTATCTTTGTTCTTTAGAATCGATGTTATTGTGGAACGAGGGACGTTAAAACGTTTGGATACATCAATTTGCTTACAACCACTAGCGACGGCGTTTTATAATTTGTTGTTTCTCTTTAATAGAGAGGCAAACATTTTTCGGGGGCATGGTAACTTATCACAACGGTAACAGAAACGAGACTGAATTGTAGAAAGGAAAAAAACTTTGTAAGAAAAGATCAATGAAATTCCTAAACCTTTCCCTTTCAGTGAAAAAAGTTCGAATTTCATACGAGAGTTCATAGAAAAGTTGTCTCTCTCACTCGCTCTCACCCTTTGTCTCTGTAAAAAACAGTAGGAATTACGTGGTTTTCCTCGGAAAATTATCTCGCACTCATTCTGCTCTCTGGTCTCTCATTGGCCTCAATCTCCCCCTCTTGCAAACAGTACGAATTAACGAGTTGTTTAGCACTGGAAATACGAATTATAAGACGTTTTTAGGTGACCTCGAACATAAAATTGATACGAATTACCGAGGGGTTATTTATACCATATATCGGGATTTTCTCTAAGGACCGGCAAGTTTGTACGAATTATCCGGAAATACGAATAATCGGGATACAAAATATCGGGATTCCACTGTATATATATATATATATATATATATATATATATATATTGTAATAAAATAGAAAAATCTAATAAAATAATTATTAAAGATATATTTACTCATATTTCCCTTTATGAGTTACTTTATTTTATAGTGTCCTAGAGCTAGTAAATGTCATTAAAACAGAAAAGGTTCACTTAACGTGACCAAAAAAATACTTGGTTTATGATCATAGTGTAACAAATTAATAATTAAATAAATTATTAAGAAATTCTAACTCAAGGCACTTAATATGTGCATTTCATAGACCACTTAAAATATTATAATCATTAATCAAATCAAATAAATTCATGAACACTCAAATCTATGCTTGGTAACTTTAATTATCTTCAGATTATTAATTAATAAATATTGATTTAAAAGGAAAATTGAGAAGTCTTTGTGCAGATAAATTGGTATTTATTTTTAATCAAAAATTATCTATATAACATCATAATATTCCAAATATCTTTTCAATTATCTCAGGTTAACAAGTGGAGAAACATAGTGATAAACATGCATTAGTATATAAGTTATTAATAATTATCTAATATAAATTAATATACATTGAAAACATCCCTCCCTTAAGAGATTCAGAGCATTCAAATTTAAGTACACCAGATCTGGACTTATATCGAAGGCTTAGTTGGGAAAATGACAAATAGGATTCTTATTGATGTAGGCTTCAATTTTAATCCTTTCTGCTGGACAAGAGAGATGAAGACTTTCAGTAGTTAAAAAAGTCCGTCACACAGGGGCTGCGTAAACTAAGCAGATTTCCCACGTGAATTTTAATAATAGATAAACCTACATACTGCTAACACAACACCACTGGGAATATTAGGTGAATAAATACAAACGGTATAAGAATATAAGACGGGGGGAGGGGGGTGTAAAAAGAAGTTGGGGCAGGGGGGGGCGTCACAAGATATGCAAGAACATATATGCTAATATCTCGTATAATAAAGTTCTCTGGAAAACAATATCTGGTATTTAAGCTTCGAATAATGTGGTTTATTATATAACAGAGTATTGTTTATGTAACCAGAGTAGAAGTGGGGGTTTATTGAAGGCTGAAACTGGAAATGCAAAATATCTTGGTAAATGTATATAGCAATATTTATAGTACATTTAATTTGCAACAATATTCATTCTATACACTTTTTCGATTCGACTTATAGTAACTAAGATATTTTGAACTTTCAAAATTCTCCCCCTTTAAACCCCTTCTTCTACTGGTCCGATTTCAACTATTAATGAACTTGATCTTTCTTTTTACATAAAATGACTAAATATCAAGTTTAGTAACGATCAAACAAAAATTGCGACCACTAGAGCGGTAACAGACATATATACAGGGTGTCCCCAAACCAAACGGCCAAACTTCAGGGATCGATAGAGGATCGAAAAACTAAGAAAAAAAGTCCTCTGGCATATGCCTCGTTTTCGCTTCGTTTTTGAGAAAATCACAAAAACTGAAAATAGTTGTGCAAAAAGTGTATTTTTTTTTTAATAATGTATTTAAATTACAAAAAACTATTGGGTTTTTGAGTAAGCTTAATTTTTTAATTTACGAGGATTAAATTTAGAAAACATGAATATTCTCACGCTTTCCTTATCAATAAAACGTCAAGGTTGAGTGTTTAAACTTAAAAAGAAAGGATAAAAATGTTTACTATCATTTTAATCCTTTTGGGGGGGAATCCAGCCTCGCATTCTCACATTAGTGGTGTTGCTAGTACTGTTCAGTGAAGACAACAAATATGGCTAGATTTACCAACGCTGAATACGCGGACATAGTCTACGTCTACGGATTCTGCAATGGCAATGCACATCAGGCAGTTCGGGAATATCGACCGAGAAACCCCACACAGAGGTGTTTTTACCAGCACTTTCAGAAGGATTTGAGAGACTGGGTCCTTCTCATATAATCGTCGTGGAAACCATATGCAGGCTCCGATGGAAGCCGACCTGATGCGGAGGGAGAGGTTACTGAGGCACTTCAATACCAACCCTAGCACAAGCGTCCGGAGAGCTGCTTCAGTTCTAAGCATACCAAAGACAACCATTTGGCGCACATTAAGGGCTGACCGCAGGCATGCTTACCATGTACAAAAGGTACAAAATTTAATACCCGCTGATTATCCCCACCAATTAAATTTTTGTAATTGGTACAAAGAACAATTGCAAAACGATGTAAACTTAAGTTCGAAAGTAATCTGGACGGACGAAGCGACTTTTTCACGTGCGGGCATATTCAATCAAAGAAACTACCACCTTTGGGCACATGAAAATCCCCGTGCTGTTAGAGAATTTCACTACCAGCATGAGTTTTCTGTAAACGTGTGGGTCGGTCTTTGTTATAATCGCATAATAGGTCCCGTATTTTTACCTGCTCGACTTCACGCTGAAAGTTATCATCTATTCCTGGAGAATCACTTACGGGCACTTTTGGAAGATATCCCTTTGGAAACAAGGCTTGAGAGCTGGTTTCAACTCGATGGTTGTCCTGCACATTATGGAAGGGCCGTACGAGACTGGTTGGACATCAACTACCCAGGTCGCTGGATAGGACGAGGTGGGCCGGTGCCTTGGCCTCCCCGGTCTCCGGACCTCACGCCACTAGATTTCTTCGTGTGGGGATACGTGAAAGAAAATGTCTACCGAGAGCCCGTCCGCACAAGGGATGACCTCATCGAGCGCATCAGAATGGTTTGCAACCAGCTCACCACAGAACAATGTTTAGATGCAGTGCGATCTGTGAGTACGGGATGTGATGTGTGTATTGCAGCGAGAGGCCAGCACTTCGAACAACATTTACGTTGACGCTTTAGAAATTAACGATGTAATTTTAGAGAAGGTAAAACCTTCAAAATTTTCAGGGTTTTTTTTCTCACTAAGGTGACCCATATAAAAACTGAAACATTTATGTTTTCCAAGGAAGAATATTTAATTATTTTATTAATTTTCTAAATTTTTAATCTTTTTTTATGTTTTAATCTTCAGTTATTGTTCATAATGTTATCTACTTTAAATAGGTAATTTTTTTTATACTATGAATATTTGAATAAAAAAGTATTTATTATTTTTTCTTAATAAAAAATAATTTTTTTTTCAATTACCTTTCTGTTAGTATAAGATTAGAATACAATAATTGTATTGGAATAACATTTATTGCTAAAATTCATTCAAGGAATAAAATCCACTCTTCCATTGGCCTTAAATAGTTTTTGCACAACTATTTTTAGTTTTTTGTGATTTTCTCGAAAACGAAGCGAAAACGAGGCATATGCCAGAGGACTTTTTGTTTTAGTTTTTCGATCCTCTATCGATCCTTAAAGTTTGGCCGTTTGGTTTGGGGACACCCTGTATATATATATATATATATATATATATATATATATATGTGTGTGTGTGTGTGTGTGTGTGTATATATATGTGTGTGTGTGTGTGTGTATATATATATATATATATATATATATATATATATATATATATATATTTATACACAGTTTTGATTGGACCTCATTTTCGTTAACTACTGGGTAGGATCGATGGGCACTTGAAGAAAAATTTCTAAAATTTCGTCATGAGTACGACCTCAATAGCTGATTTCCCTTAAGGGAAATCTGCTAAAAAAATATAAAGAAGAGAGATAGCAAAATGTGTTTATCCAGACATAGCAGACCCTTGTACACTGCTACCTAAAGACATATTTTGTAGAATTTGATATTTCTTGGAAAAATATATGTTCATAACAAGAAAATGTCCATCACGCAGGGGCTGCGTAAACTAACCAGATTTCCCTCGTTAACAATAGATAAATCTACATATTGGTATCACAACACAACCGTGAATATTAAGTGAATAAATACAAGCGGTAATAAGAAATCTTTCCCCTCCCAACGGGAAGCGTCTGAAATGTAAACAAACAGGTCTGCTAACCTTTCACCGGAAAGAAAAACAATTACTGAAATATATCAGAATATAATATATTAATTTTATTGAAAACTATTTACTATATCTAGTACTGTAATTTATAATGAATCAGAATAATATTTATCCCAATCAATCAAATTTTAGTAGTTCAAGAACTTGCAGGGGGGGGGGAAGGGGTGTCACCAGAACGTATTTGCATGCATCTCGTATAATAAAGGTCTCTTGAAAACGATATTTGGTATTTAAACTTCGAATAATGTGGTTTACTATATAACAGAGTATTATTTATGTAACATCAGTAGAAGTGGGGGTTGGCTGAAGGCTGAAAACTGAAAAATGCAAATATTTCGGTTAATATTCAAGATAGAGCATAAATGTCTCTAGCAATATTTATAGTACATTTTAATTGCTATAAGATTGGTCCTATTTAATTTTTCAATCCAACTTATAATAATGTAGATATTTCGAATTTTCGAAAATCCTCCCCTCTAACCCCCCTCCCCCTTGTCTGGTTTCAACCGTTAACGAACTTGATCTTTCTTTTTACATAAAACGACTAAAAATCGAGTTTGGTAACGATTAAACAATAATTGTGACCGCTAGAGCAGTGACAGACATATATATATATATATATATATATATATATATATATATATATATATATATATACAGTTTTGAACGGACCTCATTTTCATCAGCTCCTAGGTTGGATCGATGGGCACTTGAAGAAAAATTTCAAAAATCGCGCCATGAGTACGACCTCAATAGCTGATTTCTCTTAAGGGAAATCTGCTAAAATAAATGTTTGTAGTTGATATGGTGTTTTCCTTCTTCGAATGTTGATATTCAATAAATATAAATACGCTATGTTATCTATGTAGCACTCCTAATGGCGACTTCTGCAACAAGATGCTTACCATGGCTAAATGAAAACATTTGGTATATTTGCCATTTTTTATGCCCTTTCCACTTAATTCCACAGCTGTGGAAATTGTAATTCCCTGAAGGATACTCATTGGGAAACCAAATGCCCTAAGTTCCATGGCAGATGTACTATACCACCCTCACCCCCGTTCATGTTTCACCACACAGCTTGAATAAATGTCTGATATATTATCATGCAGTTATTACTTAAAGCTAGGATGAATAGTCATTACAGTTATTCAACAATCAGGTTGTAGAATGTCGAGTATATAGTTTTATGAAATTTAAAATCATAGTACGAGACTAGTTTCTAGAATACATTGTCACAACGCTATAACATAACTATGATCTGTGGTATATTTTAGAGGGAATTTTGAACGGTATAAAATTTCCCTACATTATTTTTTTTTGAAACCATTATATGTTAAAATAGATTATTACAGGGCAAATTTTTGAACTTCAGGCTTTCAAATGATTTTAGCCTTTGATGAACAAAATGATTGATTTCATAAATTATCTAGTTCATAATCTATATTCATACTTGCTGTTTTCAATATTCTAGTTCTTATTATTCGAATTTTTGTTCATGAAATTTTATATTATTTTAGGACCTGTGTGGGCATCCAGGAAGCTATAGAAAGTGACTGGTATTGTAATATATGTACAGCGAAAAGAGAAGAAGGACCTAGTGAAAAGAAAAAGAAACATAGAAAGAAAAAATCTTAAGATATAAGTATTTAGGTTATCAATTATTATTTATTACATTTTTTTATTTACTGTTCTATTGTTTATGCTCTTTAGGACAATCAAATTTATCTATTATGAGTACAGAAATATTTTACGTTAAAAATGTGTTTCAAAGTGTATGAAACACAAAAAAAACTGTATAGAATGCTAATATTTAGATTAAAATATATTATTACCTATCAAACTAGTTAGGTATGAAATGTTTATCTTATTAAATTTTTGTAAATCAATTCTCTAAAGGCTGCATAAGCAAATATTATTCAGTGTTTATATTTAAAATAATCTTATAAATAATTAAACCGAAGCTGCCTATATTTTTAATGGAGGCATGAATTCAAAGTTGCTGTCTAATGTTGTTTAGTGCCAATGATTAATTCATAAATATATTTTTTTTATGGTTAATAATTTTTTAAGATGTAATATTTTAGCTTCAAATAGGAACAAAACCTACAGTTTGTGATAATAGAGCATAAAGTTTATATTCATTATAATTAACCCGATTTTCTAATCATTAACTTTTTGTTGTTTTTAGTATAAAATTTATTATTTATTTATTGAATTTAATTCTACTGAATTATTTATTAGTTTTATATGTATGTATATATATATATATATATATATATATATATATATATATATATATATATATATATATATATATATATATATAATATATAAATATATTATCATTTTGTTATTGTCTTCCTAAAGGATTGGGCAGGTATTTGTTGGAAGTTTATTGTTTTTATAATTTGTTTGTAATTTAATTAAAAAATATTAGAAAATTACCCATAATTCATTGCTTTTTATGAAATTAAAACGGTCTAAGTAAAAATTCTTGTAATAATTTTCTGCAGAAGTCTCACTTATATTTAATTAATATTTTACTCAATTCACTTCAAATTACATTATTTACAAATTAATTACTTCCTAATTGCCAATTAATGATTTAACAACTTCTATTCTATTAAGTATTAAATAATGTAATGTAAAAAATATAACTTTCATACATTACAAAATGTGCATGTTATAAGTAATATTGAAAATTAATGTTATATTTCAATATTTTTTCTTGTGTGTTACTTCTTCTTTGTAATGAAATGTTTTTGCTTTTAAACAAACCACCCTTTGTGTTGTGGCTTGACGATATTGAGGAATATGGGTACCTTTTCATATGGAGCAAATTCATTTCATTTCTTTCTTATTCTTCCATAGTATGGAGTCAAATGTTAGTTATGTAATTTGGGATTGGAACATTTGAAATTCAGTCAACTAGTTCTTAATAAATGAATTGAGAAGTATTTTATGAAACCACTCATTACAAAACAATTAAAAGTAGTTATCCCTGGGTTTTAAAATATTTTTATAAACAAAGTACTCTTCTAGAATATGTTAATTTTGAAGAACTATTTTTGTACTATTATAATTATTGAAAAGCCATTTATTTAAGGATCATTTTTCCTTTATAGGTAATAATTGGTTATCAAACGGCAAACCAAATGATTCTTTTGAAAAGAGAACATTTAATAGTCATTTAATTTAACAAATTGTATTTTATTTTACAATTCTAGAGGCTAATCATCTTTAATCTGATTAATATATATATATATATATATATATATATATATATATATATACATATATTATTACACCATTCCTATATATCTTTCAAAAGTTTTCTAGATAAGTGATTTTTGTTACATATTATAATACATTTTTTAAGGCTTATCTAATTTTGATAATTAAAAATACTTTCATAATAAAAATTAATACAGAATAAAATTCACATATTATTTGCAATAAGTGTCTAAAGAATAATAACGTTTGCATATAAATATAATTAATAAATAAGAGATGCCTAGAATTCAGGGAAACAATGGGGAACTGATACTTCATCTGTTCCAGTCCATTAGTTAGGAGTTTACATTTCTTCTAAAACCCTTCGTTTTTTTCTCCTGATAAATGACAATTCTGTGCCTTATTTTTATTCCACTGCCCATATTTGAAGAACTTTATGTATCTGTAGGTTAAGGACAACACTTTCTGAAACCATTATACTTACAGTAGACACAGTTTTAGGCTTTGGGATTCCTTTTGTCACTATTGTGTTTATCTGTTATGTTGGTTGAATGCTAATATTATTAGTAACTCTCACTTCAACAGGGATTTTCAATGTAATTATTGTCAATATTTTGAGCAAGCTTATATTCATAATCTTGGCACACTATAATAGTGGGGCCATTTTCTTCGTCCTTCTCAATATTATTTGGCCTCTTGAAAATAAGTTATATCTAATCTAATTCATTAAGTCGAAAATTAAGCCAAAAAAAATAAATTAAATTTAGCTTAGCTAGAAAGCTCTGTTAAGATAGAAAGTTGGGAATCAGCTAATATAGATGGACCTAACATTTTTGTAGGAAGTAACATTTACTTAGAACCTTTCCACAATTCTTGATAACCTTCTTTAACTGAGTATAAAAAAAAAACACACACACTTGTAATAGTAAATGAATGCAGGGATAATTAAGAGAGATGAGTGAGTCAAGTAGTTAATTACATTTGTAGCCGTATAGAAATAGGAACCAAAATATACAGGGGAGAGAGGAGTTAGATGAATTTATTAAGGAACGAAGGGATAATGGCAAAGTTGTGGAAAACCCTAGAATTAAGTGGTGAAATGACACTTGTTTCTTGGCTTATTTTATTTGTATTGAAATTAATTTAAAGGACTACTTTCTATAAGGAAGTGAATTGATGTTACACTCTTTGTTACAAGATATTTTATTGTTGTTTTGGTTGTTAAGATTTATATTTTGCCAAAGGGGAAGAATTCTGATTTCAACAAGGGAGATAGTATTATTTACAGTCACTGATTCCGTAATATCTGGGCTCCCTGTTCAAGCAGATGAGAGTATCATCACTCATTTTTTTTCATTTTTTTTATTTTATGGGATGTTGTCTACATTCCCCTACAGGAAATAGTTCAATGAAAATTGAAACAAATCAAGTAGTATGTTGTTTCCTGTGTTTTAATTCACCAGTAATTGTTCAAAAGGATTAACAAAGGTTAATAATGCTTGTAATATAGTTGAAATACTCTGCAAAAGTGTAATATTTGAACGTTGTGGGAATTTTATGGTATTGCCAGTCCGATTTTATCCTAGTAAGTGCCTTTTTTGATTAAAGATTGATTACAAAGTACATTCTTCTCCCCCACAATGCATCAGAAGACACTTTTCCAGGGAGTCCTTCGACCTTATCAAAGTTTAGTTTATCAATGTGCCTTTATAATATCTTGTGCAGGGCTGGAGTCACCCTCACTATTATCTTATTCAAAGTGTATATTTAAAAAAGAAAGAATCATTGTGAACCTGTGCTATTGTGCATGTTTATTTATAATCTCAGGAAATTACTATTTGAAATGTTCAAGTGTTGAGAGCTGATTACAGACAAACCCCCTCAAAGTTTAGCTCCCTGAGCACGGTCATGTAATGAAATATATCAGGCAAACAATTCATTAATATATTTTGTTTCAAATATAAATTTTGCTCATGTGTATAGCAATTAAATTAGATTGTTATGTATTTTAGATGACACCATTGGCCTTAAATCTCAATTAAAGGATTATAGCAGATTTAGTTTTATTATATTTCCTGTTCATTTATTGTTATAGATTACTCAAAGTAATTGTTATCAGGAGCAAAATATTTAGTGCAGCATTTTATTCATACCAACATTTATAGAATATTTATTGTCAATGTTATGTGGAGTTTATGTACTAATTTTTATTATTTTACTTTTTATTTTTCAGTTATTGCTAGTCTTAAATTCTTTTATACTTTAATTATAAATTTGCCCACCATTCAAAGGGATATACATCTAATTAGATATACTAAAAGTACATAATTAGGATATAAGGATACTTTTTATGAGCCACTTGTTCTTCATGTGACTATAGGGGTTGATTGTGTATAAATATACATACACACATACATATACACATGCACTAGATTAAATATGTTGGGATATAGGCACTTGAATTTCGGTCCACAAATAAATATAAAATGTAATATTAGTTTATTAGTATATTATAATGAAGGATTATCTTATATAAATGTAAGAAACCTAATCATTTAAAAAAAATAAAAATCAAGCAATCATGAAAAACAAATGTATGATATATTCTGACCCAAAAGTATTTAATTGTTCCAAGAATCAAATACCAAAAGCGGTAAAATATAAACATTTCTATATTATAATAAGTTTATTAATTCAAATTCCTAAGAAATTTTACTTTTATTCATTATTTTGATAGGAGTGTTCTAATTTAGTACAAAATATTTTCTTTGTTTTATTTTTTTCATGAAAGTTTTTTTTTTTTTTTTCATATATAATGATGTATT
>CM032233.1:139170000-139220000 GCA_019009955.1 Riptortus pedestris | reverse complement strand
CGTTCAACAACAACAAAATCAAACAAGCAATAATGAAAATGAAAATTGCTCTCGCTAGCAAGAATATAAGATTAAGCCACGATAGATTGCCAGAGGATAGAAAGGAAGGCCAACAATTTTTTTCTTGCATCAATGAATTAAAGGCTATAGACGAAAACGCTAGCTATAGAAAAGGTTTTTTCAAAGTCAGAGGTAGGTTTTACCGTTTAAAGGAAGTGGAAAATATGCTGAATGTTTGGGCTGTTAATGTGGAAGAAAACGAGGACAAATTGAAACAAATGCAGAAAAACAGGAAAACTGAAGAGAAATTAAAGCATTTTGAGTTCCGACCAAGATCCAAGTCCCAGGGTGGACCGTCATCAGGAAGCACTTTCTGACACAAACAACTCCAAAAATCGGATGTGCCACATATAAGCTCAGATCGATCAAATAACTCTAGAAAGTCACCAAAGAACCTCACAACTAATACTACTAACACATTAGAGTCATGATTATACACTAGTAAACTATGACTTAATATTCTGTAACATTAATGGATATTCAAATAAATTTACCATAAACCCAAATGAATTGAATATTTCCAATAACACATTTGACGTATGTTTGTTGAAACTTGGTTATTAGATGATACATTTGTAATCCCTAATTGGTTAAACAATTTTACCCCACTTAGCACCATTGCTGTAAAGACGAAACTTACTGGTAGGGCAAGTGGAGGAATAAATTACCTTCATAAATAAGAATATAACAAATAACATTATCACGTTAGAAAAAAATCAGTAGTATATATTAGTTGGATTTTATATTGGAAATTATCACATTATCTTATGTACTACTTATTTTCCACCAAGTTGTGATATTGACGAATGTTTGGACGTTCTTAATTATAGTTTGTCAAATATTTTAATAAATTATCTCCACAGCAGTATTGGGGGGTATATAACCAAAACGGTTATATATCGAGTATTTTATAGGTCAAGGAAACATCTTCGAAACAATAACGTAAAATATTAATGTCATCAAGGAATGAATTAGCAAGTATCTCGCACAATAAAAGCATCTTTAAAACAATATTTGGTATTTAAGCTTAGAATGAAGTAGTTCATGATAAAATAGCTCATTGTTAATATGACATAAGTAGAAGTGGGGGGTTTCTGAAGGCTGAAAACTAAATATCTCGGTTAGTATTTATTATAGAGAAAATACGTATATAACTAGTTTTGTAGGCTATTGAATTTGCAATAATATTGTTTTATAGACCTTTTTGATTCGACGTAAATTAACGAAGATATTTCGATTTTTTTTCCCTCCAAACACCCCCCTCCCTATCCGATATCAGCCATTAACTTGATCTTTCTTTTTACATAAAAGGCTTATATATGGAGTTTGATTATGGTTAAACACAAATTGCGACCACTAGAGAGCTCACAGATATATATATATATATATATATATATATATATATATATATATATACATATATATACAATTTTGTACGGACCTCATTTTCGTCATCTCTTAGATATGATCATGGACGTTTGATTAAAAAAAGTCAGCTAAAAAGTCAGTCACGTAGGGGCTGCCTAAACTAAGCAGATTTCACAAGTGGAGTTTTACAATAGTTAAATGTACATAATTTTACACTTATCACCACCCTGAATATTAAGTGAACTAGTCAAATAACAACGATAAATCTTTCAGTCAATTTACATTTTAATAACCTCTACAATGGAAAGCGCCTGAATTGTAAACCAACAGGTAGCCAACCTCTCAGAGCTGAAAGGTGGAAATATTCTTGACCAGAAAGAAATACGATTACTGAAATATATCAGAATGTATATGTATATATATATATATATATATATATATATATATATATATATATATACAGTTTGTCCCAACTTCCCGTGCCTCCCCCCTTAAAATCTCCAATTATTTTAATACAAGGCTGAAACTTGGTGTGCCATTAATGGGGCCACTGAAGAATCGTTTCAGTCCATAGTCAACCACATAACTTTCTCCAGCGACCATAACTTTGGAATTTCTAATGGATGGCCTACCTTTTATGGTGGATTCTTGTAGAAAATCAAATTCTAAACCGAGTTTGTATAAGTGAATTTATCGATCTGACGCCTCCTCTAGCTGTAAAATGCACAAATCTTTATTTCAGAAACGTTTTATTGAAAAATGCTGTGACATAAAAGTTGTAGTCAACAAAATTATCTTTGAAACGAGTCTAAGGGGACAGGAATCGATTCTCAAATTAAAAAAAAACTGCAAAATTATTCTTGAATGCATCCAAAAAAATGTTTACTTCAGCAAATGTTATTAGAATTAATTTGTTTTAAACTAATTACAAAGTAATTATTTGTTGTTGTTCTCCACCTACACAGTTACATGTAAAAAAAAAAGTATGGTGTGATATGTTTAAGGGAAGAATCATTGGCCTACAGTTTTTTGATAAAAAATTAAATGGTATTGTCTTCAACCGATTCCTAAATATAGAATTTCTCAATTAAATAAAAGACATAGCCCTGATGGAAAGAAATGAAATGTGGCTGCAGCTTGACGGATCTCCTTCAGACTTGTCAATCATTACTATATCAACAATAAGAGAAATGATTCGCCATCGCAGTATCTGTCGCAGCTTGCACATAGAGTGGCCAACGAGGTCACCGGATCTGACAGGAATGGATTATTTTCTATTAGGGAGGGTCAAAGATATCTATCTCTATGAGACCAGAACAGGTCGCAGAATATTGAAGACATAAAAAAAATCAGATTGGCGATGAATTCAATTTCAGTTGGAGAAACACACAGAACAAAAAAGGGTTTTAGATAACGTCTTTTGAAAGGCATAATTACTTTAATAGTTTCTTTCTTTTTGTTTTCAATAAAATGTGCCGTTTCTGAAATAAAGATTTGTGTATTTTACAGCTACAAAATGCATCAGGTAAAAGATGCTTAAAATTTTAATTAACACCCTTCGACTGAAGCAGAATTCTAGTGGAGCAGCACTATAGTGGAGAGTGTTGACACACTCCAATATAACAGTACTCTTGTGTAGAAGCTCCTAATTGTAGAAGCATCCTAGTGGAGTGCACTCCAAAGTAGTTTGCTGTCCATTTAAGAAGCACTCTAGTGGAGCATTGTAGAAATCATTCCAATGGAGCAGTAGTGTAAGGAGCACTTCCTTAAGAAGCACTCACTTTAGGGCAGCAGCATTCCAGTGGAGCAGTAGTGTAAGAAGCACTTCCTTAAGAAGCACTCACTTTAGGACAGCAGCATTCAAGTGGAGCAGTAGTGTAAGGAGCACTTCCTTAAGAAGCACTCACTATAGTGCAGGAGCATTCCAGTGGAGCAGTAGTGTAAGGAGCAGTTCATTGTAGAAAGCATTCCAGTGGAGCTGTAGTGTAAGGAGCACTTCATTGTAGAAAGCATTCTAGTGGAGCAGTAGTGTAAGGAGTACTTCCTTAAGAAGCACTCATTTCAGGGCAGCAGCATTCCAGTGGAGCTGTAGTGTAAGGAGCACTTCCTTAAGAAGCACTCACTATAGTGCAGGAGCATTCCAATGGAGCAGTAGTGTAAGGAGCACTTCCTTAAGAAGCACTCACTATAGTGCAGGAGCATTCCAGTGGAGCAGTAGTGTAAGGAGCACTTCCTTAAGAAGCACTCACTATAGGGCAGCAGCATTCCGGTGGAGCTGTAGTGTAAGGAGCACTTCATTGTAGAAAGCATTCTAGTGTAGCACTACTGCAAGAAGTGTAAGGAGCACATTCTTAAGAAGCACTCACTATAGGGAAGCAGCATCCAGTGGAGCAGTAGTGTAAGGAGCACTTCCTTAAGAAGCACTCACTATAGTGCAGGAGCATTCCAGTGGAGCAGTAGTGTAAGGAGCAGTTCATTGTAGAAAGCATTCCAGTGGAGCAGTAGTGTAAGGAGCACTTCCTTAAGAAGCACTCACTCTTGGGCAGCAGCATCCAGTGGAGCAGTAGTGTAAGGAGCACTTCCTTAAGATATACTCACTCTAGGGAAGGAGCATTCCAGTGGAGCAGTAGTGTAAGGAGCACTTCCTTAAGAAGCACTCACTATAGGGCAGGAGCATTCCAATGGACCAGTATTGTAAGGAGCACTTCCTTAAGAAGCACTCACTATAGGGCAGGAGCATTCCAGTGGAGCAGTAGTGTAAGGAGCACTTCCTTAAAAAGCACTCCCTATAGGACAGGAGCATTCCAGTGAAGCAGTATTGTAAGGAGCACTTCCTTAAGAAGCACTCACTATAAGGCAGCAGCATTCCGGTGGAGCTGTAGTGTAAGGAGCACTTCATTGTAGAAAGCATTCTAGTGTAGCAGTAGTGCAAGAAGTGTATGGAGCACATTCTTAAGAAGCACTCACTATAGGGCAGCAGCATTCCAGAGGAGCAGTAGTGTAAGAATCACTTCCTTAGGAGGTACTCACTAGAGGGCAGGAGCATTCCAGTGGAACAGTAGTGTAAGGAGCACTTCCTTAAGAAGCAGTCACTATAGGGCAGCAGCATTCCAATGGAGCAATAGTGTAAGGAGCACTTCCTTAAGGAGCACTCACTATAGTGCAGGAGCATTCCAGTGGAGCAGTAGTGTAAGGAGCACTTCCTTAAGAAGCACTCACTATAGGGCAGCAGCATTCCGGTGGAGCTGTAGTGTAAGGAGCACTTCATTGTAGAAAGCATTCTAGTGTAGCACTACTGCAAGAAGTGTAAGGAGCACTTTCTTAAGAAGCACTCACTATAGGGCAGCAGCATTCAATTGGAGCAATAGTGTAAGGAGCACTTCCTTAAGAAGCAGTCACTATAGGGCAGCAGCATTCCAGTGGAGCAGTAGTGTAAGGAGCACTTCCTTAAGAAGCACTCACTATAGTGCAGGAGCATTCCAGTGGAGCAGTAGTGTAAGGAGCACTTCCTTAAGAAGCACTCACTATAGGGCAGCAGCATCCAGTGGAGCAGTAGTGTAAGGAGCACTTCCTTAAGAAGCACTCACTATAGTGCAGGAGCATTCCAGTGGAGCAGTAGTGTAAGGAGAACTTCCTTAAGAAGCACTCACTATTGGGCAGCAGCATCCAGTGGAGCAGTAGTGTAAGGAGCACTTCCTTAAGAAGCACTCACTATAGTGCAGGAGCATTCCAGTGGAGCAGTAGTGTAAGGAGAACTTCCTTAAGAAGCACTCACTTCAGGGCAGCAGCATTCAAGTGGAGCAGTAGTGTAAGGAGCACTTCCTTAAGAAGCACTCACTATAAGCAGGAGCATTCCAGTGGAGCAGTAGTGTAAGGAGCACTTCCTTAAGAAGCACTCACTATAGGGCAGGAGCATTCCAGTGGAGCAGTAGTGTAAGGAGCACTTCCTTAAGACGCACTCACTATAGTGCAGGAGCATTCTAATGGAGCAGTAGTGTAAGAAGAACTTCCTTAAGAAGCACTCACTTCAGGGCAGCAGCATTCTAGTGTAGCAGTAGTGCAAGAAGTGTATGGAGCACATTCTTAAGAAGCACTCACTATAGGGAAGCAGCATCCAGTGGAGCAGTAGTGTAAGGAGCACTTCCTTAAGAAGCACTCACTATAGTGCAGGAGCATTCCAGTGGAGGAGTAGTGTAAGGAGCACTTCCTTAAGAAGCACTCACTATAGGGCAGCAGCATCCAGTGGAGCAGTAGTGTAAGGAGCACTTCCTTAAGAAGCACTCACTATAGTGCAGGAGCATTCCAGTGGAGCAGTAGTGTAAGGAGCAGTTCATTGTAGAAAGCATTCCAGTGGAGCTGTAGTGTAAGGAGCACTTCATTGTAGAAAGCATTCTAGTGGAGCAGTAGTGTAAGGAGTACTTCCTTAAGAAGCACTCATTTCAGGGCAGCAGCATTCCAGTGGAGCTGTAGTGTAAGGAGCACTTCCTTAAGAAGCACTCACTATAGTGCAGGAGCATTCCAGTGGAGCAGTAGTGTAAGGAGCACTTCCTTAAGAAGCACTCACTATAGGGCAGCAGCATTCCAGTGGAGCAGTAGTGTAAGGAGCACTTCCTTAAGAAGCACTCACTATAGGGCAGGAGCATTCCAGTGGAGCAGTAGTGTAAGGAGCACTTCCTTAAGAAGCACTCACTATAGGGCAGCAGCATTCCAGTGGAGCAGTAGTGTAAGGAGCACTTCCTTAAGAAGCACTCACTATAGGGCAGCAGCATTCCAGTGGAGCAGTAGTGTAAGGAGCACTTCCTTAAGAAGTACTCACTAGAGGGAAGGAGCATTCCAGTGGAACAGTAGTGTAAGGAGAACTTCCTTGAGAAGCACTCACTATAGGGCAGCAGCATTCCAACGGAGCAGTAGTGTAAGGAGCACTTCCTTATGAAGCACTCACAATAGTGCAGGAGCATTCCAGTGGAGCAGTAGTGTAAGGAGCACTTCCTTAAGAAGCACTCCCTTTAGGGCAGCAGCATTCCAGTGGAGCAGTTGTGTATGGATCACTTCCTTAAGAAGCACTCACTATAGGGCAGCAGCATTCCAGTGGAGCAGTAGTGTATGGAGCACTTCCTTAAGAAGCACTCACTATAGAGCAGCAGCAATGCAATGGAGCAGTAGTGTAAGGAGCCCTCATTGTAGAAAGCATTCTAGTGGAGCAGTAGTGTAAGGAGCACTTCCTTAAGAAGTACTCACTTTAGGGCAGCAGCATTCCAGTGGAGCAGTAGTGTAAGGAGCACTTCCTTAAGAAGCACTCACTATAGGGCAGCAGCATTCCAGTGGAGCAGTAGTGTAAGGAGCTCTTCCTTAAGGAGCACTCACTATAGGGCAGGAGCATTCCAGTGGAGCAGTAGTGTAAGAAGCACTTCCTTAAGAAGCACTCACTATAGGGAAGCAGCATTCCAGTGGAGCTGTAGTGTAAGAAGTGTAAGGAGCATATTCTAAAGAAGCACTCTCTTTAGGGCAGCAGCATTCCAGTGGAGCAGTAGTGTAAGGAGCACTTCCTTAAGAAGTACTCACTAGAGGGAAGGAGCATTCCAGTGGAGCAGTAGTGTAAGGAGCACTTCCTTAAGAAGCACTCACTATAGGGCAGGAGCATTCCAGTGGAGCAGTAGTGTAAGGAGCACTTCCTTAAGAAGCACTCACTATAGGGCAGCAGCATTCCAGTGGAGCAGTTGTGTATGGATCACTTCCTTAAGAAGCATTCTAGTGGAGCATTCCAGTGGAGTAGTGTAAGGAGCACTTTCAAAAGAAGCACTCACTATAGGGCAGGAGCATTCCAGTGGAGCAGTAGTGTAAGAAACACTTCCTTAAGAAGCACTCACTATAGGGAAGCAGCATTCCAGTGGAGCTGTAGTGTAAGGAGCACTTCATTGTAGAATGCATTCTAGTGGAGCAGTAGTTTAAGAAGTGTATGGATCACTTCCTGAAGAAGCACTCACTTTAGGGCAGCAGCATCCAGTGGAGCAGTAGTGTAAGGAGCACTTCCTTAAGAAGAACTCATTATAGTGCAGGAGCATTCTAGTGGAGCAGTAGTGTAAGGAGCACTTCCTTAAGAAGCACTTACTATAGGGAAGCAGCATTCCAGTGGAGCTGTAGTGTAAGAAGCACTTTATTGTAGAAAGCATTCTAGTGGAGCAGTAGTGTAAGGAGCACTTCCTTAAGAAGCACTCACTTTAGGGCAGCAGCATCCAGTGGAGCAGTAGTGTAAGGAGCACTTCCTTAAGAAGAACACATTATAGTGCAGGAGCATTCTAGTGGAGCAGTAGTGTAAGGAGCACTTTATTGTAGAAAGCATTCTAGTGGAGCAGTAGTGTAAGGAGCACTTCCTTAGGAAGCACTCATTATAGTGCAGGAGCATTCCAGTGGAGATGTAGTGTAAGGAGCACTTCCTTAAGAAGCACTCACTATAGGGCAGCAGCATTCCAGTGTAGCAGTAGTGTAAGGAGCACTTCCTTAAGAAGCACTCACTATAGGGCAGGAGCATTCCAGTGGAGCAGTAGTGTAAGGAGCACTTCCTTAAGAAGCACTCACTATAGGGCAGCAGCATTCCAATGGAGCAGTAGTGTAAGGAGCACTTCCTTAAGAAGCACTCACTATAGGGCAGGAGCATTCCAGTGGAGCAGTAGTGTAAGGAGCACTTCCTTAAGAAGCACTCACTATAGGGCAGCAGCATTCCAATGGAGCAGTAGTGTAAGAAGCACTTCCTTAAGAAGCACTCACTATAGTGGAGGAGCATTCCAGTAGAGCAGTAGTGTAAGGAGCACTTCTTTAAGAAGCACACACTATAGGGAGCAGCATTCCAGTGGAGCTGGAGTGTAAAGAGCACTTCATTGTAGAAAGCATTCTAGTGGAGCAGTAGTGTAAGGAGCACTTCCTTAAAAAGCACTCACTATAGGGCAGGAGCATTCCAGTGGAGCAGTAGTGTAAGGAGCACTTCCTTAAGAAGCACTCACTATAGGGCAGGAGCATTCCAGTGGAGCAGTAGTGTAAGGAGCACTTCCTTAAGAAGCACTCACTATAGGGCAGGAGCATTCCAGTGGAGCAGTATTGTAAGGAGCACTTCCTTAAGAAGCACTCACTATAGGGCAGCAGCATTCCGGTGGAGCTGTAGTGTAAGGAGCACTTCATTGTAGAAAGCATTCTAGTGTAGCAGTAGTGCAAGAAGTGTAAGGAGCACATTCTTAAGAAGCACTCACTATAGGGAAGCAGCATCCAGTGGAGCAGTAGTGTAAGGAGCACTTCCTTAAGAAGCACTCACTATAGTGCAGGAGCATTCCAGTGGAGGAGTAGTGTAAGGAGCACTTCCTTAAGAAGCACTCACTATAGGGCAGCAGCATCCAGTGGAGCAGTAGTGTAAGGAGCACTTCCTTAAGAAGCACTCACTATAGTGCAGGAGCATTCCAGTGGAGCAGTAGTGTAAGGAGCACTTCCTTAAGAAGCACTCACTATAGGGCAGCAGCATTCCAGTGGAGCAGTAGTGTAAGGAGCACTTCCTTAAGAAGCACTCACTATAGGGCAGGAGCATTCCAGTGGAGCAGTAGTGTAAGGAGCACTTCCTTAAGAAGCACTCACTATAGGGCAGCAGCATTCCAGTGGAGCAGTAGTGTAAGGAGCACTTCCTTAAGAAGCACTCACTATAGGGCAGCAGCATTCCAGTGGAGCAGTAGTGTAAGGAGCACTTCCTTAAGAAGCACTCACTATAGTGCAGGAGCATTCCAGTGGAGCAGTAGTGTAAGGAGCAGTTCATTGTAGAAAGCATTCCAGTGGAGCTGTAGTGTAAGGAGCACTTCATTGTAGAAAGCATTCTAGTGGAGCAGTAGTGTAAGGAGCACTTCCTTAAGAAGCACTCACTCTTGGGCAGCAGCATCCAGTGGAGCAGTAGTGTAAGGAGCACTTCCTTAAGAAGCACTCACTATAGGGCAGGAGCATTCCAGTGGAGCAGTAGTGTAAGGAGCACTTCCTTAAGAAGCACTCACTATAGGGCAGCAGCATTCCAGTGGAGCAGTAGTGTAAGGAGCACTTCCTTAAGAAGCACTCACTATAGGGCAGGAGCATTCCAGTGGAGCAGTAGTGTAAGGAGCACTTCCTTAAGAAGCACTCACTATAGGGCAGCAGCATTCCAGTGGAGCTGTAGTGTAAGGAGCACTTCATTGTAGAAAGCATTCTAGTGGAGCAGTAGTGTAAGGAGCACTTCCTTAAGAAGCACTCACTTTAGGGCAGAAGCATTCCAGTGGAGCAGTAGTGTAAGGAGCACTTCCTTAAGAAGCACTCACTATAGGGCAGCAGCATTCCAGTGGAGCAGTAGTGTAAGGAGCACTCACTATAGGGCAGGAGCATTCTAGTGGAGCAGTAGTGTAAGGAGCACTTCCTTAAGAAGCACTTACTATAGGGAAGCAGCATTCCAGTGGAGCTGTAGTGTAAGAAGCACTTTATTGTAGAAAGCATTCTAGTGGAGCAGTAGTGTAAGGAGCACTTCCTTAGGAAGCACTCATTATAGTGCAGGAGCATTCCAGTGGAGATGTAGTGTAAGGAGCACTTCCTTAAGAAGCACTCACTATAGGGCAGCAGCATTCCAGTGTAGCAGTAGTGTAAGGAGCACTTCCTTAAGAAGCACTCACTATAGGGCAGCAGCATTCCAGTGTAGCAGTAGTGTAAGGAGCAGTTCCTTAAGAAGCACTCATTATAGGGCAGCAGTATTCAAATGGAGCAGTAGTGTAAGGAGCACTTCCTTAAGATGCACTCGCTATAGGGCAACAGCATTCCAATGGTGCAGTAGTGTAACGAGCACTTCCTTAAGAAGGACTCACTATAGTGGAGGTGCATTCCAGGAGAGCAGTAGTGTAAGGAGCACTTCCTTAAGAAGCACTCCCTATAGGGCAGGAGCATTCCAGTGGAGCAGTAGTGTAAGGAGCACTTCCTTAAGAAGCACTCACTATAGGGCAGCAGCATTCCAGTGGAGCTGTAGTGTAAGGAGCACTTCATAGTAGAAAGCATTCTAGTGGAGCAGTAGTGTATGTAGTGTAAGGAGCACTTCCTTAAGAAGCACTCACTTTAGAGCAGCAGCATTTCAGTGGGGCAGTAGTGTAAGGAGCAATACCTTAAGAAGCACTCATTATAGTGCAGGAGCATTCCAGTGGAGCAGTAGTGTAAGGAGCACTTCCTTAAGAAGCACTCACTATAAGGCAACAGCATTCCAGTGGAGCTGTTGATTAAGGAGCACTTCCTTAAGAAGTAGTCACTATAGGGCAGCAGCATTCCAGTGGAGCAGTAGTGTATGGAGCACTTCCTTAAGAAGCACTCACTATAGAGCAGCAGCAATGCAATGGAGCAGTAGTGTAAGGAGCACTTCATTGTAGAAAGCATTCTAGTGGAGCAGTAGTGTAAGGAGCACTTCATTGTAGAAAGCATTCTAGTGGAGCAGTAGTGTTAGGAGCACTTCCTTAAGAAGCACTCACTTTAGGGCAGCAGCATTCCAGTAGAGCAGTAGTGTATGGAGCACTTCCTTAAGAAGCACTCACTATAGGGCAGGAGAATTCAAGTGGAGCAATAGTGTAAGGAGCACATCCTGAAGGAGCACTCACTATAGGGCAGGAGCATTCCAGAGGAGCAGTAGTGTAAGGAGCACTTCCTTAAGAAGCACTCATTATAGTGCAGGAGCATTCCAGTAGAGCAGTAGTATAAGGAGCACTTCCTTAAGAAGTACTCACTATAGGGCAGCATCATTCCAGTGGAGGTGTAGTGTAAGGAGCACTCCATTGTAGAAAGCATTCTAGTGGAGCAGTAGTGTAAGGAGCACTTCCTTAAGAAGCACTCACTTTAGGGCAGCAGCATCCAGTGGAGCAGTAGTGTAAGGAGCACTTCCTTAAGATGCACTCACTATAGGGCAGGAGCATTCCAGTGGAGCAGTAGTGTAAGGAGTATTTCCTTAAGAAGCACTCACTATAGGGCAGCAGCATTCCAGTGGAGCTGTAGAGGAAGGAGCACTTCATTGTAGAAAGCATTCTAGTGGAGGAGTAGTGTAAGAAGCACTTCCTTAAGAAGCACTCACTATAGGGCAGCAGCATTCCAGTGGAGCAGTAGTGTAAGGAGCACTTCCTCAAGAAGCACTCGCAATAGGGCAGCAGCATTCCAGTGGAGCTGTAGTGTAAGGAGCTCTTCATTGTAGCAAGCATTCTAGTAGAGCAGTAGTGTAAGAAGTGTAAGGAGCACTTCCTTAAAAACCACTCACTTTAGGGCAGCAGCATTTCAGTGGGGCAGTAGTGTAAGGAGCAATACCTTAAGAAGCACTCATTATAGTGCAGGAGCATTCCAGTGGAGCAGTAGTGTAAGGAGCACTTCCTTAAGAAGCACTCACTATAAGGCAACAGCATTCCAGTGGAGCTGTTGATTAAGGAGCACTTCTTTGTAGAAAGCATTCTAGTGGAGCAGTAGTGTAAGGAGCACTTCCTTAAGAAGTACTCACTAGTGGGCAGGAGCATTCCAGTGGAACAGTAGTGTAAGGAGCACTTCCTTAAGAAGCAGTCACTATAGGGCAGCAGCATTCCAATAGAGCAGTAGTGTAAGGAGCACTTCCTTAAGAAGCACTCACTATAGGGCAGCAGCATTCAAGTGGAGCAGTAGTGTAAGGAGCACTTCCTTAAGAAGCAATCATTATAGGACAGCAGCATTCCAGTGGAGCAGTAGTGTAAGGAGCACTTCCTTAATAAGAACTCATTATAGGGCAGCAGCATTCCAGTGGAGCTGTAGTGGAAGGAGCACTTCATTGTAGAAAGCATTCTAGTGGAGGAGTAGTGTAAGAAGCGCTTCCTTAATAAGCACTCTCTTTAGGGCAGCAGCATTCCAGTGGAGCAGTAGTGTAAGGAGCACTTCCTTAAGTAGCACTCACTGTGGGCCAGCAGCACTCCAAAGTAGCAGCAGCCCATTCTAGTGCAACAGCATCGGCGTCCTTTGGAATAAACTTATAATATGTCAGTATTTATTACAGTTTTATAGCTAGTTTTATTATAAATTTCCTTCAATTCTGTTCATTTTTAGTAGGAACAATGATCTTAAAAAGACGAAGCTGGTGGAATATTGGCGATAGTAGTTTGAGGAGGATCCGGTAGAATGCTCTGGCGTCCAATTTATTCTATTATACACGTAATATACAAACTGAATTCCACTCCTTGGAAGGCAGTCCCATACAATAGGCTAAGATTTTAATTTGTCATCATTATCACCTCCTCTCTCCTAATTTAGTCCTTAGAGTTTCTCCTAAGTTTATGTTCTTATGGAAAAGTTTTCCGCCTTAATGGAAATCAAGTAATAGTCGTTATAAATGATAATAACTATTGGATTGATGTACATGTTTATTCTCTCTCTCTCTCTCAACGAAATGTAGCCAAACTCACTAGCTGAGTTAGCACCAACCCTTACTAGATTATTAGCTTTATTCAAATTCTAAAACGTGACTGAGCCCTGTAATGGAACGAATGAGCGTAGTGTTTCATTTCCTATTCCTTTTACTCCAAAAATGCACATAATAAAAATTGCTTACTTTGTTATTTAGAGCAAGTTTTATTATATAAACTTTTGTTGTGTAAAAATATTTAATTGAAGTATTGTTATACTCAACAATTCTTTCTAATGTATCTACTTATTAAACTTGTAACCTCACCATTATAAATCAATTCAAATCGTTTTAACTTTAATAGTTCAAATCTATCTTAATTTTGTAACCCCTTAGAAGGTTGCACGAGCAAAGTACAGTGTCCCCCCCCCTCACTATCAAATATTAATTAATGATAAATGTCAGTTTCCCTTTAAGTGCAATTAATACTTTATTTAAACAGAACATGGAAATATTTGAACATACGCTTTTAATATTGTGAACATAATGAAATCACATTTGTTAATATAAATTAACGTAATCAGAATTGAGATCATTAATGAGTGGTTGGTAGGACAAACTGGTCCTAGGGAAACTTCCTTTGTCTCCTCACAACTGTTAACCTTACATCATAGTCAGCTATTGAAGCTGTTAGCTTCTACTTTTGATTACGAATATTTTAATGTTCTGGGTGTATGCAAAAACTCTATTAATATTAGGACCACTTGAAATAAATTTAAAATATAAATGAAATAAATTGCCAGTGTACGCAGTGATTGTGTCAGCCGCATTATGGCGGGAATGCACAGATAGTTATATTCACTTCTCACCCCCTCTTTGAACCTCACTTTGGCTTATTCAATGTCACATGGTGCTTATACTTTTAGTAATATAGTGTTATACTCAGAAATGTGAATTTGTTTAATCATCATAATAATAAATAATTTAAAATGACGAAGGGAGGTACATTGAAAGTGGTAAGGGGGTGTCTCCAGTTATTTCTGCTACTTATTAACACTGCATCACTAATATATTATACTTTACTGAACATACTATTAAAATATTATGAATATAATGTTTACTTTCCAGACATACAAAAGGGAATTTTTAATAACATTATCCAGGATATCAAATGGCTGCCAGACTTTTTCTCTTACATGGTTCGGAATACAGAATACTATCTATGATTGTGAATTATATGGGTCTGATGTTTTGAAAAAATATACATACTTAGGAGACGGGGAAAATAAAATTATTGTGCATAGTGACATAACTTGTACTTTTAGTATGAAGATTATCCAAGGAACGCCGGTTACCTTAGTTAGTACGTATATATATATATATATATATATATATATATATATATATATATATATATAAAATAGAAGTCTCAGTCCTTACATTAATTTCTTTTCACGATACGTTTTCGTTTCACATGGAATTGAAGCGATATAAAAAATATTTGGATTAGATATCTGTACGTATGTTACCTTTTCACGCCTAAACTACTGAACCGAATTTTATGAAACTTGTAAACGTGTATTACTATTAACCCAACTTAGGCTTTAGGCTATACTAATATTCTCAGAAAGAAAAAGGAGTGGGGGTTATAAGGAATGCCTGAAAAGAAAAATCGTGATATTTTCGTTTCCTATGGGTTTTTTTTTGGAAACATGCATATAACAAAAGTTGTTTATTTTTAAATTTAAAGTACTTTTGTTACACACATGTATGCCGTATAACGCAGTATAAACAAGATATACACTAAATGCTATTACCGGAGTCGACAATTTTGTTAGTACTCATTAAAATTTGTTTTATATATACATATTATGACAAATGATGTTATGATTTTATATGATGACAAAAGATCTATTTCAATTTAATAAGATTGTTCAAAGTGTTATTTAGGTTGCAGGGAAGGCTACGATTTCTTTCCCTAACTTCGCTTTTTCAATATAAGTTAAATTATTTTTACGCTACCACTTTTATTTATTTCCACCAGGTATATAAATTATTATAAATTCGAAGCATTTAAGGTTTTGAATAAATAATTTACGTAAAATAATGCAAAGGGAGAAGCGGGAGCGGAATTTGTAGGGAAGCTTACGGAGTTAATTGAGTTAACGTATTTCCTATGATATGCTGGCATTATTCGAATTACTTTATATTCAAACTTACTATTATGTATATAATGTTAAGTATAATATAAAACATCCCAATTACCCTTTGTTGCAAAAAGTGGACGTTAATTAATAATTTTTAATAATATATAACTATGCTTAAAAATGTGTGACACATAACCCACGTAAAAAAAGTGGAAGCCGGGTACTGTGGTATATGACATGTATTTAATATCATACAAGAGAAATATGCATATACAGCCATGGAAAGTAAATGACCTAAAAAAAAAACCCGAATTAATAAGTCTTAATCTAAAAATGAATTAATTAAAATATATATAATCCTTTACAGAGATAAGGAAAAGCAACAAAACCTGAATTTTAAATAGATGTCTTAAGCGTATAATTTTATAAAATAATTTATATTCTGTTCAAATAGTTTTTAAATTAAATTATTGAAATAAAAAAATAATCCTATTTCGCAGTAAAAAGTACTCAGATCAAATTACAAAAAAAGGCCGTCACATAGGGGCTGTGTAAACTAAGCCAATTTCCCACGTGAAGTATAACAATAGATAAATATACAAACTGGTATCAGAACACAACCGTGAATATTAAGGATATATTATTAATATATATGTATGTGTGTGTGTGTGTGTGAGTGTGTGTGTGAGTGTGTGTGTGTGTGTGTGTGAGTGTGTGTGTGTGTGTGTGTGAGTGTGTGTGTGTGTGTGTGAGTGAGTGTGTGTGTGTGTGAGTGTGTGTGAGAGTGTGTGTGTTTGAGTGTGAGAGTGTGTGTGTGTGTGTGTGTGAGTGTGTGTGTGTGTGAGTGTGTGTGTGTGTGTGTGTGTGTGTGTGTGTGTGTGTGTGTGTGTGTGTGTGAGTGTGTGTGTGTGTGTGTGTGTGTGTGTGTGAGTGTGTGTGTGAGTGTGTGTGTTTGTGTTTGTGTGTGTGTTATTGAATGCTGAAAACAAAAAGAATTCAAATAACTCAGGCGTCATCTCCTGAGTAGTACCTCAATAGCTGATTTCTCAGGGAAATCTGTTAAAAAAAAACGTCCGTCACTGAGTGGCTGCGTAAAGTAAGCAGATTTTCCACGTGAAGATGAACAATAGATAAATCTATATACTGCTAACACAACACCACCATGAATATTAAGTGAATAAATACAAACGGTGGTACGAAATCTTTCCCCTGCCAGCAGGAAGCGTCTCATATGTAAATAAACAGGTCTGCCAACGGCTCACTGGAAAGAAATACAATAACTGGAACATATCAGAATATAACACATTAATTTTATTGAAAACTATGTACTATACCTAGTACTGTAATTTATAATGAATCAGAATGATTTTTATCTCAATCAATCAAATTTTAGTAGTCCAAGAACTTAAGACGGGGGGGGGGGTTACAAGAACATATTTGCAGCTATCTCGTACAATAAAGGTCTTTGGATAAAAATATTTGATATTTAAGCTTCGAATAATGTGGTTTATTATTTAGCAATCACTGAAGGCTGAGAACTGAAAAATGCAAATATCTTGCTTCATATTCAAGATAGAGAATAAATGTATATAACATTATTTATAGTACATTTAATTTGAAATAAGATGTATTCTATACATTTTTTCAATCCGAAGTATAGTAACGGAGATATTTCGAATTTTCAAATTTCTCCCCCTCTACACCCCCTCTCCCACTTGTCCGATTTCAGCCGTTAGCGAACTTCATCTTTCATTTTGCATAAAACGAGTAAATATCGAGTTAGATATCAAACAAAAATTACGACCACTTGAGCGTTAACAGATATATATATATACACTGGGTCAAAAAAATTTCCATACACTTACACCTGTTTTAAAAAATATTATAATTTCTGAGGAATTTCCAGGAAAAAGAAACTGTTTATTGACCAAATTTATATTTGAAGTATATAATTACATTTTATAACAATTTGTAAACTTTTACATATGTATGTTTGTATATAAACAGAAATTAAAGAAACAAAGTATCAATGCAATCTTAAAAAAGTATCCATACAGTTGTAATATTTGTATACTACTGAGTATTTGTCTATTTTAATAGTTTGTATTTCCTTCTTTTTCTCTAATAACTTTAATCAAACGACTTTTCATTGTAGCAATTACTTTCTTGGTTACTTGTGACTCAATTGAATTCCATTCGGAGATCATAGTATTTTTAAGCTCATTTTTATTTTTAAAATCTTGTTTTCAGATCCTTCTTCTTATTTCATCCCATAGATGCACAATTGGATTAAGATCGAGGCTCTGAGGGATTGTATGAAGTTGTTTAGGGATATTAAAAATAAGACATTCCTTGACAAGCTTTGCAGTGTGTTGCAGATCATTATCCTGTTGAAAGATAAATGAGCCCTTAAACCCCAGATTACGAGCACTGGTTTTCAAATTTGTTTTCAATATGTCTAAATAAACATGTTGATCCATTTTACCCCTTGATCCTCTCTCATGTTTGACGGTTCTAATAATGTTTCTCAGTTTTAAATGTTCTCCGAATTTCCTCCAGACACAAGTCCTCCCATCTGATTAGAATACATTGAATTTTCATTAGTCTCTGAAAATAATGGAATCCCAGAAAGTTTGTGGTTTGTGTAAATAGGTTCTTGAAAATTCTAAGCGTTTCTTCTGGTTTACTTTGTTGATCAGTGGTTTTTTCTTGGTACACAACCATTATAATCATTTGCTCTTAGAACAGTTCTCACTGTTCAGGCACAACATTGAAATTATGAAGACTTGAAAGCATACTTGTTAAGTTAGGATCACTAGCCATTGGGTTTTCCCTTACTTCTTTCAAAATCGCTCTTTTATGAATGCTAAGTAATTTTCTTCAGCGGCCTTACCGAGGTCTATTCCCTAAGTTTTTATTTTCTTTATAACGATTAATAATGTACTGAACAGTGACGTGTGACTTGTTGAATATTTTTCCAATTTCTCGCAATGAATGACCTTTTTCTCTCATATTAATTATCAAAGCACGAATGTTTTTTGATACCACCATTTGGAATGTAAACATTAAATTTTAACTTTGAAATATTGTCTTGATGTATCAAAGGATAGCTTAGAACTTATTATTCCATTCTTTCATATTCTCAACTCCATTTAGTAATTGTAAACATTTATAGATGGAAGAATCTATGGAAACTTTTTTGACCTATAATCCTGCAATATTTTCTTTACATCAGAATTTCTTATCTAAAGAGTTTCAAAAGAAAATTTGTTTCGGTATATATTTTGTTCTATTGCTCATATAAATAAAAATAAAAAAATAACTAATTTAAGAATGTGAATATAATGAAAAGTAAACCAGTTTAAACACTTCAAAACAATGTGTATGGAGACTTTTTTGGCCCAGTGTTTATATATATATATATATATATATATATATATATATATATATATATTTATATATACTAGCTAAGGTACCCAGGGAATTCATTTTAGGCTGGATAAATATGGTATTTGTTTGGCAAGGCTTTACTTTCCACAATATTTTGACGTTTCCCCGTCACAGTTTTTAGTTTTTCCCGTCGTTGCTGTGGATTTGTTAATAATAAAATTATTTGTTATCTAAGACTTCGCTCTTCTAATATTACTATATTTCCCGGCTCCTGTGCATGTAGGTTTGTTTTATAACGTAATGAACAGTATAATTCATAGTCGTAGAAAGTATTCTGTCTTCCAAACCATGGATGAATTAACAAATAAAATTGTTGATTCCCGCTATAGTTTTTAGCGTATAACTCATTTATACTTATGTATACGAAAAAAGTGTACATACACAAGTAACAAAAGTTACTCTAAATAACAAACTAAACAACTTTTGTTATGTGCATATTTACCGAAAAATCAATGCGAAACGAAATATCGCTATTTTTAATTTCCAGCCTCCCTTATAACCCCTACTTCTGTTTGAGCCTAACATTTTTAATATAGCTTATAATCTTGGAAAAATTAATGCTAATTGACACACCGAGTTTTGTTCAGTTCGGTTCAATCGTTAGTGCCCAATAAAATTGTTAGCTCCCGCTTTAGTTTTTAGTGTATATCTTGCCTATACTTTGTTATACGACAAATGTGAATATATCAAAAGTTTCTCTAAATAACAAAATAAACATCTTTTTTCATGTGCATTTTTGCCGAAAAACTAGTAGGTAACGAAATATCGCTAATTTTAATTTATTATTTAAACAAAATCATGCTGAATTTCTTCAAGGAGTGATAGCGGAAGTAGTAGGAAATCAAGCTCTTTGATTTTGGTAATATATTATCTTATTATCTTCATGTTATTGAAACAAATATGTACTGTATAATATGTATGTAATATGTAGTTTCTCTAAATAACAAAATAAACATCTTTTTTCATGTGCATTTTTGCCGAAAAACTAGTAGGTAACGAAATATCGCTATTTTTAATTTCAGGCCTCCCCTACAACGCCCACTCCTGCCCGTCCCTAGAAATGGTGGTATGGCTTATTATAATGAAAGCGTTAGAACTAATACACATACGGAGTTTTATTTAGTTCGGTTAAATCTTTTGTGCCAATTAAAATGTTTCACTTCCCTATAGGTTTTAGAGTATATCGCGTTTATAATTCGGTATACGAAAAAAGTGTATATAACTAAAGTTACTCTAAATAACAAAATAAACCGCTTTTGATATGTGCATATTTGCCAAAAAACCAATAGGAAACGAAGTGTCTTTATTTTTATTTTCAGGTCTCCCTTATAACCCCCACTCCTGTTAACCTCAAAGGCAATTAATATAGCCTAAAGTCTAAGTTGGGTAAATAGTAATATACATACCAATTTTCATAAAATTTGGTTCAGCCGTTTATGCGTGAAAAGGTAACAGACAAACAAACAGAAACGAAAGAAACAAAATGTGAAACGAAACGTTATCATGAAATTTCGAGAAAAAAATCAATGTACAGACAGAGGTTACAATTTTATATATATATATATATATATATATATATATATATATATATATATATATATATATATATATAAATTTAACAATACTTTTTCGTTTCACATGACATAGACACCAAATCTGAAATTTGTTTCCTTCGTGTATGTTTGTTTGTTGTTACCTTTCCACGGATAAACGGGTGAACCGAATTTTATGAAACTTGGTATGTATATTACTACTAACCCAACTTAGACTTTAGGTTATATTAATATTCTCTGAGTTGAACAGGAGTGGGGGTTATAAGGGAGGGCTGAAATTAAAAATAGCTAAATTGCGTTTCCTATTGGATTTTCAGCAAATATGCACATTACGAGTTGTTTATATTTTTATTTAGAGTAACTTTTGTTATATACACTATCGTCGTATACCGAAGTGTAAATGCGTTATACGCTAATAATTATAGCCGGAGTCACCAATATTATTTCGTACAAAAGACTCAACTGAACTAAATAAAACTCGGTATGTGTTTTAGCACTAACGCTTTGATTATAATAAGCCATACTAGCATTTCTAGGGACGGGCAGGAGTGGGGGTTATAAGGGAGGCCTGAAATTAAAAATAGCGGTATTTCGTTTTCTACTGTTTTTTCTGCAATTATGCGCATTACAAAAGTTGTATGTTTTGTTATTTAAAGTAACATTTGTTATATTGTCAAAAGTCAATATAACAAATGTTACTATAACAAAGTATAAACGAGATATACATTAAAAACTTAAGCGGAAGCCTAGAATTTTGTTGGGCACTAACGATTGAACGGAACTTAACAAAACTCGGTATGTGTATTAGCACTAATTTTTCCATGATTATAAGCTATATTAAAAAGTTTAGGTCCAAACGGGAGCAGGGGTTAAGAGGGAGGCCTGAAATGAAAAATTCCTGACATTTCGTTGTCTATTTGTTTTCCGGTAATCGAGCATATAGCAAAAGCTGTTTACTTTTTCATTTAGAGTAACTTTTGTTTTATAATTTTTTTTTTTGTAAAATAAGTTGTGAAGCAAGTAATTTGCTACTCATCTCATTTCACAACAAATTCTGTAGTCATATGATAAAAGCCCGTCACGCTGGGGCTGTGTAAACTGAGCACGTGCTGCCATCACACACTACTCATCTCATCTCACCACAAATTCTGTAGTCATATGATAAACGCCCGTCACGCAGGGGCTGTGTAAACTGAGCACGTGCTGCCATCACACACTACTCATCTCATCTCACCACAAATTCTGTAGTCATATGATAAAAGCCCGTCACGCAGGGGCTGTGTAAACTGAGCACGTGCTGCCATCACACACTACTCATCTCATCTCACCACAAATTCTGTATTCATATGATAAAAGCCCGTCACGCAGGGGCTGTGTAAACTGAGCACGTGCTGCCATCACACACTACTCATCTCATCTCACCACAAATTCTGTATTCATATGATAAAAGCCCGTCACGCAGGGGCTGTGTAAACTGAGCACGTGCTGTCATCACACACTACTCATCTCATCTCACCACAAATTCTGTAGTCATATGATAAAAGCCCGTCACGCAGGGGCTGTGTAAACTGAGCACGTGTTGCCATCACACACTACTCATCTCATCTCACCACAAATTCTGTAGTCATATGATAAAAGCCCGTCACGCAGGGGCTGTGTAAACTGAGCACGTGCTGCCATCACACACTACTCATCTCATCTCACCACAAATTCTGTAGTCATATGATAAAAGCCCGTCACGCAGGGGCTGTGTAAACTAAGCGGGTTTCCCGCGTGAATTTTAACAATAGATAAATCTACATACCGGTAGCACAACACAACCGTGAATATTAAGTGAATAAATACAAATGATAATAAGAAACCCCCCGAAAAATGTAAACAAACAGTTCTGTCAACTTCTTACCGGAAAGAAAAACGATTATAGCAGATCAGCAAAAATCGTGTCATGAGTAGGACCTCAATAGCTGATTTCCCTTAAGGGGAATCCACTGAAATCCAATGAGTAGAAGTGGGGCTTCACAGAAAATTAAAAACAATATAATTCGAATAACTCATATATATATATATATATATATATATATATATATATATATATATATATGGTGTTGTTGTAGTTTCTTGGAGTTTTTGTGAATGTTGGGGAAAAAAATTTTAGTTGATGCCAATATTTCGAGAATACTTATTTTCTCTTCATCAGGGCTGTAAAGATACAGGTACTACTTAATATATATTGCACATTTTTTTTAACTTATTGCGTAACAGATGATATGTATGTTATTTCTACTTACCAAGACTAGAAATACTTAATAAATATTGTACATTATGTATTGTACTACTGGTTACATTGGGATATATAAATATAACCTGGTCGAAAACATCCACAGAATTATATATATCTATATCTATATATATATAAAATTGTAACCTGTGTCTGTACATTGATTTTTTTCGCGAAATTTCGTTTCACATGCCATAGACAACATAACTACATTTTGTTTCTTTCGTGTCTGTTTGTTTGTTTATTTGTTTGTTTGTTTATTTGTTTGTTTGTTTGTTACCTTTTCACGCATAAACGGCTGAACCGAATTTTATGAAACTTGGTATGTATATTACTGCTAGTCCAACTTAGACTTTAGGCTATATTAATATTCTCTAAGACGAACAGGAGTAGGGGTTATAAGGGAGGCCTGAAATTAAAAATAGCGATATTTCGTTTTCTATTGGTTTTTCGGCAAATATGCACATAACAAAAGTTGTTTATTTTATTATTTAGAGTAACTTTTGTTATATACACTTTTGTCGTATACCAAAGTTTAAATGCGTTATACGCTAAAAATTATACCGGGAGTCCAAAATTTGATTTGGCACAAATGACTCAACCAAATTAAACCAAACTCGGTATCTGAATTAGTACTAACGCCTTCATTATAATAAGCTATACTAACATTTCTTGGAACGGGCAGGAGTGGGGGTTATAAGGAAGGCCTGAAATTAATAATAGTGATATTTCGTTTCCTATTGGTTTTTCCGCAAATATGAACACAACATAAGTTGTTTATTTTGTTATTTGGAGTAACTTTTGTTATATACACTTTTGTCGTATACCTAAGTATAAATGAGTTATACGTTAAAACTTTAGCGGGAGCCAACAATGTTATTGGGCACTAACGGCTGAACCGAACTTAACAAAGCTCGGTATGTCAATTAGCATTAATTCTTCCATAATTATAAGTTATATTAAAATTTTTAGGTTCGAACGGGAGGGGGGTTATAAGGGTGGCCTGAAATAAAAATTCACCATATTTACATGTATAAGAGACAGGAAATATAAAAATATCGAAGACTGTGAAGAATTATCGAACAAATAATTCTATTATTAGCAAATCACCGGCAACGACGGGTATCAATCCTAAACACTGGGACGGGTAAATGTCAAAATATTGTGCAATGTAAAGCCTGCTAAAAAATACCATCACCATTCAGCCTCAAATGAATTCCCGAGCGAAGCCGGGTATCTGAGCTAGTATATATATAAAATTGTAACCTCTGTCTGTACATTGATTTTTTTCGCGAAATTTCACGATAACTTTTCGTTTCACATGTCATAGACACCATAACTGCATTTTGTTTCTTTGGTGTCTGTTTGTTTGTTTGTTTGTTTATTTGTTTGTTTGTTTGTTACCTTTTCACGCACAAACGGCTGAACCGAATTTTATGAAACTTGGTATGTATATTACTATTAGCCCAACTTAGACTTTAGGCTATAGTAATATTCTCTGAGACGAACAGGAGTGGGGGTTATAAGGGAGGCCTGAAATTAAAAATAGCGATATTTCGTTTTCTATTGGTTTTTCGGCAAATATGCACATAACAAAAGTTATTTATTTTATAATTTAGAGTAACTTTTTTTATGTACACTTTTGTCGTATACCTAAGTATAAATGAGTTATAAGTTAAAAACTACTGCGGAAGTCAACAATTATATTTGCCACAAAACACTCAACCGAACTAAACTAAACTCGGTATGTGAGTTAGTTCTAACGCTTTCCTTATAATACGCTATACCAACATTTCTAGGGACGGGCAGGAGTGGGGGTTATAAGGGAGGCCTAAAATTAAAAATAGCGATATTTCGTTTCCTATTGGTTTTTCGGAAAATGTGTATATAACAAAAGTTGATTATTGTGTTATTTAGAGTAACTTTTGTTATATTCACTTTTGTCTTATTACAAAGTTTAAACGAGATATACGCTAAAAACTTTAGTTAGGCGCAGTCAACTGAACATCTGACTTTGCACCAGCTGCTACTAAATTATAAGCTATATTAACAAACATGCTCATAACCAAAACTGTTCCATTGTTATTTAGAGTAACTTAATATATATCTTGGTCGTATTAAAAATATCAATATTGTAGCCTGCAATTCATTACAATTTTTGAATAAGTTATACCATTCAATCTTTTAATTTAATTTTACCTCACCATGATATATTTTGACGATAAACAAGAACATTTCAAGTATATGAAGCATTTTAACAATAAGTAATTGTTTCATGAGGAGCAAAGTATATTACCCCCCCCCCCCTTCCTCTGTCTTTTACCGGAACATTAATTAATCGGAAGTAAGTAATTTCTTCCTTTAATGTGTTTAAAAAATCAATTAATTCACAAAAAACAAAAGTATTTAAACATACATAATTAGAATTGAAAATAGAATGTGAATATAAGGTAATGTTAACGGAATTGAGAGTTGGAATTAGTCATGTTCTGTTGGTTAACCTGGAGCGCCGGGGAGGGGTGGGGAGACCTTCCTGTAATCTAGAACCTCTCTCACTCCCTCATTCTTAACTCAGCTGTTATATACACTTTTTTCGTATACCGAATTATAAACGAGATATACGCTAAAACCTATAGCGGAAGTGTATTTTGTTATTTAGAGTAACTTTTGTTATAAACACTTTTTCTTATAACGTACTATAAACGAGATATACGTTAAAACCTATAGTGGGAGTCAACAATTTTATATGGCACAAAAGACTCAACCGAATTAAACGAAACTCCGTATGTGTATTAGCACTAACTCCTTCATTATAATAAGCCATACCAACATTTCTAGAGACGGGCAGGATTTGGGGTTGTAAGGGAGGCCTGAAATTAAAAATAGTGATATTTCGTTTTCTATTGGGTTTTTTGCAAATATGCACATGACAAAAGTTGTTGACTTTGTTATTTAAAGTAACTTTTGTTATATTCAATTTTGTCGTATAAAAAGTATAAACGAGATATACACTAAATACTAAAGCGGGAGCCAACTATTTTGTTGGGCACTAAGGATTGAACCGAAATTAAGAAAACTCGGTATGTGAATTAGCATTAATTCTTCCATGATTATAAGCTATATTAACATTTGTAGGTCTAAACGGGAGTGGGGGTTATGTGGGAGGCCTGAAATAAAAACTAGCGATATTTCATTGTCTATTTGTTTTTAGATAAACGTGCTCATAACAAAAGTTGTTTACTTTGTTATTTAGAGTTACTTTTATTTTATACATTTTTTTTCGGGAACAATGTGTATGTTCGCGTAGAAATATTGATATGTTCAACAATTCTTTACAATACCAACTACCAGGAACCTCCCCTGGAAAAATAAATTCAAATCTATGTTAATATTTTATCCTTAATAAACCAAATCTATACATAATGCACAGGAGACAGGAAATATGAAAATATGGAGGACAGTGAAGTCTTACATAAAAAATTAATTTTATTATTAACAAATCCGTAGCAATGACGGGTATAAACCCGAAGCATTGGTACGGGTAAATGTTAAAATATTGTGCAAAGTAAAGCCTTGCCAAAAAAATATCACCATTCAGCCTCAAATGAATTCCCGGGCGAAGCCGGGTAACTAAGCTAGTATATATAAATATATATATATATACACACACATTGAACAGACCTCCCTTTGTCATCTCCTAGGTAGGATCGATGGACGTAGAAGGAAAATTTCGAAAATCGCGTCATAATTACGAGCTCAATGGCTGTTTTCCCTGAAGGAAATTCTGCTAAAATATGAAATATATTAAATTACGAATTAATTATTTTTAGAATAAGATATCTAATGTTACAAAAACCTAAGTGAGATAAAATCTTCATTATCTACTCACTGTATGAATAGTTTTAGGAAATTATGAGAAAATGGTATTAAAAAAATAGTTAGGAGCTGTTAGGCACCGGCGAGATTCGAACTCACGATCTCCTGTTTACTAGACAGGCGCTTTAACCAACTAAGCCACGGCGCCTCCTGCTCAACCAAAGCTATATACTTATCAAAGGCAAGTATATCTTTTTAAATTCAAATACATTATTCATTAAGAATAATATTTCTTCATATTATCCTCTGTTATTTAATAAAGATGTTAAAAACAAAAAAAAACTGTCGTGCGGGGCTGTGTTAACAGCAGATTTGCCACTTGCGTCACATATTTGCATTTATCTCAAAAGCTATAACTTCAATTACAATACAATTCGGCATTGAAGCTTGAAACAAGGAGCTTCAAGTTATAACTGCTCATTGTTAATATGACTTGTGGGGGTTTACTAGGGGCCGAAAACAAAAAAAACATCAAAATATCTCGGTCAATAATCAAGATAGTGAAAAAACTCATATGACAATATTTGTAAAACATTTGATTTGGAATAAGATTTATTCTATACAATGTTTCGATCCGACGTATAGTAACGGAGATATTAAGAATTTTCGAAATTCCACCCTCTAAACCTCCCTTCCACTGGTCCGATTTCAGCCGTTAACCAATTTGATCTTTATTTTTACATAACACATTTAAAGAGTTTGGTAACGCCCTCTATCTCCCAATGACCTGTTATATCACGGACCAGCTTATTCATAGCTTATAAATCAAATATTGTTATCAAGGGCCCTTAATTAAGAGATAAACATGGAAATTCGTTGTGTTATTACTTCATCAATTAAGATATTGTGTAATTAGTCGAAAATGTTTGTTTGATCAATACCATACTCGATATATAACAGTTTCAGTCAACACTAAAGATCATATTTGTTATTGGCAGGAATCGGACATGGAATAATGAGGGTTTAGAGGGCAGATTCAAAAAATCAGGATGGGTTGGATCGAAAAATTGTATAGGACCAATCTTATTGCAAATTGTATTTTCTGTAAATGTAGTTATATAGGCGTTTTCATTGTCTTGATTAATAACGGCGATATTTGCAATTTTAGTTTTCAGACTTCAGCAAAACCCCACTCCCGCTCCTTTCAGATTACCAAAAAGCAATTATATCCTCAAATAAATTTTTGTATGCCTAATTATAAAATATTGTTCACATTGAACTTTTATTTCGTTTAAACGTAGTGTAAAGACGTCATTAATTGTTTATTTGCTCTATACCATACTCAATAATTTTAATCGTTCAATTCAACTCAAATGTTCATATTCTTTAATTACCGAAATCGGACCAGGGTTACATGGTGGGGGAGGCAGGGACTTCCAAATACCTCCGTTATAATGAGACGGATAGAAATGTTTTAGAGAACCAATTTTGTTAAAATACGTTTATTCGTAATTCATATATAAGAGAGATATTCTAATTTTATTGTTTTTAATTTTCTGTGAAGCCCCACTTCTACTCATTGGATTTCAGTGGATTCCCCTTAAGGGAAATCAGCTATTGAGGTCCTACTCATGACACGATTTTTGCTGTTCTGCTGGAATCGTTTTTCTTTCCGGTAAGAAGTTGACAGAACTGTTTGTTTACATTTGTCGGGGGGTTTCTTATTATCATTTGTATTTATTCACTTAATATTCACGGTTGTGTTGTGTTACCGGTATGTAGATTTATCTATTGTTAAACTTCATGCGGGAAACCTGCTTAGTTTACACAGCCCCTGCGTGACGGGCTTTTATCATATGACTACAGAATTTGTGGTGAGATGAGATGAGTAGTGTGTGATGGCAGCACGTGCTCAGTTTACACAGCCCCTGCGTGACGGGCTTTTATCATATGACTACAGAATTTGTGGTGAGATGAGATGAGTAGTGTGTGATGGCAGCACGTGCTCAGTTTACACAGCCCCTGCGTGACGGGCTTTTATTTTATAGGTATTGTCGATGAGCCTGTGTCGAGGAGATATTGCCTAGATACATTTAGCTGGGGTGCAAATGTAGAATGGCTCGGCTATGAATAATGTTTAGATACATACACTAGGAGCTTCTATGTTAAGCCATAGAAAGACAGTTTCTATACAGAGAACGTGATTAACGCGGGGCCCGCTTTGTTTCTGCTAGGCCATTCAATTGGCTGAATACTGTAGATAGGGCTTTCTTCAACCTAACCCTCCTACAACTATTCATCAGCGTCTCCACACCCAGTTTTCATTCCCATTCCACTCATTGCCTCAATCAAATGAATCCTCAATAATATGTTAAATTGATAAAGAAATTTTTTTAGACAATACTTTTAGGGAGTTATGTCCATTTTAGCAGATTTCCCTTAAAGTACTCATGACGCGATTTTCGAAAAATTTCTTCAAATGTCCATCGATCCTACGTAGTAGATGACGAAAATGAGTTCCATGCTCAGTGCCTGCTGATTAATGCTGCGTTGCCTGGACCTCGACCACCGGGCGACTCCCGTCGTGGTCCAGGCAACGCAGCTTTAATCAGGCACTGAGGATGGAGCGTTGACTCCGAAAGTGCACTCTGCATAATATTAAAAACCAGTAGAGGACTTGGCCTTCTTATTGATCCTCATCAATTCCTCTACCATCCAGCATATTCCAGAGATAAAATGAGTTCCGTTCAAAATTATATATATATACTAGCTAAGGTACCCGGCTTCGCTCGGGAAATCATTTGAGGCTGAATGATAATAGTATTTTTTATTTTTTTTTGAGCAAGGCTTCAATGTTTACTACACTTCCCGTCTGGGCGCATTGTTTTCCCGTGAGGGTCAGGCAGGCGATGTATAGATGAGAAATATTAATTTTGAAGAATAAATAAAAATGTGTTCCTAATCTATCCCTCTCCACTTTTCCAACTCACCTTTTTGAATACTTCAAACCATAATCGTGGATAGCATTTATTACAATTAAATATCCTCTATAATGAAACTTATTTCCTGTCAAAAACCAATCCGAGCACATATAGTTTATAAACATAGTTTTGTACATTAGATTATATTCGTAATAGTAGAGCTCAGTGGAAATCATTTCCAGTAATGCCAGCATTTCACAGGAAATAAATTAACTCAATTAACTGTTTAGGCTCCGACCTCCTTCCGCTCCAGCATCTCCATAGTTTTCCTTAAAATATTGATTCAAAGTATTATTTTATTATTCATTTGAGGCTGAATGGTGATGGTATATTTTTGGCAAGGCTTTACTTTGCACAATATTTTGACATTTACCCGTTCCAGTGTTTAGGGTTAATACCCGTTGTTGGCATTTGTTAATAATAAAATTATTTTTTTATGTAAGACTTCACTGTCCTGCATATTGTCATATTTCCCGTCTCCTGTGCATTATGCATAGATTTGAATTAATAAGGAGAAAATATTGACATACATTTGAATTAATTTTTTCAGGAGAGGTACCTGGTAGTTCATATTGAAATGAAGTGTTGAGCAAATTTCTCTAAATAACAAAATAAACAACTTTTGTTATGTGCATATTTGCCGAAACCCCAATAGGAAATCATTATTATTAATTTCAGGCCTCCCTTATAACCCCCACTCCTGTCCGTCCCTAGAAATGTTAGTATGACTTATTACAAGGAGGGGCTAATACACATACTGAGTGTTTTATTTAGTTCGGTTGAGTCTTTTGTACCAAATAAAATTGTTGCCTCCCGCTATAATTTTCAGCATATAACGCCTTTATACTTCGGTATACGATGATAGTGTATATAAAAAAATTTCTCTAAATAACAAAATAAACAACTTTTGTTGTGTGCATATTTGCCGAAAATGCAATAGGAAACGAAATATCACTATTATTAATTTCAGGCCTTCCTTATAACCCCCACTCCTGCCCGTTCCAAGAAATGTTAGTATAGCTTATTATAATGAAGGCGTTAGTACTAATTCAGATACCGAGTTTGGTTTAATTTGGTTGAGTCATTTGTGCCAAATCAAATTTTGGACTCCCGCTATAGTTTTTAGCGTATAACTCATTTATACTTCCGTATACGGCAAAAGTGCATATAATAAAAGTTTCTCTAAATAGCAAAATAACAACTTTGGTTAAGTGCATATTTGCCGAAAATGCAATAGGAAACGAAATATCACTATTATCAATTTCAGGCCTCCCTTATAACCCCCACTCCTGCACGTCCCTAGAAATGTTAGTATAGCTTATTATAAGGAAGGCGTTAGTGCTAATTCACATACCGAGTTTGGTTTAGTTCGGTTGAGTCTTTTGTCCCAAATAAAATTGTGGACTCCCGCTATAGCTTTTAGCGTATAACTCATTTATACTTCCGTATACGGCAAAAGTGCATATAACAAAAGTTACTCTAAATTACAAAATAAACAACTTTTGTTATGGGCATATTTGCTGAAAAAGCAATAGGAAACGAAATATCGCTATTTTTAATTTCAGGTCTCCCTTATAACCCCCACTCTTGTTCGTCTTAGAGAATATTTATATAGCCTAAAGTCTAAGTTAGGCTAGTAGTAATATACATACCAAGTTTCATAAAATTCGGTTCAGCCGTTTATGCGTGAAAAGGTAACAAACAAACAAACAAACAAACAAACATACACGAAAGAAACAAAATGCAGATATGGTGTCTATGACATGTGAAACGAAAAGTTATCGTGAAATTTCGCGAAAAAATCAATGTACAGACAGAGGTTACAATTTTATATATATATATATATATATATATATATATATATATATATATATATATATATATATAAAATTGTAACCTCTGTCTGTACATTGATTTTTTTCGCGAAATTTCACGATAACTTTTCGTTTCACATGTCATAGACACCATAACTGCATTTTGTTTCTTTCGTGTCTGTTTGTTTGTTTGTTTGTTTGTTTGTTTGTTTATTTGTTTGTTTGTTTGTTTGTTTGTTACCTTTTCACGCATAAACGGCTGAACCGAATTTTATGAAACTTGGTATGTATATTACAACTAACCCAACTTAGACTTTAGGCTATATTAATATCCTCTGAGACGAACAGGAGTGGGGGTTATAAGGGAAGCCTGAAATTAAAAATAGCGATATTTCGATTCCTATTGGTTTTTCGGCAAATATAAACATAACAAAAGTTGTTTATTTTGTTATTTAGAGTAACTTTTGTTATATATACTTTTTTCGTATACTGAATTATAAACGAGATATACGCAATAACCTATAACGAATGTGAACAATTTTATTTGAGACGAAAGACCCAACCGAAATGAATAAAACTCGGTAGGTGTATTAGCACTAACGCTTTCATTATAATAAGCTATACTAACATTTCTAGGGACGGGCAGGAGTGGGGGTTGTAAGAGAGGCCTGAATTTAAAATAGCGGTATTTCGTTTCCTATTTGTTTTTCGGCAAATATGAACAGAACAAAAGTTGTTTATTTTGTTATTTAAAGTAACTTTTGTTATATACACTTTTTTCGTATACCGAATTATAAACGAGATATACGCTAAAACCTATAGAAGAAGTGAACAATTTTATTTGGGACAAAAGACCCAACCGAAATAAATAAAACTCGGTATGTGTATTCACACTAACGCTTTCATTATAACAAGCCATATTAACATTTCTAGGGACGGGCAGGAGTGGGGGTTGTAAGGACGGGAAATACGACAATATGGAGGGCAGTGAAGTTTTACATAAAAAATTAATTTTATTATTAACAAATGTGGAACGACGGGTATAAACCCTAAACACTGGGACGGGTAAATGTCAAAATATTGTGCAAAGTAGAGCCTTGCCAAAAAAATTCCATCACCATTCACCCTCAAACCGATTCCCGGGCGAAGCCGGGTATCTGAGCTAGTATATATATATATATATATATATATATATATATATATATATATATATATATATATATATATATACTAGCTCAGATACCCGGCTTCGCTCGGGAATTCATTTGAGGCTGAACGGTGATGGTATACTTTTGGCAAGGCTTTACTTTGCACAATATTTTGACATTTTTTCATGTGTGTAGTATCCAATGGATGGAGCACACAACATGTAAATAAATTCCCACGTTAGAGAGATACTCTGCGTGGTAACAGAAAAATATTTTGACATTTACCCGTTCCCAGTGTTTAGGGTTAACTCCCGTCGTTTCAGTGGATTTGTTAATAATAAAATTATTTTTTTATGTAAGACTTCACTGTCCTGCATATTGTCATTTTCCCGTTTCCTGTGCATTATGCATAGATTTGAATTATTAATGAGAAAATATTGACATACATTTGAATCAATTTTTTCATTTGAGGTACCTGGTAGTTCATATTGAAAAGAAGTGTTGAGCAAATTTCTCTAAATAACAAAATAAACAACTTTTGTTATGTGCATATTTGCCGAAACCCCAATAGGAAATCACTATTATTAATTTCAAGCCTTCCTTATAACCCCCACTCCTGCCCGTCCCTAGAAATGTTAGTATGGCTTATTATAAGGAAGGCGTTAGTGCTAATTCACATACCGAGTTTGGTTTAGTTCGGTTGAGTCTTTTGTGCCAAATAAAATTGTGGACTCCCGCTATAGTTTTTAGCGTATAACTCATTTATACTTCCGTATACGGCAAAAGTGCATATAACAAAAGTTACTTTAAATAACAAACGAAACAACTTTTGTCATGTGCATATTTGCAGAAAAACCAATAGAAAACGAAATATCGCTATTTTTAATTTCAGGCCTCCCTTACAACCCCCACTCCTGCCCGTCCCTAGAAATGTTAGTATAGCTTATTATAACGAAGGCGTTAGTACTAATACACATACCGAGTTTGGTTTAATTCGGTTGAGTCTTTAGTGCCAAATAAAATTGTGGACTCCCGCTTTAGTTTATAGCGTATAACTCATTTATGCTTCCGTATACGGCAAAAGTGCATATAACAAAAGTTACTCTAAATTACAAAATAAACAACTTTTGTTCTGTGCATATTTGCCGAAAATGCAATAGGAAACGAAATATCAATAAAGACGAACAGGAGTGGGGGTTATAAGGGAAGCCTGAAATTAAAAATAGCGATATTTCGATTCCTATTGGTTTTTCGGCAAATATAAACAAAAGTTGTTTATTTTGTTATTTAGAGTAACTTTTGTTATATACACGTTTTTCGTATACCGAATTATTAACGAGATATAAGCAAAATCCTATAACGAATGTGAACAATTTTATTTGAGACGAAAGACCCAACCGAAATGAATAAAACTCGGTATGTGTATTAGCACTAACGCTTTCATTATAATAAGCCATTCTAACATTTCTAGAGACGGGCAGGAGTGGGGGTTGTAAGGGAGGCCTGAATTTAAAATAGCGGTATTTTGTTTTCTATTCGTTTTTCGGCAAATATGAACCTAACAAAAGTTGTTTATTTTGTTATTTAGAGTAACTTTTGTGATATTCATTTTTGACTTTTAACGAAGTATAAACGAGATATATACTATAAACTAAAGTGGGAGTCAACTATTTTATTGGGCGCTAACGATTGAACCGAACTTAACAAAACTCGGTATGTCAATTAGCATTAATTCTCCCATGATTATAAGCTATATTAAAATTTTTAGGTTCGAACGGGAGTGGGGGTTATAAGTGTGGCCTGAAATAAAAATTCACGATATTTCATTTTTTATTTGTTTTTCGGCAAAGGTGCACATAACAAAAGTTGTTTACTTTGTTATTTAGAGCAACTTTTGTTTCATTCACTTATGTCGTAAAATGAAGTAAATACGGGATATAAGCTAAATCTATAGCGGGAGTCGACGATTTTATTAGTACTTATTTAAATATGTTTATAACACTTAAGTGTTTTTAATATAGGCATATTATGACAAATGATGTTATGTTTTAGCCTTATCTATTTCGATTATTTAGTACTAAGTATGATTCGGATTAGTGAGATTATAAATCCCCCTCCCTCTTCGCCTCATTTATTTATTTTCCCTAGAAAATAACTTTATTATTTATTTCCAATAGAAATTTAAACTATAAGAGCATTTCCATTATTTAATTTGTATAATGTATAATTAAAAAAAAATCGTGCTGAATTTCCTCAAGGAGTGATAGCGGAAGTAGTAGGGAATCAAACTCTTTGATTTTGGTTATATACTATCTTATTTCCGATATCTTCATGTTATTGAAACAAATATGTACTATCATAACAATTAAACGTTAATGTCATTATGACAAAAGACAAAATGCTCTTAAACTCGATATGATTGTTTAAAGTATTTTATAGGTTGCAGGGACGGCTACGATCTCTTCCCCTCGACTAGCTTTTTGAATATAATTGAAATTATTTTTAGGGTAACACTATTATTTAATGCCATCAGGTAGATAAATTATTACAATAATATTTTGAATTAATAATTTAAGGAGAAGAGTGTTGATAGCTCTAATGCGAGAGCGGAAATAGACGGAGGCTAATAGAGTAAATTGAGTGTACTAATTTCCTGTAAAATGCTGGGGGGAAGTGATTACCACTGAGATCTACTATTATGAATATAACCTTACGTGCTAAACTATGCTTAAACTATATGTGCTCGGATTGGTTTTTGACAGGAAATAAGTTTTATTATAGACGATATTTAATTGTAATAAATACTATCCATGATTATGGTTTGAAGTATTCAAAAAGGTCAGTTAAAAAATGGCAAGTGATAGATTAGGAACACATTTTTATTTATTCTTCAAATATAAAATTTCTCATTTATAAGTCGCCTGCCTGACCCTCACAGCAAAACATTGCGCGCCAACGGGAAGTGTAGTTGTAAACATTGAAGCCTTGCCCAAAAAAATACTATCATCATTCAGCCTTAAATGATTTCCCGAGCGAAGCCGGGTACCTTAGCTAGTATATATATAAAATTGTAACCTCTGTCTGTACATTGATTTTTTTCGCGAAATTTCACGATAACTTTTCGTTTCACATGTCATAGACACCATAACTGCATTTTGTTTCTTTCATGTATGTTTGTTTGTTTGTTACCTTTTCACGCATAAACGGCTGAACCGAATTTTATGAAACTTGGTATGTATATTACTACTAACCCAACTTAGACTTTAGGCTATATTAATTTTCTCTGAGACGAACAGGAGTGGGGGTTATAAGGGAAGCCTGAAATTAAAAATAGCGATATTCCGTTTCCTATTGGTTTTTCCGCAAATATGCAAATAACAAAAGTTGTTTATTTTGTTATTTAAAGTAACTTTTGTTATATACAGTTTTGTCGTATACCGAAGTTTAAGTGCGTTATACGCTAAAAATTATAGAGGGAGTCAACAATATTATTTGCCAAAAAAGACTCAACCGAACTGAATAAAACTCGGTATGTGTATTATCAGTGAGACCTTCATTATAATAAGCCATACCAACATTTCTATGGACGGGCAGGAGTGGGGGTTATAAGGGAAGCCTGAAATTAAAAATAGCGATATTCCGTTTCCTGTTGGTTTTCCCGCAAATATAGACATAACAAAAGTTGTTTATTTTGTTATTTGGAGTAACTTTTGTTATATACACTTTTGTCGTATACCTAAGTAGAAATGAGTTATACGTTAAAACTTTAGCGGGAGCTAACAATTTTATTGGGCACTAACGGCTGAACCGAACTTAACAAAATTCGGTATGTCAATTAGCATTAATTCTTCCATGATTATAAGTTATATTAAAATTTTTAGGTTCGAACGGGAGGGGGGTTATAAGGGAGGCCTGAAATAAAAATTCACCATATTTACATGTATAAGAGACGGAAAATATAAAAATATAGAAGACAGTGAAGCCTTATCGAACAAATATTCTATTATTAGCAAATCCACGGCAACACGGGTATCAATCCTAAACACTGGGACGGGTAAATGCCAAAATATTGTGCAATGTAAAGCCTGCTAAAAAAATACTATCACCATCCAGCCTCAAATGAATTCCCGGGTGAAGCCGGGTATCTGAGCTAGTATATAAATATATATATATATATATATATATATATATATATATATATATAATTCATAATCATAGAAAGTATTCTGTCCGCCAAACTATGTCTGAATTAAACTTCCTTTCCCTTGATACGGTACAAAGGACCAACAGTGACTGACAGAAAATGTAATATAGCGAATTTTTATTTCAGGCTTCTCTTATAACACCCCCCCCCCCCGTCTCCCGTTTGAAGCTAACAAATTTTAAATAGCTTATAATCGTTTAAGAGTGTTTGTTAAGTTCCGTTCAATCATTAGTGCCAAATACAATTGTCTCGATTATACTTGGTATACGACAAAAGTGAATATAACAAAAGTTACTCTAAATAACAAATTAAAAAAAAAAAACTTTTGTCATGTATAACCGAAACGCCAAATAGAAAACGAATAACCAATAGAAAAACCAATAGAAAACGAAATATCACTATTTTTAATTTCAGGCCTCTCTTACAACCCCCACTCCCGCTCCTCTGTAGAAATGTTGGTACCGCTTATTATCATGGAGAAGTTAGTGCTAACACACATACCGAGATTTGTTAAGTTCCGTTCAATTGTTAGAGCCCAATAAAACTGTTGGCCCCGCTTTGCTTTTTAGTGCATATCTCGTTTATACTTTGTTATAAAGCAAAAGAGAATATAACAAACGTTACTTTAAAAAACAAAATAAACAACTTTTGCCATGTGCATAAAATTAATTCTAAAATTCTCTTATATGAATATCTACCAGAAAAAAATGTCGATATTGCATTGATACAAGAACCCTATGTAAGTTCTAAAATAAATTCCTCCAAATATAAAATTTATACCACTGACAAAAGTAAATCACGTTCACAAATAGTTATTAATAACCCCCATATTGATGCTAATTTATTAATTAATTATAGTGATCCAGATACAACTGTTGTGAAAGTCATAACGAATGGACCAAAACTAATATTAATAAGTCCTTATTTTGATATAACTCATGACATTGAATCAAACACTGACGATCTGACTAAAATCTTAACAGACTTAAAATCTCAAGATATTGTCATTTATTTAGACAAAAATTTTTATCCAGACAAAAAATTTTGGTTTGATAACAGGACTAACCAATGAAGGCGCAAATTAGAAAATTTCATAATAATGAATGACTGAAATGTTATTGACTGAAATCGGAGCAGAAATAAGGGGGTTTTAGAAGGGTGAATTAAAAATGTCAAAATATCTCCGTAAAAAGCTTATAAAACCAATGCTGTTAAGCTATTGATGCTCTACAATTGACCTTCTATGCATTCTTTCGTAATTCAAATATGAAGAGAGTAATTTGTATGTTTTCAGTCAAAATAGACAGTAAGATGAGATCACTTGTATGTTATACCGGCTCTAGGGAAGCCTGCTTATTCTACACAGCCCCTGTGTGACGGATTTTTGTTTGCTTAAATTAAATGCCAGTTTATGGTCAATGTTTATTGTCAAATTCAAGTATAGGAAATATTATTGAATATTCCATTAATGTAGCATGTACAATTTCATTGTAACGGAAATGATGGAGGCGTATTTTTTTTGTGGTTCATCTGGACGATAGGCGCACGAAAATGCTAAACGCAGAGGGAATCTTAAATGAGAAAAACTTTTAAATTAGAGATTTATCTATGGCCTTCAGTATACTTTTGCTATTTATCTTCCTTTGTAAGCAATTCACTCAATGAATAGACTTCCACCAATTTGAGAGAAGCTAGACGGCAGAATATAAATGATTTTATCCCGGGCAAAATGAGAAACAGTTTCTGACTAACTGTTTCGTTAGTCACAATAAGTTCGAGTAGGTTAATTCGTTCGTCATTCTGCCTAATATTAAAATTAGACTTTGCCTTTTTGCATATTGCCCCTAAGCTTAATCAGTTATTGAAGTTGTACTTATGTCGACATTTTTTTTGTTGACAAAATTCACATATATGACAAAATTTAACATACAAATTAACTTTGCGTAGCACAACAAGATTTCGAATTACGTGCATAAATTGTTTTATATATATATATATACTAGCTAAGGTACCCGGCGATGCCCGGGAAATCATTGTTGACTGACTAATGATGGTATTCTTATAGCAAGACTACAATGTGTACAATTACACTTCCCTCCTCGACATTGTTTTTCCGAATTAGCTAATCCTAAAGGGTAACTTTTGGGACTAATAGAATAGAAATTTTAGTAATGAAGAATAAACAGAAATGTGTTCCTAATCTATCCCTCTACACTTTTTGACTCCCCGTTTTTAAATAATTCAAACCATAATCATGAATAGCATTTATTACAATTAAATCTCATCTATAATGAACATATTTCCTTTCATAAACCAATCCGAGCACATATAGTTTAAGCATAGTTTAGCGAGTAAGGTTATATTCGTAATAGTAGAACTCAGTGGAAATCACTTCCCGTAATGCCAGCATTTCACAGGAAATAAGTAAACTCAATTAACTTTATTAGCCTCCCGTCTTTTTCAGCTCTCGCATTAGAGTTATCAATATTCTTCTCCAAAAATTATTGATTCAAAATATTATTGTAATAACTTATCTACCTGATGGAATTAAATAATAGTGTTACCCTAGAAATAATTTCATTTATATTCAAAAAGCTAGTCGAGGGGGAGATATCGTAGCCGTCCCTGCAACCTAAGTAATACTTTAAACAATCATATCGAGTATAAACGCATATTGTATTTTGTCATAATGGCATTACCAATAACGTTTAATTGTTATGATAGTACATATTTGTTTCAATAACATGAAGATAATAAGATAATATATTACCAAAATCAAAGAGCTTGATTTCCTACTACTTCCGCTATCACTCCTTGAAGAAATTCAGCATGATTTTGTTTAAATAATAAATTAAAAATGGCGGTATTTCGTTTTTTACTGGGTTTTCTGCAAATATGCACATAACAAAAGTTGTTTATTTTGTCATTTAAAGTAACTTTTGTTATATTCACTTTTGCCGTATAACAAAGTATAAACGAGATATACATTAAAAACTAAAGCGGAGGCAAACAATTTTGTTGGGCACTACCGATTGAACCGAACTTAACAAAACAGTATGTGAATTAGCATTAATTCTTCCATGATTATAAGCTATATTAAAAATTTTACCAACAGTTCTAACCGAATATTATGAAACTTGGTATGTATATTACTACTAACCCAACTTAGACTTTAGGTTATATTAATATTCCCTGAATCGAACAGGAGTGGGGGTTATAAGGTAGGCCTGAAATTAAAAATAGTGATATTTCGTTTCCTATTGGAGTTTCGGCAAATATGCACACAACAAAAGTTGTTTATTTTGTTATTTAGAGAAACTTTTGTTATATACACTATGGTCGTATACCGACGTATAAAGGCGTTATACGCTAAAAATTATAACGGGAGTCGACAATTTTATTTGGCACAAAAGACTCACCCCGAACTAAATAAAACTCGGTATGGGTATTAGCCATAACGCCTTTACTATAATAGGTCATACTAACATTTCTAGGGAGGGGTAGGAGTGGGGGTTGTAAGGGAGGCCTGAAATTAAAAATAGCAGTATTTCGTTTTCTATTGGTTTTTCTGCAAAAATGCACATGACACAAGTTGATTATTTTGTTATTTAAAGTAACTTTTGTTATATTCATTTTTGTAGTGTAACAAAGTATAACCGAGTTATACACTAAAAACTAGAGCTGGAGCCAACAATTTTGTTGGGCACTAACGATTGAACCGTACTTAACATAACTCGGAATGTGAAAAATTATGAAATCCGTAATATCTCTCCATCCATAATAGCTAGAGGGGCTCGAAAATTTCTATTCCCGACCGGATTTTTTTCGCCTTAAATTCCCTATATATCAGAGGGTAGGTGCGATCTCTTTCCCGACTGGGGGAAAAACTCTCCGATGTGCCCCTGAGCCATAGACACCTTTAGCTTCGATCTAGGACGGTTCGATTCCCGTAGGAAGGCGCTGAAAGTCGAAAATCGCTTTCCCGCGGAAACGGCTCTAACCCTTCCTTTTGTCAGTCGTTTTTCGGTTTCGAGGGGTCTTTTCATGACTAAAGGAAATTATCTAACTTTTGACTGAGGCCATCCCTCGGATTTTCCACCGCCGTTCCACACCACCTTCTCAAAATCGGCCTTCGAAAAAAGCCTCTCTTTGTCACCCTCTCCCCCCTCCCCGGAGGCAGATAAATCCGCTTCCGAGCCCTCATCCCTTATCCGTCCCTCTACCGAAAAGCCAAAACCGGCTCCGGCTCGGGCAGTTAGAGCGAGAGGGAAAAATCCGAGAGTGCGAAAACCCACAAAATTTCGCCTATACGAATTTTTCCCGGCCCCCGGAAATTGCTACGGGGTCGAGCGACCCGTCCGAAGACTCGGGCCGTCGAGTACTTTGAAAAAAAAAAACGGGAACAATTTTTAAACCCGGATTAGGGAGAAAAGTGGTCAAAATCGCAGAATCCGAAAGCGCGCGTTTCGCCCGTGAATTTCCCAGCCAAACTGGCAGGACGTAGGGAAAAACTGACGAGCGCACGTTGTAGGGCGTATGCGGGTTTCTTCTTTGAAAAATTGTCAAATCTCCGATTTCTCCACTCTGGGAGGACCTAAGGACACTCAAAGTCGGTCATTTCGACCCTGTTTTCGATCACTCTTTGGGGCGTAACTGACGCTCATTTCGCTATATCCGCGAGATTCGGGAGGGAGGAAGTTGGATAAATTGTGAATCGATTCGTGTGTGACACTTTGTTATAGCTTTTACTTTTTATGGTAAAACTTTGATTTTTCTTAAAATCGCCTGTTTTCGGCAGTTTTTCTAAAAAATGAGTTTTTCCGGGTACCAGCGCACTTCCGGTCGGGCGTATCGCACCTCATTTCAAAGCCCCGGGTGCCGTGATATACAGAAAATTCCGAAAATGCCGAAAGCATCGCTTCGCCAAGGGGGTCACGGGGGTCAAGGGGGCGAAGCCCCCTTGCTGGCGCAAGCTAGTTTTTAGGTCCAAACGGGAGTGGGGGTTATGAGGGAGGGCTGAAATGAAAAATTGCGATATTTCGATTCCCATTGGTTTTTCAACGATTTTCTATAACAATATAAAAATACCATCATTAGTCAGTCAACTAAGATTTCCTGGGCATCGTCGGGTATATTAGCTAGATTGTATACAGAAAATAAATACGTACATTATAGATGATATTTAATAATAATAATTGCTATCCATGATTATGATTTGAATTATTCACGGTGTGTCAAACAGTGGGGAGAGAATGATTAGAGACTTATTTTCATTTATTCTTCAAATCTAAAATTGTTTTTCCATAACTTCTACAAAAAATGAGCCCTGACGGGAAGAGCAGTTGTACACGTAGAAGCATTCCAAAAACAAAATAGAATATTTCCATCTCAAATGATTTCCTGAGCGAAGTTATATATATATACTAGCTAAGGTACCCGGCTTCACTCGGGAATCATTAGAGGCTGAGTATTGAGGGTATTTTTATAGCAAGGCTTCAATGTGTACAATTATACTTCCCGTCTGGGCCTATTATTTTTCCATAAGGGCCAGGCCACTGTAGGGCACGTATAGAATTGAAATTTGATTTAAAAAGAGTAAATGAAAATGAGTTCCCAATCAATCCCTCTCTACTGATTGACACACCGTGAATAATAGAACAATGTACTTTGGAAATTTGCCACAAGACATTAGGGTCATTTGATATGAAAGGTATATGAGTATTATTAATAAGTGTTTCCAGTTCCTTCTAAGATATGATACTGAAATGAAGAATATTTAGTTTGCAAAAGTCTGAACTAGTTTCTGTATCGTTAATAGTATTATATAGCAACAGTAAATTATTAAACAAAATAGAGTACTGCTGCGTAAGCATTATAGCATTAGTTGCTAAAATACCGAAAATATTCTTCGTATAAATGTTAATAATTCGGTCAATACTTCTCAATTATTTTTGTAGTACATCAGAGTTAATGTGATGAAAATAAGTATAAGTTGAATTAATGAAAAATGAGTCTTGTATTTTTATGGCAGTGACTCCAGGTGTGTCAGTAAGGTCAGTTAGCCTGTACGCTACTGCTTGGTTGAGGATCAGTAGGAACACTAGCATGTTCACCTGAAACAGATGAAATTTTCATTGTTTTCCTAGGACGTTTCATCCTATTTGGATGAAATTTAATGTACCGTTTAAGACTTCCTCTGTTATATGTTACTTTTTTGATCTCTTTATTATATGTAGTTTTGAAATATTTAGGTTTGTGTTTTTGTTGATTATGATTTTTAAGTAAGGTTCGTCAGGAATGTGAGGTTTTTGTTCTCAACCTTCATTTAGGTTTTCATATGCTAACAGTTTTTTCGAAAATGAATCAATAATTGTTAAAAATTTACGTTTATCATAATAAAAAACATCAATTTGTATTTTCTCAAAAGGTCGATAAGGAGTTGGTGTTTGTTTATATACCACTTGAATAGGTTTCCTCTCATACTTAACTTTTTGACAAATAGAACATTTATTGATAAAGTCTGTAATATCTTTGAACATTCCAGGCCAATAATATCTCCTACGAATATGTTCATAAGACTCACTAATACCTCTATGATAGGTTTTGCCTACGTGATAATTAGAAACTACTTCAGCTTGTTCTGATTTAGGTATTATGTCTAAATTTAACTTAGAGTAACGTTTAATTTTAATTGTACTAAAAGTACTACTTATAATATTTTTAAAATTCTCAAATATATTATTATACTCATCTTGTAAAATACCATCTTTTTTACAATATACACCGTAAGTTGTATTCGGTTTTAAATATTGTAAACAATATGTTTTCATTTTTTCTCTGTCTAATGAGTTTTTAAAAGAAAATATGAGACGGGTTTTATTAAATATTTTTTGAATTTGAGGATTTAAATTTCCTCGTTGCAGAACAATTTGATTCTGTTCAACATTTAAAATTTTACTTTCGTCACAAATAACAACTTGTTCATCTGAACTTTCCTGCGAATGTATTGTGACTAGACTTTCAGTATCCTGAATTTCATCATTATTTGGGGGGGGGTAATTTTGTAGGAATTCATCGAGTACTTCTTGTGGATCTATCTCGTCTTCTATAGAGGTGCAATACTGAACGCGAGATAAGGCCTCTGCTACAACATTCGTTTTTCCAGCGACATATTTAATATCAAATTCGAAATCGGATAAAATACATTTCCACCTTAATAATTTTGAATTGGGTTCCTTAAGACTGTGGAGCCATTGCAAAGGTTTATGATCCGTTTGAATTAAACATTTTCTGCCTTATAGATATGGACGGAAATGTTTGCAAGCCCATACAATTGATAATAACTCTTTTTCTATGGTAGACAAATTTTCTTCGTGCTTATTTAATGTTCGCGACACGTAGCCTATTGGCAAATCTTTACCATCGAAATTTTGTGACAAAACTGCTCCAAGTGCAAAATTTGAAGCATCTGTAGTTAAAATAAATTGTTTTGAGAAATCGGGCAGTTGTAAATTGGGGTTATTTTGTAAAGGAGTTTTTAATTGTTCGAAAGCTTGTTTATACTCTACATTATGTATATTAATTTTAGAATTTTTCTTTAATGCTAATATTAGGGGTTTTGCTATTTTATCGTAATCTCGAATCCATCTTACGATAATAACCAGTAAGACCTAAAAAATGTTTAACTTCTTTTTGTTTTTTTGGAATCGGGAAGTTTATTGCGTCTACTTTTAAAGGATTTGGTACATTGGAAGTTATCTGAATAAATTATATCGTCAATATAAACTAATACATTTGGCATGTTCGAAAAAATTATACTCATAGCCCTTTGAAATGTGGGAGGTCCGTTTTTCAAACCCATAGGGACCCTTGTATATTCCCAATGACCATTTTCTGTGCTAAATGCAGTTTTTGGAATTGATTCTGGATCCAATTCTAATTGATGAAATCTAGATGCTAAATCTATGGTTAAAAAATAAGTTGCTCGTCCAATTTTACCGAAAAGAGCTTCTATATTAGGCAAAGGGAATTTATCTTCTATAGTTTTTTCGTTTAATTTCCTATAGTCGACTACTAGCCGAATTTTTCGTTTGCCTGAGGCGTCCATTTTTTTGGGGACAACCCAGATAGGCGAGTTGTATGGTGAATTACTTGGTCTAATAATATTGAGATGCGGAAGTTCCTTAACTACATCCTTTGAATCCAAGGGACAATTGGTCACAGGATTTGAGAGAGAGAGAGAGAGAGAGAGAGAGAGAGAGAGAGAGAGAGAGAGAGAGAGAGAGAGAGAGAGAGAGAGAGAGAGAGAGAGAGAGAGAGAGAGAGAGAGAGAGAGAGAGAGAGAGAGAGAGAGAGAGAGAGAGAGAGAGAGAGAGAGAGAGAGAGAGAGAGAGAGAGAGAGAGAGAGAGAGAGAGAGAGAGAGAGAGAGGAGAGAGAGAGAGAGAGAGAGAGAGAGAAGAGAGAGAGTGATATAGAGAGCCGGAGAGAGAGAGAGAGAGAGAGGAGAGAGAGAGAGAGAGAGAGAGAGAAGAGAGAGAGAGGGGAGAGAGAGAGAGAGTAGTGAGAGAGAGAGAGAGAGAGGAGAGAGAGAAGAGAGAGAGAGAGAGAGAGAGAGAGAGAGAGAGAGAGAGAGAGAGAGAGAGAGAGAGAGAGAGAGAGAGAGAGAGAGAGAGAGAGAGAGAGAGAGAGAGGAGAGAGAGAGGCGAGAGAGAGAGAGAGAGAGAGAGAGAGAGAGAGAGAGATGAGAGAGAGAGAGGAGAGAGAGAGAGCGAGAGAGAGAGAGAGAGAGAGAGAGAGAGAGAGTGAGATAGAGAGCGAGAGAGAGAGAGAGAGAGAGAGAGAGAGAGAGAGAGAGAGAGTGCGGTGGAGAGAGAGAGAGAGAGAGAGAGAGAAGAGAGAGAGAGAGAGAGAGAGAGAGAGAGAGAGAGAGAGAGAGAGAGAGAGAGAGAGAGAGAGAGAGAGAGAGAGAGAGAGAGAGAAAATTGGAACCTCTGTATGTACATTGATTTTTTTTTCCTGAGATTTCACGATAACTTTTCGTTTCACATGTCATAGACACCATAACTGTATTTTGTTTCTTTGGTGTCTGTTTGTTTGTTTCTTCTGTCTGGTATATCAAAGAATCAACTGATTGTATAAGTAATAGAAGAGACCGTAAAAGTTGCTGGGTAACCGTCAATAAAATTATTCGATAAAAAACATTCAATAATACTTCTGGACGGGATAACCTAGGACTTTTACAAAGCCCTACCAGAAGCTTATGACTTTTACAAAGCCCTACCAGAAGCTTATGACTTCTACAAAGCCCTACCAGAAGCTATGACTTCTACAAAGCCCTACCAGAAGCTTATGACTTCTACAAAGCCCTACCAGAAGCTATGACTTCTACAAAGCCCTACCAGAAGCTTATGACTTTTACAAAGCCCTACCAGAAGCTTATGACTTCTACAAAGCCCTACCAGAAGCTTATGACTTTTACAAAGCCCTACCAGAAGCTTATGACTTCTACAAAGCCCTACCAGAAGCTTATGAATTTACAAATGCCTACCAGAATACAAAGCCCTACCAGAAGCTTACGACTTTTACAAAGCACTACCAGAAGCTTATGACTTCTACAAAGCCCTACCAGAAGCTTATGACTTCTACAAAGCCCTACCAGAAGCTTATGACTTCTACAAAGCCCTACCAGAAGCTTATGACTTCTACAAAGCCCTACCAGAAGCTTATGACTTTTACAAAGCCCTACCAGAAGCTTATGACTTCTACAAAGCCCTACCAGAAGCTTATGACTTCTACAAAGCCCTACCAGAAGCTTATGACTTCTACAAAGCCCTACCAGAAGCTTATGACTTCTACAAAGCCCTACCAGAAGCTTATGACTTTAATTAATTAATATAATTACCCAGGAAGAAGTTGGTCTCTCTTAAATGTAGCAATGATACATAACAATGGGGTGATAAGCATAATCCAGAGAATCACCGTGGTATTGCACTGGACAATTGGATAATGAAATTATATTCTGAGGTACTGTTAAATCGATTGCTAATTTGGGACAAAAGGGTTAATATATTGGCGAAATGTCAGACAGGGTTCCGCAGGGGCAGGAATTGTACGGGTATAGACAATATATTTGCATTAAACTCTCTTATTATATTCACTTATGGCTAGAATAACGCTCAATTTAAGTTGCATTCATCGATTTTAAAAGAGCATTTGACTCAATATCTCACTCGAAATTATGGCAGAAGCCCTATTAATTAGTTGTAAGCCCAAAAATGATTCTGAATTCTTGTTCAGTTGTATAATAATGCCAGGATACAATTAAAGAACAGCAATAAACATCGAAAATAAAGATCACTGCGGGCATTTTCAGGGCGAGATCCTAAACCCTTTTTTGTTTGCTTGTTTACTCTCAGGCATTGAAATGTTTTTTAGAAGTAGAGATTTAGCTGGCTTGAGTATAGATGCATATAATGAAGTTGTGGTTCTGTTATATGCTGATCATTAATCATACTGTCAGATAAACCAAGGGACCTGCGGAGAAAGTTAACTACTCTGGAGGAAATAGCCATAGAAATTCCTTAGAAGTCAACACTACAAAATCAAAAATTATTCAATTTCATTAGGAGAAAGGAGGAAGGAAACCAATTTCTTTTATTCAGGTGAAAAGCTAGAGCAAGTGAAAAGTTCCGAGTGTAATGTTTTCCTGCTTCTCATTGTTCTTTGAAGAAACATTATTTGCCATAAAAAAATTTAAAACGGCTGTATCCTCAAAACACCTTTGTAACGATCAACCAAACATTGCGACAGATAGAGGGTTAACAAACGAAAAGTAATATATATATATATATATATATATATATATATATATATATATATATATATATACTAGCTAATATACCCGGCTTAGCTCGGGAAATCATTTGAGGCTGAATGATGATAGTATTTTATTTTGGGCAATGCTTCAATGTTTACAACTGCACTTCCCGTCTGGGCGCATTGTTTTCCCGTGAGGGTCAGGCAGGCAACTTATTGATGAGAAATTTTACTTTTGAAGAATAAATAAAAAGTTTTCCTAATCTATCCCTTTCCACTTTTTAACTCACCTTTTTGTATACCTACGTGATGGAATTAAATAATAGTATTATCCTAAAAATAATTTCATTTATATTCAAAAAGATAGGTGAGGGGAAGAGATCGTAGCCCTCCCAGTAAAATAAGTAAACCTTTAAATCATATCAAAATTAAACGGGTATTGTCTTTTTTCATATGACATACCATTAACGTCTAATTGTTATGATGGTACATATTTGTTTCAATAACATCAACATATCGGAAATAAGATAGTATATTAGCAGAACCAAGGAGTTTGATCCCTATAACTTCCGCTATCACTCCTTGTGCCAATTCAGCATGACTTTGTTTAAATAATACATTATACAAATTAAATAACGGAAATGCTCTTATAGTTTAGCAGCAAATGTAGCATCTTTTCCATGTACAGTGTAATATTCAGTTCGATTGAAGAATCTTATTGTAGTAGAAGGTTTCTATGGAACAAGAAATAGAATTTGAAAAAAAATGTATTTCATTACACAGATATGCAACTCAAACTGACTTACTGATACTACTCGTAAAATAGGTCTTATTCCATTTTGATATCCATGTGGCATTATTGACAAAAGAGTTGTGGCAATTATTATTATTATTATTCATTCTGTTACTAACATACTAGGAAAGAGATTGTCTGGCAATGTTATAATTTTGAGTCTTAAAATTATTATTTATTTTAGAACTTAAAAAATTTGGAGAAACCTGTTTGGAAGTTTGGGGGACCTCTTCAAAGAAATAAAAAACAATATTGTTAATGTTTTTTTTTGCAAAATTCAGAATTAAATAACATTGATTGCAGGATAATAATATCTTGAATGAAGAGATGGACATAGTAAGAACAGATTAGGAATCCAAGGGCAATAGACTTCTAACATTTTCAGAGGGCTCTGGAGACACAGGTCCAAAGGAAAAGAAATATTAGTCAAAATACTTTATAGAGCAATTTTTAAAACTTTTAATATGAAAAAAAACTCTGAATCTGCTAGAGTTCAACTCCCAGCCCCCTAGAAAGTAAGTACACTATTCTACACAAAAAAAAAAAAGATGGGCGAGACAGCAAATTCAAACTTTCTCTCTACATGACAAACTCAACACAATGCATCAGTAGTTTAAAAAGGAGTGGATTAATTGAATAAATTTATGGCTTAAAGTAAATTTATATTTTATAAAAGAATGGACAGAATACATAATCAATAGATATTAGAACTTTTAATATTATTTTAAAAGTTGTTTATTTTGTTATTTAGAGTAACTTTTGTTATATACACTTTTTTGGTATAACGTATTATAAACGAGATATACGCTAAAACCTATAGCGGAAGTGAGCAATTTTATTTGGCGCAAAAGTCTCAACCAAACTAAATAATACTAGGTATGTGTATTAGCATTAACACCTTCATTATAATAAGCCATAACAACATTTCTAGAGACGGGTAGGAGTCTAACGAGATGTACGCTAAATACTAAAGCGGGAGCCAACAATTTTGTTGGGCACTAACGATTGAACCGAAATTAACAAAACTCGGTATGTGAATTAGCAATAATTCTTCCATGATTATAAGCTATATCAAAATTTGTAGGTTCGAACAGGAGTGGGGGTTATGAGGGAGGCCTGAAATAAAAACTCGCGATATTTCATTGTCTATTTGTTTTTCGATAAAAGTGCACAAACAAAAGTTGTTAACTTTGTTATTTAGAGTAACTTTTTTCTTTTATACATTTTTTCGGGAACAATGTATGAAGCAAGCAATTTGCGAAGAAATATTGATATGCTCAACATTTCTTTCCAATATGAACTACCAGGTACCTCGCCTGGAAAAATTAATTCAAATCTATATTAATATTTCGTCCTTAATAATTCAAATCTATGCATAATGCACAGGAGACGGGAAATATGACAATATGGAGGACAGTGAAGTCTTACATAAAAAAAAAAATATTATTAACAAATCCACACAGACGACGGGTAATAACCCTTAACACTGGGACGGGTAAAAGTCAAAATATTGTGCAAAGTAAAGCCTTGCCAAAAAAATATCTTCAACATTCAGCCTCAAATGAATTCCCGAGCGAAGCCGGGTATCTGAGCTTATATATATATATATATATATATATATATATATATATATATATATATATATATATATATAGATGGATGGATGGATGGATGGACGGATTGACGGATGGACGGATGGACGGATGGACGGATGGACGGATGGATGGATGGATGGATGGATGGATGGACGGACGGACGGATGGACGGACGGACGGATGGATGGACGGATGGACGGATGGACGGATGGACGGATGGATGGATGGATGGATGGATGGACGGACGGACGGACGGACGGACGGATGGACGGATGGACGGATGGACGGATGGATGGATGGATGGATGGATGGATGGATGGATGGATGGACGGATGGACGGATGGACGGATGGACGGATGGACGGATGGATGGATGGATGGATGGATGGATGGACGGACAGACAGACAGACAGACAGACAGACAGACAGACAGACAGACAGACAGACAGACAGACAGACAGACAGACAGATAGATAGATTAGATATATTACATACAAAGGTAGATACAATTGTGAACGGACCTCATTTTCGTCATTTCCTGGATAGGATCGATGGGCATTTCAGGACATTTTTTGAAAATTGAGTCATGAGTACAACCTCAACA